>CM041791.1:101060515-101457684 GCA_023375725.1 Nephotettix cincticeps
TGAAAACATTTATGTGGTTTAAATAAAACCGTTTTAATACCCCTTAATTAATATGGCATAAATACTGAACAAAATATAGCCCTCGGGTGGGGATCGCTCATGCGACCTTGCATACGTGAGATCTAAGCGCTTGAGCTACGGCGTCAGCCGATTTTGCATCGTCGTTTAAGAGTTTTTGGCCAACCTCAATTGTTTTAGCTAATCTTATACTGAATTTAAATGTCCATACAGTTTGTTATTATTATCCTGTGATCAACTGATTTTGATATAAACGGAATGAGGATTGAAAAGCAAAAGAGAAATTACACATATTAATTGGTTTGTTACAGTGGCTTCAAGCAATACAACAAATACGTTTTTATCAAAACACGGAAGATTTTGGAAATACTCTTTCCTGCTTTTATTTCGCACAGTTATGTTACCCTTAAGTATTTACAAATTGTTACATACATAAAATAAATATTTATGAAAAACCTCTATTCACATATTGTTCTTTGTCGACTTCAATCAAGAACTGTCAAACGGTTATAAACAGCTGTTTTGGTTTGCATTGTTTACATTTTATTCTCCATAAGCGTAATGTTAAATTTTTAGATTTTAAACTTAATATTACAAGAAAACACGAATTTTCCTGGACATTAGACCTATCTAGAACTTATTTTCTACTCGGAAATTAGTTATTTCCAAAATTTAAAGAAATTCCTCGGTGCCGTTTTCGAGATCCGTGTGCAAATATATATATATATATATATATACAAACCTTGCTCGTATTATAGTATTGGATAGCAATTTATTTCAACATTGCCATTAAACGTTTATAAAATGTATAAGTAGAAATCAGTATATTGATGTCATGAGAGCAGCTTTTGTGTGATATTCGCATATTAAATAAATTATAGCATTCACATACATAAGGTTCAAACCATTTTTAAAACAATATAGAGTAGATCAATCTAGTTCCCAAATTTGTGTACTTAAATTGTATTTCTGTGTAAGAGAAAAAATAAGTATTTAGTTTTAATCATTAGGAGCTATGATATCATCTCTAAAAAAATTACTCTAGAAAGTCCATTATCTAAACTAATTGCGACTGGGGGAGGTTCGGTTAGTTAAAGATTTGGAACAATCAAATTAATTTGTTTACCTTTGAAAATCTATTAAATTCTTTCTAGAACAAGTAATTAATGTAAAGAAGAGATAATCTGTACCTAAAAGAATAAACACTGTATATCATTAATTACTGTAAAAAATGATGTACGAAAAGTTTGATTAGATATGTTTTACAATGGCATATTAAAGGTATAGTTTATAGTTAATATTGTATTGTAAACTAAAAATTATCATAATAAAAAGTACTGTAAATTCATTAAGGTTCTCTTTATGGAGAAAAACAATCACAAATTTTACAACAATCGTTTTAAGGAGTTCAAACATTCAGGTCATTGACAGTTTGGCTAGCTGATGTTTGACTTATGATGTATTGACTCTCCACATTATTTGGTTAACATGCAATAGTTTGACACTTGGTATTCTTTGACACAGTATGAGCCTTTATGTAACAGGTTAAAGAGCATAAAATGGACAAAATAAGACGTTGTAAAAAAGGCAGATGAAGGAAAAAATTTAAAAAAATAATATTGTGTGACTTGTTTGGTTAACGATAATCGATTACTGAAGTTAATGGTCTTAATCGTAAAATATTCCACAGTTTCCATCTAGTATGATATTTCAATACTTTGACAACCATTGATGTCTACCATTTATCAAACTGTTAAAGGTTTACTCTATAATCAGTGGTGACTTGTAGGAAAAAATAATCAGATTACTCATCTTATAATGAGCAGGTCATAAACCATAATTTATGATGGGCCAGTCACATCACCATAGTATTTAGTAGGCCTACATACTATACAAACATGTGTAAGTGCACTTTTGTTCAAAGTTTATTTGTTTGAAATAGCTGCAAAACCGTCTTAATAATAGCAAAATTCGTATAACTATACATGTAGTCATTTTTCTGTTTTGGAGACCCTAATTCCTTAAACTGAATTCTTTGATCATAAATCACCTTTTGACCTGCATACAGAGCACTTGTTCCATTCAAGGAGTTTAAGTAATATAATGAGTGATGCTCACTACAAATTATTCTCCTATGCTGTGTTGTTGTGATTAACTGGTTAGTCTCATGAGGATACACAGGTTTTGGATTCAAAGGTGCTGCGTCTCTATACATACGATTTCAAAAACATTACTGAAACCAATACTAAAATATTAATCAATTTTCTTCGCAACTACTGCCTATCGTAAAATAATTTTTTTGGGGGAAAAGATTATCTAATGACCAATAATTCTCAATTGAGTTTTTTTTGTAAACTGAATTATTTCTTATTTAATCAGTATTTTTATATTGTGAATGGAAGGACTCCTTATTCCTTATGGGAATCCATATGGGTCGGCCGCTACCAATGATAATATTAAAGTAATTCAATACCAATATTCTTAAGTAAAGTTCATAAATTAAAAAATTTGAACTTCAGGGTAAAATACATATCTATGATAAAATACAAAATTTAAAATATGATTAGCTTTAAGGAGAATGTTTGTGGAGTTGCAGAGGGACTTTGTGAAGTATTTTTGTACTGTTTTTTAATACTTTGTCTGATGTAACTGAGTATTTTACGGGTAAACTGAGATTGATGTTAACAAAAACTATAATTTATTTACTGTTAGATATTAACTTTTTTAATAAGTTGTTATTTTACAAATAAACATATACTATAATGATTGTTGATATTATGTTGAATTTTAAGGCAAATAATTATATTACACCAGAGTTCCGGTAATACAAACTAATTGGGACCGAACCCTGTTAGGATTAGCCAGTTGTTCGGGTTTTCTGGAAATGCAGTGTAAAGTTGCATTAAAAGAACTAATAAAATCTATATCATAGACCCGAACTGTGTTTAAAGACCAATTAACTTGCGTTTTATCACAGTACACATATTGGTTTATCCCCTCCATGTTTTATGGCATTAATAAAGTGTTCCTGCAGAGACCATTCTTTCTGTTAAGGACTCATCATTAGAAATATAAAACTCGACACACACATTGAAACACAAAAATGAACAATGATAAAACAGTAGTACCGTCTATAGGCTTAATTTTTACATGATCGGAGTTATTGCTGGTGTTAACTCATATGTTCAAATAGTAGTTTGCCGAAAGCGATGATGAAGAATCAGACCGTAGAATCTAGTGTGATGTACTGTGAGAGTAGCTAGACTTCACCCTACGCTATCTAGAGGAACAGTGTACTGATACATCCAAATGCTTGACATTTATGAGACGATGGCGCAACTTTTCATTGGCAAACAGGATCTATTTATAATGTGAAAAGATGATAACTGAATTCTTATGTTCCAAAGTAAGTTACTGTATTTATTTAACATTGTGTACGTAGTAATGTATGATTAGTGATTAAAATGCTGCAGATTAAAGTGTTATAATTGATATTATATTGCTTGGTTTTTGTAACCCTTGTAAACTTATTAATCTTTTCCCTGTAGGTAGTTCAGATTAGCCTGACGTTCGGATTACCGGGGTTCGGATAACTGGAACTCTGGTGTACTTTTAAAATGATAATGTTACAAGTCCAGTTCGTTATTAACAAATACTTTATACAACAATATTTTGTACTCATCATTCGTATTCATAATAGAAGCTGTATAAAACATGTGATTTTTATTTGTAATTAACCTATCCTTCTTAATTTAATCTATAGTTCAATGTGAATTTTCTTCATAGCTTTGAATGCAGAAAAAATTATGTGCATTATTTTATGCACTATATGAAATATAATATATTTTGTTTCAATGTTTTTGATTGTACCTTTGTTTTATAAAATTATTAATAAATGTATTATTGACTTAAATGTGTGTTTTATTTAAGTTAGCACAGTTAAGCTTTTAATTTGGTTTAGTTTTGGTTCAAAAACTTGGTATAACATAAATAATACCCCTGTTGCAGCCGACCTGCGTACTCAGCGAATTTCCAAATCAATAATAATATGACAAGTTTGATCAATACCCGTAGATAGTAAGAGAGTTTGCCTATTCTCTATATGATTAACAAGGGAAATAAGTATGCAGGTTAGCTGCCATAATATATGAAATGAAACAGTTTATTATCGTAAACACCTTACAGTATTGACAAAGTCAAAATACAATTAGGTATAGAATCAATCACATTTATGATTTATGTATTCAAAATACAACAATAATAGCACTAACTAATCAACACACGAATATCAATAAATTTTTTTAACAATAATAAATAACATAATTTATAGCAATCAATAATCAAATACAACATTGATCCATAGCAAAACATGGCCTAGTTTACACGATGTAAAACTCTTTACTTAAATAATTAATTTAAAATTCTATTTTGTTTAAAGAAAAAAACTAATTTACAGAATAAAAAGGATTTTGCAAGAGCCAACTAAAAAATTTGGTTTTAAAGGTTTATATCATCATATTTAAAGATTTCTTTTTTTAATTTATTATATATGTGGAGGCAAATTACTGTGTGGCTCTTTTGGCTCTTTGTCAATCGATGAAAGTCAATAACAGCATTATTTTTATGAGGGGTATCATAACTATGTTTACTGCAACAGATGTGGATTTTTAAAAAGGTAAACGATTAAGTCAATATTACAAATTAATAACTGTCATAATCTGAGAGGATACAAAAAAGGTGCCTACAGTGATCTTCCACCAAACTTCCACCTAAATTTGTTATTCTTATTGCCTTCTTCTGTTAAATAAAAACTTCATTCATCCTACTAGAATTTCCCCTTAGTATTGGGCCATATCTAAGAATAGACTGGATGTCGGAAGAAAATGATGTCTTCACTTCACATAAGTAAGTCTACACAAGATGTAAGGCGCCTGAGAAGATAGATTACCCTTGATAATTTAGCTGTTACAAAATCAACATGTTGGCTCCATGTTAAATGTTCATAAAAAATGACTCCCAGAAATGTCACATCCCGCTTATATTGAAAATCATTACCATCAGAGGTAAAAGGGTGCAAGGCTAAAGACAATTTTCTGAGTTTTTCACTGCATTTGGTCCCGGGCTTTGGTCTTGTCACGAGACCTACGCTAATAGCTTCTTCCCTAATTAGCTAAAATATGTTAAATCTTTAATTTTCCATAAAAAAGTTAAAATATAAAAAAAATGACACCAATGATTAAATTATACCTGTGTGTCCATACTTGTTTTACTGTAGAAAATAAATATCATACTCTCTAACGGCTGAACCGGAGAGTCGATTTCATAGAGCTGGGCCCTGCTGCCCTTGATCATTGGTCTATTAACTGACGATTCTGACAAATGAAGTGCAAGTGTTTGACCGTGACAAATTTTTTAACCCTTTGGGGACCAATTATTGTTATTTTTGTCAGCAAGATTATCATCGAAGAACACTGCTCAGATGATATATTATCAGCGCCCAGCACTGTGAAAAAAACTGCTAACGCATCGCCATTTGGCAATATTTTGTACTGTTTTTCTCCGCAGCACTTTTAATTATCCCATATTTTGTTTTAAAAGTTATTAATTTTTCCTATTTCAAACTAATAATGATATAGTGGTATCACGTTTAATGGTATTGATCATGGTTATCACCTAACAACCTAATCAATAAACAAGTAAATAAAATAAACCGTCAACTAACCACTTTCTCCTTTCAAAAGTTAACTTTAAAAAACTCCATAGATTTAATAAAAACTATTATATTTTTTAATGCTTGTTCGAATTACATTTATTTGGCAAATTAAAAATAGTCATAGATTTCTTTCATGCACCCCTTTACTACAAGTTGAAGATAATGGGGGAGATACTTCACTCTCCAGGTAAAGTAACATCAGTAAAAAACAAATTTTTTGTGACGATTATATTGAGTGATGTGATTTTAAGCTGCATTCCAAGTTTCATAATAATCAGTTGAGAAATAAAGACAAATTTGATTTGTTTGTGATCTCCATGAGAATAACGTTGGGTCCTCTTAGACAACTGCATATGGCTGCCCTCCAAAATGTGTTCACACTACTAAAACTGGTCAGTGTTTTTAAGTTTTGTTTATTTTTAATTGTGCTAGTCATGTTGATAGTTATGATTTTTCATACGGAAACTAAATGTGATATGTTAAATTGATAATGAGTACTTGATACTCTAAACCATGTTTGCCTAAAACCCACAAATTCAATAACTTTTGGTGATTAAATTATTTAAACCTTTTAACTAAAAATTACATTTTTAAAAAGATTTTGCCCAATAAAACTGAAACAACCCCCATAATTTCCATCTGTTTTCACCTGTCTCTTTTATATATTAACCATCATCTACATATCATTAGTATAAGTACATTTAAAATGTTGTGAGATGTGAGTTAACATCCACTTATTATAACACATAACATGTCATATGATCAAGTTTATTTTTAAGTTTACTTTAAAACCCAATGGAAAATATGGTGAGCACAGTAAAGTGTGATATATCTTGATTTGACACTCCCAAAAGGCATGGAGACTCTGTTAATCATCACATGTTATACTGGCTACTTTATACTGTACTTTTAACTGAAATGGCAACCTACCCAGTTAGGTATTTTAAGCAAAGTATGAATGAGAAATGAGTGTTGTATGATTGCGATGGGATCTTCTAATATTCTTACTGAATAAGGCTGACAATGACATGTTCCTTAGACAGCCCATCAGTCCATGGCATATTGAAGGGGCCTACAGATTAACGTGGAGTCCAAACCACTGTCTCTGAATTAAGAACTGGTCAAATTATGAAGATGGTCTTTAAGGTCTTTACAATTTTTCTTTTTATTATTGTATTCAGCTTAAAAAACACAATTTAGTATTTTGAATCATGACTCTAGGTCAATTGGTTACTGAGATATTCAAAATGGTAAACATGCAGTAAAGTTCAGTTTTTTCGGATCCGAATTTGGATTTAAAAAAATGATATGAATACTGGTAACAGTTAATTAAGATGTGAATTTGATCTGAAGATTCTTCAAAATTTCAGACACAAACGCAGTACCCTGCTGGACGCGGTAAGTGTTACACTATTACACTATTGGTAAAGTTCAATACTCTGAGGTCACTATTTGACGTTTTAATACTCTCCTATCAAAGTGTAGGCGTTGGAAGTTTTTTTTTTTTTTGCAGGTGGTAACTTTTTATGAGTACCCCCGCTCCTGCGAGGGTTATGTGGAGACTCCACCGTTAAGCGGTGTTTACCCAAACTAAACCCCCCTTCCCCCATCCGTCCAGACGTGTATGCGCAACTTACATACGGGCGAAAGGACTTCATTTGAGCGAACCACAGCATTAGCGATTACCGCTGTAGCCGCTGGATTACCTCTTGGAATGGCTAAAACAATCAAATCAGAACAGGGCCGTAGCAAGTGAAATATCAGATGTTAATCAAAATATAATAAACACAGACTTAAATTAAGAAAATTCAACACATTGCTGTGACAGTTAAAAAACGTTAAACGTTAAACGCTTGCGATATTTTGCGGCTATGTTGTTGCACAGAGGTTAAAACAATCATATAAACTACGTACATATCAACTAACACTAACTGCTTAACCCTAACCTTGACACTAACTAACATATAAAATAATTATGCAGACCCTTATTCACGATTGTTGTCTACACGACGACGTGGATGTATATAATGTTATATTTTCAGTATAGTTTCAGATCATCCGGATTTTCGGCTATCCAGATCGGGACCCCGTCACATTAATCCGAATAGAATAGTTTCTTTACTGTACTGTATTGTCTAATGTTAATCTTATGGAGTATATATAAAATCAATAACTCACTGATTTATTACTTAAACATTTTCCCAAAATTTATTACACAAGTCCATCTAGTTAAGTTTAATCAATTCATCCATAAAATCTCCAAATTTAATATAAGTTATGTCAGAAAACCTATGTACAGTATTCATTATAATTTTCATGGAGAATTATATATATCTATATATATATATATATATACATATATATATATATATATACAGGCAAACTTCCTCTTCGACATCCTCAATCTAATCGAAACCTGTCCTCAGTAATATGAGTACATTACTGAGTAAACACCACTGGACATCAGTTTACCAAAGTAAAGGCGAGCAGTTTCTTTGAAATGTACTAGTACAGTAATAAAAAATTCTGTCTGTGCTACCTAAAACCATAAAATTAAGAGTATAAAATACCATTTATTATTTATAATACAGTAATACGATTTGGGAGAGCCTTTTGGAAGCCAGTTCATAAAAGCGCTGACTTAATGATAATTTTTACTAGTAGAATTTTTACTTGGTTTTTATATACAATCTGTTTTTATTGACATAATTTACAGGTTAGGATTATTGTGTGCTTAAATTAAGATTAATCTTTTTGATTTTTGTAGATACCATCCGTTATTCTCATATCGTTTGTGTTCTCTGTATTATTGATGTAAATAGAACATATTTTATAAAGCATAAAAATAATTAGTTTTTAAAGCTTATTAAAGCAGTTTTACATTCCAGTCGACATGTCAGATGCAACGGTAGCAATGCAACATTTGGTTTTACGTTATACTTGACTTCATTGTTGTCATAGATCAGCTGACATTTCTTTGTTTCGCGATCCGTTGCCATGGCTGCAGTGTTACCACCTTCCGCACGTCGTACAGGTGAGGTTGGTACTCGTTGTACCTGTGCGTGACGGGGGTCACGTGACCATCTCCAACGCCTCGCCTCGCCTAGAACTCGTTTTGTTTTACTTTCAACCGTCCGTTGGAGTCGGACGTCGAAGGTAGTGGTGGGAGGTGTCGCGAAGTGGTAGGGGCATTGTTTCGACACTGTCGTGGCGAGCGCATAGCCCTTGTTATCCGTGAAATTACCTATGTGTGAACTTTGTGAACGGTAGAAAAGTCGTGTTTGTTGAAAAGTGTTTCGAGTCTATTTTTTGGTGATGGTACTTAGTAAAGCCGTATTGCAGAGCAGTCCAAGTTGTTTTTTTAATACGGTACCTGTGTTAAACCTCGGTTGAGAAATTGTCAGAATGTAAACTTCAAATTTACCAACCAAAATTCAAACAAACGAATTACGTTCCCCATGTCTATCTAAACAAATCTATATATGGATGTGTTAGGTGATCGATCAAATAAAAACATAATGGAAAACAATAATAGGAGAAATCAATGGCTGGAACGACGATGGAGGACGTTTTGTTTGTTGGTATTTTTATCAATAGTGTGTGAAGTGACCTGTGATACAGTGAGTGATGTCTCCAACCCCAACCGGTACCAATACTCGACCGACACCCCTGGGGGTGGAACAGAGATCTCGCAGGGGTTCATCACCAGGAAGCAGAGACTGGACAAGTCCCTCAGTCCTTACATCGTCCGAGGAGATGTGATCGTCGAGAGAGAAGGTGAACTCATCATCGACCCCGGAGTCGAGATCAGATTCGCCCCCATGGTTGGAATCACAGTCAGGGGTGTCCTTCAGGCAAAGGTGATTTTAAAATATTTAACGTATTCGATAACGTCTTTGTAGAGGAAACTTTTTTAAAGTTATCATAGATTATTAATTGGTCATTAACTTAAGTATTGACGTTGACTTATACTATCCATTTTGAGGGAGATTACGAAATCTTGTTGTACTTTCTATTTAAAAAAATATTAACCGAATCTGTCTATTTATACTTTACTTAAACCCAATACTTAAACAGATTGCGATGCCAATACTGTATTTTAGTGATCGATACCAACATGAAACAAACTTTTATTCAAACAATTATAATTTATGTTTTAAATCAATAATCAAATAAACTTTCTGTCATCATGAAACAAAATTTCTTCAATATCTATCATTATCAGAGGGTATTCAATATAACCAATATATATTATAACCCATATATATTTATTTCAATACATGCCAGAGGGTAATTTACTACATTATAAAATGACATAAAACTTAAAAGTAATGTTTTGAACAATGAACTAAAATTTTACTGACCTTCAGGTATTCACACCCTCTAAAAGTATCGGGCTCAGTCCCCCCCAAAATCACCTGCGCCTGCGGGGCAGACAACAAAGGTGGTGCTACAAAAATAGTTACTCCACATCCATCCCTCTTTTGTGAGTCAGGTAGCTGTAGACCCAATTGGCAGGTTCAATGAGTGACGAGTGTTTTTTACATCGATTACGAACCCTTCCGCAAAACAGTATGTATTTTAATTTGTATTGACACTAAGCTGAAATTTAATCTTTAATGACATTTACAAATGGTTTATTTACAGCCTATTCTTATAATAATAATTCCGTTACAACTCCCAGTTTTTTTCTAAAGAATAATGCTGTATGAAAATAGGAAATAGCTATACAGTATATCAATATTGACTTCTTTATTTTTAACACTCCATTTAATTAAGTTTTTAAAACAGGTTTTATTAAATGCGCTTCATATATAGATATATTATATATGGCTTCAACTGAATACTACAGTAGTAGTCTATGCCCATTCAAGAATATTGCGCTTACCGGATGTGGATATCGGCCAATCGAAGAGGACGCGTAATATTGATTATGGACTTCCGTTTGCTATCACGCGATGTTAGTTCAAATGTACGGGGTTTAGAAATATAATGCGAATGTGTTGCGCAACACGGAATTAATTACTACGACTGTATTAATAAAATATGATCGTCTTTGATTTTACGGAACTGTTCAATAGTCAAAGTAAAATATTTTAACGCTTGTATACGAGTCGTTATAATAATATAATATTGTTCATTGCCATTTTATTATTTTCAAAAATATATAAAGCAATGTACAGTCTATTTAGGCATACATACGTAATCGATACCCTACATGCATATTATCTGCATAAAGTATTGTCATTACTAAACTACCTACCCTAACGCTCGTTTCACACTATCCGACTTTTGTCGTACGACAAAAAGTCGGACTCGCAGTCGACCATTGGAGCTTATAGCCCCTTTCATACTATACGATTTGAAAATCGGTCCGACTCCAGTCGTACAATCCGACTGTTTTTCGCTGTCGTACGACAAAAAGTCGGACCGATTTTCAAATCGTATAGTATGAAAGGGGGATAGTGTGAAACGAGCGTAAACTGTAGGCTAAATCAAAGACAATTTATATCTAAATATATAAAACAAAGTCGTGTTAGTTACACGCATTATAACTCGAGGACAGCTGGACCGATTTTAATGATGTTTGATTTTTGGATTCGTCTATGTTCCGGTCATGCTTGAGGCATATATTCAGTTTCCATAAATTCAATTAGTTTCCATTGTATAGCGTTTTAAATAATTTCTAATGTTAATCTTATGGGGACTAAGTTTGTTTACAAAAATGTTCTACAATAATAACATTTGATTTTCATTTGAAGCTACAGCTGTTGTTTTACTTTCCATTATCAATATGCTTTACTATACAATGCCATCTGAATCATTCATTAATGTAAAACTATGAAGTAAATGTGCACTGTACAAAATGGACAGATTTATTCACCACGTTAATAGTTTACGGTCTTTTGGGGATTTTTTTTATATTTTTTATTTTCTGTCTGATTAAAAGTCACGTGTTTATGATGGCCAAATAAAAAATAATTACGGTGTTACATACATAATACATATTACGTTTTTTATAATAATCAGCTGTTGTATATCTTTCCTATAAAAGCCGTATTACAGTTAGGTTTTAGGTTGGATTAGAAAAAAAGTGAATCAATCCACTCAGATTTATTTATTTTGTGGTAATGTTATCAATATGTCTTATAGTTTCAGTATTATTATTAACTATGCTACAACCCAGAATATCAGATTTTTCACAACGACGCCGTAGATTAGATTAGATTATTTGAAATGGCGACCATACTACAGGTATGTATTTTAAGCCAAGTATGAATGAGAGTTGAATGTAAGATGATTGTGGCGCGATCTTGTAGTCTTGTTACTGACTAAGGCTGACATGTTCCTTAGACAGGACTGTTAATTAATAGCCCAACAGACAATGGCAATCAATGGACCTACAGTTTAACGTGGAATCCGAACCACAACCTCTGAATTACGAATTGGTCTAATCATGAGGATGGTCTTTGCGGATTAACGTAGAATTCAATAGCGCGGACGTTAATTCACGCAAGAGAACACTACACCCACCGACCATCGCTCACAACTATCCACAATTCGTGACCTCCAAGTAGCTGGATTACAGGATGTCGCCACCATCCCAGTCAAATATAATGCTATTCGACTTCAGAACATGGCCAATCTGAAAGTTAACACATATTTACTGTTAGGCGTTACAAAGATCGCCGGGTCAGCTAGTTTCAAATAAAATTGCCTTTGGCTAAACGTTGTGATGAGGCTTTCAGGGAGTTGTGATTATTTATAATTTAAAATAAGATTTATACATAATCAAAACGACATAATATAGGTTGAAATAAGAATTTAAAATATTATTTTAATACTGAAGTTCCGTTTACAGTTATATGACGAATGTTGTTGGGTTGTAATAATCTACGAAATATTAAATTAAGAATTTAAATCAAAGTTCATTTTTAAACTATAAAAATGAAACATTATTTCGTTCTTCTTTTTGGATATCATTTGTAAGTTGAATGTAGAAATTATGTCATAGCGTTAAAATGCTAATACCCTGCGATATCTCGAAGAGGAAAGGTCGAGATCAAAGACATTTCTATTCTAAAAAAATGTAAAAATATAAATTGTCTTTGGTCGAGATTGACCTTCTATTCACAACCATGTGAACTAGATTGACATTTCCTCTGGACAAAAGAGCTTGGCATTTCGTGTTGACGCCATCCAGCGTTGACTCCCCGGAACTAATGGGTTATTGTATATTGTACTTCATCGGCAAAGAATCCGCGCATTTTGCTCTGGTAAATTGAAGGAGTATAACATACCGGCACGATAGCTCAGTGTTGCCCAGCAAGTCTTAAGATTGAAATTAAATGAAAAATTCTGTATTTTAACAGGTAAAGTTAGGGCCAAATGGCTCTTTCTTACACTTAACCTATAAACAACAAATCTGTTTATATAAAATTCAAAGCCCTCACTCACTCATCACTAATCCTCCCTTTTCCCGACTACCTAGGAGGCTGAAATACTGGTATACTGGTTCTTTAGGCCTAAAATAGGAAAGTACAATAGTTTTTGTGACGACTTTCCCATAAATCTCTACCCTATACGCCTTCAAAGTTCCCTTGTTAATATTATGGGGAAATATTTTTTTAGATTCCAACGTATATTGTCCTAAGATATAAACAGCAGGTGTTTTACTTAACTTTAACTGTTGAGCAAGCCAAAGGAATAATCCAAAGAAACAAGGATAAATTAATACTTACTGTAAGGCAAGGCTAATTACTTAATTGCTAATCGGATGAGCCTTAGTCTTAGTCCATGCATCAATTCTAGTGATAGAATCGTTCACATTGTTTATAGTAAAGTATTCGTATATTTAAAGATAATCAGCGTGCATTTGGTGTTTGCAATGCACCAATATTGATTTTATGCCATTATTTACGTACAGTACAAAAAGTGAGGGTCCAAGGATTGGTCCTTGAGGAACACTACAAGTATTAGTCTCCCAGTCGGATTTGTTTCCACCAACTTCCTTACATTGCCGTCTATCTGTCAGATAAGAGCTCAGCCAGTCGATAACGTTCTGGGAAAACACTATGGCCTTTAATATAATAATTAATAGATCATGGTTGACACAGTCGACTGCTTTAGAAAGGTTGCTGGATCGAAACCATTAGCCGGCGACTCCTGTCAGATTATGAGTGGTCACTTCTGGATAACCTATGTGTATTTATCATAGTTATACTTGAATATAACTATGATAAATATCCTAAATAACTACTTTAATGTTAATTTAGATATTATATATAATGTTGTTTAAAAATAATCATCCAATTTCTTAAACTAACAAGAGGACATAAGTAATTGTTGGAATCTGTTGGGGGCATGACCCCACAATGTAATACCTAACCTTTTTAGTGGGGTTTTTTGGGTGATTTGACCATACACTGCATACCAAGTTTCATAGTAAACGGTTGAGAAATAAGGAAGATATGATTTTTTTAGTATTCTCCTTAATAATAACATCGGGTGCTCTCAGACAACGCTCTCCGTTTAACACGGGCCGTAAAATTAACTTATCTCTGAACTCATTTGCCGTAGACCGTAAAAATTCAAAATACTTTTTTTAAATTGTTTGGTTTTTATGTTGGCTTTAATGGCGATGGTAAAAGTATTTAAAACTGTTGTTTTACCAAAATGTAATAAAATGATTTTTTTTACAATTAAATGCTTAAATATTTTGAAACATTAGTTTTACAGATTTATGGCAATGGCATATTATTTGGGACCTTAATAAGAATACACCATAAAACTAATAAAAGTCGTCAGAGTGGATTTTGTGAGATTGGCATTCTGAGACATTTTTAAGGTTTTTTAGGTGTAAGATACCCATAAATGGTCTGGAGATATAGCCAAAATGCACCCACGACGATCCATTTCATCAGTCCGAAACCCATTTTTGACCCACTCCATAAAGTAACTAACTAACCCTCCACAGCTCAGAGCATGTATAATTGAGGAAGTCAACGCCATTGCAAAATGTGTTTCTGAACCGTTGATAGCTTCAGAAAGCGTTTACTCATTGTACATTGTTAATGTACATTGTTGCTATTGGCCAACTTCTTCGAGACATAGTTTTCAAATAAAGTAAATGCACATATTACATTTTATGTAAGCAGAATTTAAATGTTAGATATCTAAATGGGCGGCTAAAATTGTATGTCATGCTGAATTTAGTACAAAAATATGCAAGTTTTAAAAATTCAATTTTTTTTAAATTTATTGTAGCTGATTGAAATTGGGGGGCCCGTTCTATCGCACCCGGTGCTATGTATAAGAATGAAAATAAAAATGTCAGTGTCTATTTCTTTATCAATCACTTGAAAATTTGTTATTCTGAACCACTCACTTTTCCTCTAAGCCGTTCGGATGTTAGGTTTTATAATCCTGTATAATGAGAAAACTCGGCACGGTACATTTCATTTACAATTGTGTTGGACGAATAAACACAGAAAATCGGACTCTGTGATGAATTTCTTTATCTTATTCTATTATTCATTATGATTATAATTCTGTTATATTATCTCTCTGTTTGATTATCTTTAAAACCTCTTACTGTAGACCAACCCGGTTTCCTTGATCCTTTTTCAAAGGTCCGTAATTCCTTTCTAAGAACGGAGCGACAACCCTCTTGAAATATTATGTAAGTGGTAGTGTGGGAAGGTAAAACGAAGGTATTATTATAATATAGTTTCTTAACTATGTTATAATAATTCTATAAATTAAATTTTTATTCCTGGAATGATTCAGGTTTCCAGCCTCCAATAATATTGTACCCGATAACAACTGTGATAACGCTTATCAGTTACCACCAAGGAGATAACGGCAGGTGCTGTTTATCAGTCCACCTGCCGATATCACGTGTAGAGTTACTTGGATTGGGTGTGGGAGTCTACTACGTAAGTGTGTGTTGGAAACTTGCTATCAAGACATTAAAAATAAAAGTAGGCCTATACAAGACGGCCCACGGTCCACGCGGCTCTATACGCCCCAAAGGCAGGCCTATACGGGTAGTTGTTGTCCAAGTACGTAATATATGAACTGTCCATTACCACACTCAAACATAATATGCGACCTATCCATCTCTATAGCATGCAGCAAATATTCAGATTCAGTTAAACATGACCATTTGCTAATTACCTCTGTCCACCTGATATTGCAAAACCAACCTTAACCTTTGGCCTTAGCCATGAGGCTTGCTCCCAGCATAATATAGTTTTTGATAATCGAAAACATTGTTGCAACACTACAAAACGTTAAAATCAAAATATAATATAAGCTGGAGCAGTGTCTGCCAAAAACTTCTCCACGTATTATATTCAGGTACTGTATTAGTTCAATGTTTGTGAATCTATTCAATTTAATGATGAATTACAAACAGTAACAGATTTCTCCTTAGAATCAAGTGTCAACATTTAAGCAACAAAATTTAGGATCTCCTCATGGAATAAAAAATACAATCTTAATTTTAATAATTTTTATTAGACCTAAATTATTTTTAAATGCGCTTTAAATTTTAAATGAAACTCAGGCAAGCACGTTTATTACTGATGCATTAGTATATTAAATATACTAATGTCAAATTTTGACAACAAAGAGAAAAATAAATTTATCAGACTTGACTTATAATGGTTACAACAATATAAAATTGCTGTATGTCGTTAACATTAATTTGAAATAAGAATAGATAGGTATTTTTCAATCACACATTATAATACTGTACATACTGTACTGTGTTGATCAATTTTGTAGACTTCCGTCAGTTCACATAAGCCCTAAATGTTTCTTTAATTATTAACCATTATTATTTGTGGATTAACAACAGCATAAAGACCGTATAAAGACTTTGTACGGACAGCCTGCTTGCTTTATATGCTACACGTACGTGATGTGTAGCATGCCTAGAAGAATACTGGAGAAGCTGATTAAAAATAAAGAAGAAGAAATACGAGGGAACAAAGGGAAGTGAGCGAGTGAGATTGAGACAGTGATGGATCCAGAGCGAGTTCGGGTCGTTCAACTCTAGCCGCGCAAGACTGCGTGAAATCCTGCCGTGACCAACCAAAACCCGAACCTTCTCGGTAAACGAAAACATAAATCGAAAAAATCATCAGTAGTCAGTAGAACGGGCTGTAAGTTATTTACATTCGAAAAGTTACATTTATATGAATGAATTTATAGGAATACAATGTCAAAAGTTAGACTAAAGCTATTCAAATACTGTAAACCAGATTTCCATATATAACAATTTATTTAATTTAAAAAAGCTGTGTCCACACTACCAGAACTAAATGTAAAATCGCGAATACGAGATTCTACTTGATTCTACCTTTAAAGTACTGAAAGAAAAGACCTTGCAGGATCGGTTGCACATTGGGTTTTGGACCTTATTGAAGAAGGCCTACTATTGCCTAGCAGGCCTACTACATATTAGCAATTTACTCTACTGTTTTTGGACCTCAAATTATAGAGACTTTATCAACGTAAAAATTAGTTCACATTATAAAATATCTGGATGAACATATATCAATTTTTCATTCGGTTCCGTCATTTTCTCTCAATTCATTCTTTAGCCTAAACGATTGTGCATGGGAGAGAGTAAAATCCTTGCTCGACGGCGGTTAAAAATATTTTAATTTAAATAACAAAAAACCATTAACTTTAAGAACCGCCGCCATTTTGAAAATATAAAAGCAACCTTAATGATACTTTGAGAATATTTTTCTCTTTGGCCAATAAATATGTGTGCAAAGTTTGGTTCCTATATCTTAAATAGTTCTTTATATATAAGGTTTTTTATATAAAATACAAAATGGCGGCTAACGGCTAAACGAAGGATTTTGCGACATATGTTTATAGAAAATCTTTTGTTTACTTTGATGAGTACTATCACCCCTTGAAATTTGTCCCCAACTTTAATGAACACCCTGTATATTAACGACTATTGTTTTTGGACTCTGGGCACCTAAAGAAGAAATAAATAACCTGGTCCCGGGCTTAAGTCTCACTATGAGACCTACGATAATAGCTTCTTCCCTATGGGAAATTCGCTAAAAACATTGCTGTGAAAAGATTCCAGGGAAACTAGTAAGTGCGGCCTGAGACGCAACCCATTTTAGTTCTAGTTTAGTCTGGTGAGAAATTTGTAAATCCAATTTGTACATATACAGTAAATCATATCAAATCCAGTTATCTACATAAAAAATATACAATACCTTTAAATACTTGAAAATAGAAAAAATCCGTATAGGTCACAAATGTTTCTACTTAGCGAATTTTTTTTAAAAGTACTTTAATAAATTATTTAGATTGCATCCGGAAATACAAATTAAATATATTAAAATAAAAAAAATATAATTTAGGACAGCTGCAGTCATTTGTAGTAAAAATACGAGTAGAATACGAGAGTATAAACATACAAAAAAATAAAAAAGTTAAAGTACGAAGTTTGATATTGATTAAAAAGAATAATGATAATAATCAAATTTGCTTTGTGTATAACTGATTAAGTGAAATGAGCTTAATAAAAATGTATATTTAGAGGAAAGTTGAACGCATTTTTAAAAGAAACTGAGGGCATGTCAGTATTTATTTTTAATTTTTTAAATTATTGTCAATGTATTCTTTTGAAAAGTTCTACTAAGCGAAGTACGTAAGTAGTAGAGTCAACTATTATAGCTAAGTAGCATAAGTACTATGTAAGCCCCTCATAACTAACGTAGTGAAACGTGACAATTAGAGTCTGCAATAATAATGAAGAAAATAAATATTTATTACTAAAATAAGATTACCTATTGCAACTTATGCATTTGATAAATTGATGGTTAAATATTACAGTACGGTATGTGTATCTGCATTCACACAGTTTTCCTACTTGTCAATTTCGATTATAAATTGATTTTCACGCTTCGAAATATCAGCTGTGCATTGTGAAATATGATTCGTTGCAGTTTCGGAAAAGAAAATGACGAAATGCTTTGAATTGTAACACTGGAACGGCGATGTCAAATTAAAATGCAACATGGTGGCCTGATAAGGAAGTAGAGCGAAGAGACGACGTCATTCGGTTACCGACCGGGAGCTGGGACGATGTCCGCGAGGTGTTGGCTAGAAGGCTACAGCTACAATACAACTGTGCGCGAGTACAGACCACACGGCCTAGGGATGGATTGAGATTTAAAAAATCTATTTCTGATGAAATGGATATATTTTACACCAAAATTAAGAAAAATTAGGCCACAATTTTTGGAGTATGTTATATTATATTTTTTGGTCTTGGTTTTTTTAATTCGGCAATTTTGTTATTTTTGGGATTTTGTTTATTTTTATTGTTTTGAGGGGAATTAGGTTTTTACTGACCGATGTTGGTAAAACTCTTAAACATTTATAACATTCCCTCAATAAATGACGGTAAAACAAACAAAAAATGTCATGGATTCATGTAGTCACCTTATACCTTCTGTATTTAAGAACAGTGACTATGTATTTTTATTGTTTTAAATACATACATTTTGTCATGCTATTTCGAGTCAATAAATTGTTTACATTATAATATTTTTTTTCTTTGGCTTACCTGTATATTACTTGTCAATATGAATCGAGGTGGAAATTTTCCGCTTCTAGACAGAAGTAAAAAATTCGCGGTCATTCGGAAGCGGTGTTCTTCCGGAACACAAGTAAGTAAGTAAGTAGAAGACAAGTAGTAAACGCCGTAAGTTGTACTTTTTGGAGTTGTGGTATATTTAAAACAATTTTTTTATAAGCTTGGCTATCCAATACTATAATACGAGCAAGGTTTGTATTATATATTTGCACAAGAATAGCGTAAAACGGCTCTAACGAATTTCTTTAAACTTTGGAAATAACTAATTTCCTAGTAGTAAATAAGTTTTAGATAAGTCTAATGTCAAAGAAAATTCCGGGTTTCTTGTAATATTAAATTTAAAATATAAAAAATTAACATAAAGCTTATGGAGAATTAAATGTAAACAAGTACAAATCAAAACATCGGTATATAGTCGTTTGACAGTTGATGATTTAAGATGGTGGTGAACAATGTGTGAATAGAGATTTTGCATAAATATTTATTTTATGTATGTAATAAATGAAAAATGATCAAATTACTAAACAGTTTGTAAAAATTAATGGGTGAAATAACTGTGCGAAATAAAAGCAGAGAAAAGTATTTCCAAAATCTTTCCTGTTTTGATAAAAAACTTATTCATTCAGAAGTTGGTAGTTTCTTTTTTAATAAATAGTGAATTCTTTTTTTTATTTTCTTTAATTTATATTAGACCATGAGCCCTAAAACAATTCAATCTTTATTAGTCATACTTTTATATATATATATATATATATATATATATATATATATATATATATATGTATATATAAGATGAAATGGCAGAAGAGAGAGCAAGACTATTTAAAATGTTGAATAATTTAAAGAAAGAAAATATATTAATTTAGATTCTTACCCAAATAAACGTTGGGTTAAAGATATAATTAAATTAGTTACTTCATTTCACCTCAAGCACTTCCACTCAAATGAGGCTGCTGTGTCTCGACAAGAGACCAGAACAAGGATCTAGTAGCTCCCTGATTGGTCCATCTAACAACTACAGGAAATAACACTACAACCTCTGTTCTTGCTCAATCTTGGCAGACAGAATCCTACTTCAAATAAATATTAAAAATAAACTAAATGAATCCATTAACTTTTCCTCTATTTAACTCTGTATTCTACAAACAATAATTTAATATCTTTAACATAAAATAAAAAAATTATAAAACTATAATATGCTACAGTTTTGCTTGAAGCCACTGTAAAACAAACCAATTGGTGTAAATTGAATTTCTCTTTTGCTTTTCCTCATCCCGTTTCCAACACAATCAGTAGATCACGGGCTAATAATAACTGTATGGATAAATAAACAGTATATAATCAGCTCAAACAATTATTTACGTTGGCTAAAAGACCTTTAACGACAGCTTAGCAGACGCCGGCTCAGTGCTAGCGCGGAGGATCCCCGTACGGAATAAGTTACATTTGTGTTCAGAGTTTTTTACTTAACCCCAACTTCTGTTTCAAGCCCTGATGTACAGTAGGCCTAGTAGTAGTGGTGGTTGTTCTCCCAGATTTGGAGAACGTCTCCGAAAACATTACGTAAAATCAACGTAAATAGTTTGTTTCTGTGTGTTGAGAATCTTTTTAGGACTGTCGAATTATTAATTCCGGTTGTGCGTTTAGAAGGATAATGCCAATCGGCTAATCGTGTGCTTGTCGTGCCAAAATCACCAAGTGCCAAAATCACCAAGTGCTAAAACCACCAAATTCCACGAATCGATAATTGGCCATCTGCAGCGCCCGCTTGACAGGTATACATCCCCTCGACTGAACCCACGGGGACCACGTAGAGTTGTCTTACAGCCTGTGTAGTCAGGAACTTTAGTCAAAAGTTCAAACCCGGATTGCAGAATAAAAGCAAATTCTTAATCACATATCTGAAATAATATATGAATATATAAGTATCATTTCACGAGAAATGAATATATCTGGAATGGGTCATGTAAATCACAAACGATGTGATTTGACCTACCAATAACAGCATAAAAGGGCCATATAAAGCATGGGAAATTAAATGATATTTTGAAGCAACATTGACGGATTTCAACCAGGTATAGTGGAATATAAAATAAAAATATATAAAAATAAAAGTTTTATGGCTGTTGTTTTTGGTCCCTAGGAACCTCAAAACAGAAAAGTAACATGGTCCCGGTCTTAAGTCTTGCCATGACCTACGGTAATAGCTTTGACTATACATTATTAAAATAGCTTCTTCCCTATGGGAAATTCGCTGAAAGAGAAGCAAAACCAGAATATAAACAGAATATTAATTCTTAGCATGCTGCCTACGGTAATTATATAACTTATTTCCCATGGAAAATTCGATAAAATGAATAATATTTGGAAATATTTTATAGATCTAGTAAGTAGGAGGGGTAGATAATCCCGCTTGCGCCGGTCTTGCTGTACCATCACAGGTTAGGCACATCCCGACTACCTGCTCTACAACCCTGAACCCTCTTCAAACACCTCATTATCACGTGCAATCATCCGTAAATTCTGTTGGTGATTTTGAACTGTTTTTCCAAGAATTAAGGATTTGGTGATGTTGATTTTGGTGGTTTTGGCACGGAATCCATGTGTGTGCATGTTTTGATACTTTCACCGAAACTTTAAAATTAATTTCGCAGTAAGCAAATCTCCACATAGATTGAAGATGGTGATTCAAGATCAATACAGATTTATGGTTAGTAGGCTATAAAAGCTCCATACTAGGAAATTACAGATAAACCATAAGGTTATATGAAAGTCGTTCTAACTAAAGCTTACATATCTATCTGAACCCCCAGTCTAGAACTGCCGTCGGTTTAATGTGTGATATGAGTAATACCAATTTAATAATAATTGGCGGGCTAGTTTAGTAGGTAGTTGAAGACGTCAATGTCTCGTGACTCAACTGGCGAGATGCGCAAACGTCAGTTGATGATTGTGTCACCCATGCGGTCACTAAGAACGAGTATATCATGGCAGCGAGTCAGTCTGCACTTAAATTATTGAAAAGCACACTTCTACTTCATAATTTCATCTTCATTTACGCAATGTCCACATACCTATACACATACATAATTATGTACATTATTTAACGATATCTATGTTATTTAATTACGATCACATTAACATTTATTTTAATTTTCATTTTGGACTTCTTATCCACATTTAACTGTCCTCGACTAGTTTTTTTTTCAATAAGTAAAACGATAAACTTTTCCTATTGCCATTATAAACGACACCTTCGAAACTAATTTTGAAAAACTGGATCATTGTACCTTTTTAGATCAACACATTATACAAGCATTTGTGATTATTATATCCTACTCTATTCTCTCTTTTTCAGTAAAACTTGTCTTCTCGAAATGTCTTGAGCAATTGATAGAATGAATCCCTTACGTGAACTTTTAGTCTGGACCTCTTTTCTCATATTATAGGATTTTTAGACTAATAAGATGTTTACGCCTGTTGTTAAGTAATGCGTTTTTTCATATTGTCAACCATTATATTTTAGAAAAAGAACTGGTGATTAAGAACTCTAAAATGTTTTAATATATGGAACATTCAGTTCGTTTTAGCGAGTTTTATTATATGCTACAGTATTAGTACACAGAACGAAGTATTTTGAATTTTAACGTTTTAGCGAATTGCCTAACCTGGCATTGTTGTACGTCTCGTCGACCTGTCTTTAGATAGGTATTCAATTGATTGCTAAATTAAAAAAAGCTATTAACAAATTATTACAATTTACTTTTACACTTACCGATACATCTAGTTTTAAAAGTAGTGAAAATTGTGTAAAAATAGGACAAATCATGGCGTCGAAGAAAGACGACACGCTCTCTCTGATCAGAGTGAAACTGTAGCCATAAGCGCCGGCTTCCGCATCCGCTTTCCCGCGAAAGGCGACGGAAACCGCGAGAAATCTGGACATTTTCGCGAAGTGACAAAAGTGATAAAAGTTATTTTCATAAGAAGGCTGTAGGAAGACTGAATGTTGCCTACTTTTTCATCCATAGCTTGAATGTAAATGCTAACATAATTGTAGGAATTTAAACTGGACAATGGGAATGTTAAAAATCAGTTAATAATAATTTATATCGACAAATCTCAAATCTGATCACGTCATATCCTCTTAACATTCTTTGCTCTCGGTAGTTAACCATTTAGTTAACCAAAGTGTATTCAGCTACATTTAAATGTATATTTAATTTACAAAATGATAATGTGATAGACATTAGAAAAACTACCATTTGAATCGAGGGTTTGTAACGGCTTAGTAGTGAGGTTATCGTTTAGTCGTGCTATCTGTGATAACCTCTAATTAATTAATTAACTGATATAAAGCTTTGAAAAATTGTATCATTAATGTAAAAAATATCATACTATTATTATTTATCATTATTATCGTATCGATTTACCTCCAGATTTGTTTTATAATGACATATTTCGGGTGGTAACACGAGATACACTCAGTTACACACAATTAATTGTTGAATACTTAAGCTGATACAGAAAAGGTTTTTCTCGAGTAATATTCAGTTAATAGGATAGAATAATTAAGCAATATTTTTAACCCAGTTCAAAATGTTTAATTTCTCCTAGTAGCTGGTGGTCATGAATGAGTTACGAGCCATGGTCGGCGAATGTGATATTCTCATTTGTGGATTAAAGTCCGCACTATTGAATGCTACATTCATCCGCAAAGACCGTCCTCATAATTAGATCAGTTCGTAATTTAGAGTCAAAAGTGGTTCTTATCCCACTTTAAACTTAGATGCCTCGTCCCTTAGATGCCATTGGCCGTTGGGCTATCGATTAACAGTCCTGTATAAGGATCATATCAGCCTTAGTCAATAACAAGACTACAAGATCGCCCTACAATCATCTTTTATTTATTTCTCATTCACACTTGGCTTAAAATATCTACCTGGGTATGTCGCCATTTCAAAAGGCAATCTAATCTAATCTCGTGTGATTTAACTTACACTGGACAAAAATGTCCTCCGGGTATGTAATCACTCAGCTAACTTGATGTAGGAACTATCGATGTTGGGTAAAACTGGCAATTCCCTTTTCAGGGTTTGTGCCAGCATTCCCCTTCGGAAAAATCAGGAAAAATCAAAACTATAGTAAAAGAGAAAAAATAAATTTAACGATTATTGATGGGTTTTATGCCTTATTTTGTAGAATATTTAATACAACATAACAGTGCATTTTTATGGTTACTTGCCCTATACACCGGGCACTGTTAACGAGCCTTAAGTTATACGAGTACGGTATTTATTTGTGATAACTATAGTTTCGGTGGTTATTTCTGTGGAAAGTAGTTTCCGTTTCAAGGGACTATTTTCATCTCAGGACATGAAAAATATATACCGGCATCTCTTCGCGTCGACGGGCCTCATCAAAATTGAAAACAATTTGTTAACAAAGTGGTTACTGTTTCATTTTGATATTGTTTCAATTTGATAACAATCTTCAGCTTATATGTATTTGTTACGAGTAGTTCTGATTTGAAAATGGTCTCATGAGACAGACCGAAACTAGTTACCACCAAAATAACTACATGATAATTGTCAGGGCAGGCTACTAAGGGTAAGGTAAAAATAATCATGACTAATATTGTTGACCAAGTGAAAGAAAAATTCCAAAATTGCATCTTCAAATAATATTCGTTCTGTTATTAGCCAATTTCCAATGGAAAAGTGGGCTATTCACATGACCCACACGGTGAAAGTTAAGCCCGGGACCATGACAGAAGTTCATAACTCAACCCCCTGAACACGTTTTCGGGGTCATTCAAAATTATATATATATATATATATATATATATATATATATGTGTGTGTGTGTGTGTGTGTGTGTGTGTGTTTAAAAAATGATTTATAATGGTCATTTGGCATAGTCTCGATAACGGGCGCAATTTTTGTCTGAATATTATACAATTCGGTGGGAGTTGTTCCTTTCTGTATCAGTTCGTTGGGCAACGCAATCGGACTACATTAACTAACCCTTGGGGGGGTTTATACCCCAAAAATGGAGTTTTCAATTTAATCATTATATTATTTGGAAAAATTATTTTACCATTAGATTTAGCTAAAAAAACACACAATTAAGTATTTTTAATCGTGACTATAGGTCAATTGGTTACTGAGATAATCAAGATGGTAAACACAGTACAATGTCTAATGTTAATCTTATGGAGAAGAAACTAAAAATCAATAACTCCCTTTATTTACTTAACTATTCTTCCAAACTTTGTTATGCCAGTCGATCTAGTTAAGTTGTATAATTAAATCCCCAAATTGTAATGTTTCTTACGGCAGCAAGATTACGTACTCATTTGTCAATGTAATTCTAAGGAGAATAGATAAATCGGTATAACTCACTTACAGTAGTTATCAACATAATTTCAAAAGATTTAGTATTTTTCCCTTAGTTAACACTTTATATATACCATGTAAAACAACCCTTATTGCAGCAAAGCTGCATACTCAGTGCTACTATTCGATTACTACTATGGGTCTTATATACGTTCTATGAAATTCGTTCTACTAACGTCAGCGTGCTGTGTGCGATCTCGTTAATTAGTTCTAAGGGGGTTTTCATTCAGACGAATACGTAAACGTTTACATTGATGTGAATTGTAAGGCTTTGACGATGGAACAATATTCCATTACACTTTATTACGATTTTCTTGAAAAGCTGCCCGTGAATTTCCGTTCATGGTTCGCGACGAGGGAGTCGTTGAACTCGACATTGTAAGTGCAGCAGCCGAAGTTGTGGTAATTAGGACGACCGGCGGAGTGAGGCGATCGCTGTGATATCATCTGTGAACTCCGCCGCACCGTTGCATCCACAACAGTTCTGTTGCTTCCTTTGAATGCATATTGACCGTGGTTATGTATTCGAGTCTTAAAAAATTAATTCCATCCAGCAAGTTACATATCGTATTCATAACTCGATTGACATGTTATAAAGTTTAGGCAGGAAACAGCCAACCCCTTGGCCTCGTTTTCCTTATGTTCGGTTTAGATATAGATGATTAATTAATTAATAGCCCATTTTATAATGAATGGTTCTTTTTTACGAATGATATCTGGGTCCGGGTTACAATAGGCGATCCTCACTAGAGGAAGGGAGCATGTTTCTACTGTGGGGACTGTGCCGGAGTCGCGTTACAATAGGCGATCCTCACTAGAGGAAGGGAGCATGTTTCTACTGTAGGGACTGTGCCGGAGTCGCGTTACAATAGGCGATCCTCACTAGAGGAAGGGAGCATGTTTCTACTGTAGGGACTGTGCCGGAGTCGCGTTACAATAGGCGATCCTCACTAGAGGAAGGGAGCATGTTTCTACTGTAGGGACTGTGCCGGAGTCGCGTTACAATAGGCGATCCTCACTAGAGGAAGGGAGCATGTTTCTACTGTAGGGACTGTGCCGGAGTCGCGTTCCTGATTCTTTAATTTTGTTTACCTGTATATCAAGAAATAACGATAAAATTCCAAGATAATTCAGAATAAATACGATAAAATATATGTTATTCCTTATTCTGCTGTGCTATCCAGTTATTTATTAGACACTACTCAGCCAATGGAAGTGGAGGTTCTCGGTTTAGGAAAGGATATAGACAGCCACCTGATTGCTCAAAATATATTAATAATTTAATTTTTTATGTATTTTTAAGAATTAGGTTACTATGCGTTATTGAAATGGGTTTTGAATCATGTAATATCATGAATATTCTGATTAAAGACTTCCAATCAAAATCTTTAGCACTGTCTCTGGGTTCTGGTTAGTTCAATAGTCAAAGTAGTGTTCGCCATTTATGGTTATTTAGTAGTTTTAAACGGTTTACTCCAAATAAGAAAAGAGTATTACATCAGGAAACCCTTTACCTTTATTCTTATACTGTATTTGAAAGTAAACAGGTTAACCCTCTGAGTTTTGAAGGTAATCAAATCACACCAAGTGCTCCTTAGAGGCAGCCCTCGCCGGGCTGCAATTATAGACAAACTAATATTTTGGTTAGTTTGTCCACCTTCTCCTACCCATACTTCATCTTGACATTTCAGTATCGTCTGGAATAGAAGTAGGGCCTCTAGGATAGGCAACCACGATTTGTTAGTACCGGTACTGGAGACCTTGTGATTGAGGGCGGGGGGCATCTCGGGGAGACATCAACCCTTTGTTTGACAGGGCAACACAAGGCCCAACAAAGGGAACACACATTAACCATCAGAGTGTCCCACTAAAATTAAAAGGATATCCCCTCCGGGCACTCCAGAGTGAGGATTATACCCTTTTAATGGGTTGGACTTTTCTGCGATAGTTATGACTTTTTCTTAATCTAGAAAGCAGTAAACATATATTTTTGTTAAATATTGGGGCTAAAAAGAAAGTGGTGTGTTTTATTGAGTAACCCCACCTCTTGAAGCAATCCATTAATTTTAGCAATGTTTAAAATTATACTGTATCTACTTTTCTTCTAACGGTAGAAACTCATACATAAGAGACTCCATATACATCTGGTATTTGTAATACAGTACCATAGACACAACAGTTCTGGTTTATACTTGGTAATACGACAGTGTTGGCCGCGAGAGTAACGTTGCGGAGACGTATCCTTGACAAGAGAGAGAGAGAGAGAGAGACAAAGAGCTGAAAGCACCTCGTGCTGGTGCCTTCCTTGAGACATTTCCGTTCACCCGACAAGATTCCTAATGAGTCGATTTATTACGTCACTCAAATTTTGTTGCTCTTCAACCAGTCTTGATCAGAAAATCGGAACGGATTTTCGGTTCGAACTCAAGTTAACTTTTAATTCGATTGAATTGAATGGCCAGTAGATTATAGCCGATGTCTCGTAAATAGTCAGGGTAGTTTTACGAAATTGAATCCCTAACAAAATCAATGAGACTATAGTAATTAAACTCGATCTAATAAAATGTTCTATAAAATTGTTACTTCACAACCGAGTGCTAGCTGCGCATTGTGTTTTTTATGTTGATGAGAGCCAAGGATTGCAGTATTTGAAAACCTATCAAATGACGGTTTGAATGTTTTACAAGATTTATAAGTATATATATACAATGTGCATTCTAAAATGTTCCAATAGTGAATTTATGTAATAGAAAACCCTAAATTTACTAAGTTGAGCCACATAATATCTCAATGAGGGGTCCTTCTCACCTTATCAATACTGGGCTCATCAGTCGGGACAGTTCGAGATGAACGTTTCCTTCTATTTACTCATTTGATGTTCTGGCGTTTTATTCCGATAAAACATTTCGGGGGTTTAAAGATTATTCTTAGCTGGTAGAATTGCATTATTTTAACTGATAAGGGTAATTTCAAGATAATATTAAAGTCTACAGATGAAAAGGCCGTTTCAACAGACATCCACGCCTCTAACTAAGTTGAACCAACAACTTGTCGTCAACCAACGTTCTTGGAAGTCATCAAACTGTGATTCATCATCACGTAACTTTCTCCCGACCGACCTCTCTATTCGTCCAACCCTGTCTGCCTGTCTGACGTACAAGTTGCTAAGCCATCGACCCACAATCTCGATGAAGTACGCAACAAACCACTGCGCTACTCGGAGGGTAATAATACATGTAACCTAATTAAATAGTCTTATATTTCACCTATAGTTTCACATGAATATGAATCCCTCCTTCAGAAACAGTGGTAGTTTTCACAATTCACTATTTATGGGCTGTAAACCTGTTACAGTAGACGCAAAACGTTGTTAAACTGGTAAAACAGACAAACCAAAACGATATAGCGTAAAAATTATTTTATTTGTGGTTGGTTAATAAGAGAATTTCCTTAGCTTTTAGGGAAGAAGCTATTACCAAAATGTCTCATGGCAAGACCTAAGACCGGGACTATGTTACTGTTTCGTTTAGAGGTGCCTGGAGACCAAAAACGTTTAAAATTATATGTAGGCTACATATATGAGTTCCACTACCTTGTGGCAGATTTGGAACTGAACGAAGAAAGGTTCAAACCTACTTCAGGCTAAACCCAAAACAGTTTAGTGAAGTGTTGTCACTAGTTGGAGAACATATTAAGAAAAATGAATCTCTCTTTTGCCGTTTTTGCTTTCCTGTAGTCGGTATCATTTTTCTTAATATGTTCTCCAACTATTGACAACACTTCACTAAAACTTCTCCTTCCCTACTTCTACTCCCGTGGCGGTAGTGGCGGATGTCGGTGTGGCATGGCGATTACGTCAATCGCATTTACATGACATGCAGTCTATATTGTTTATATGTACAGTATACAGTTATTGTACAGCTTTGCGTATGAAAGCTGTTTGCGTGGTTGTCGGTTACGTTAGAACTTTTATTCAAGCTTTGTTTAATATACATGTGATACAAATAGCCGTGATTTAACAATGTAGGGATTGTTTATTAGTTTAGTTCTAGTATTGAAACAAAGAATTTAGTGTTACTCACAGCTGCAAACTTGCATACTCTTTCCCATGAATTTAAAAAAAGAATTTAACACCCCCCCTCAGAGCTAAGAATCTGAGGGGGGATGTTAGCTGTGTTGTGGATACGTCTCAACGTATCTATGTCAAAAACAACTTTTTTAGATACAGGGAGCCTTAAAACGGGTATGTTCACTCTCAACTTAAATACGAAAGTTTTTCCGAAAAAATACTTTCTCCATATACTTACTATTTATAAGGAGAAAAGTAAAAGTGTGAAATGTTCAATCGAGCGATCAATAATGCTGTCACCAAATTAACATTGTTTTCAAAGAACTAAAATCCAAGATGTCGGAGGTACTGTAGACTCTTAAGTGTTCCTCTACCGGAGTTATTTCCCAACTAAGTTTGCCCATACTGTAGGTAGGGCCTACACATAACAGTCTGTTGACATACCGCAATTGAAGATAAGCCTAGTCTGCTGCTTAGAGCTCGGGTTCCAATTTAGCCGCAATAAAAGTGTTAGTAAGTAAATACCGAGAGCAGTGGGCGGCGGATGTGCCACTGTCAGGTGGGCGGTAACGTGGGCTCCACGGGTCAATGGGGGTCGTGGTCAAGTGGCGGCGAGGGGACAACTGGAACATGGAACTGGTGAATGACGTGACAATGTAGACGATGCGGTGTAGATACTGTATTAGGGAGTTGGGAGACCACAGAAAATCTTACCGGAATTACTTTCCCAAGAAGGATGTATGAAGATGGAATTTATATACTATATATATATATAGGTTATGGACGACATACCTATGATGCAGAGATGGGAATACACAAATTAATTCTAATCCAAAAGATTAGATATAGGCATATTTTTACGCTTCCTCACATGATTTAGGTTAGTTTAGGCTCAGATGTGATTTAAAAGAAACATCCAAAGTTATGGATCAGGAACGCGAATGGTCCGAAGTCCACAACACTGAATATTCAAAGGACTCATAACTTTGGAAGTCTATACGAAGGTATGCTAGCCGATGGTCAGCTTTAACTACTACTAGGGCATTTGCTCTCAACCGATATTTAGGGCGTCTTATTTAGTGGCCTCAAAAGGTATCGTTTTGATCGAGAGGTGACCCAAGCCCGACTGATACCGTTTTGGGGGTTATTTTCTATCTCAAGAATATGTAGACTGTCCCATACCTCATGTGGAGGAACAAATTCCACTTGATAAAACATACGTCTTTAGTACCTACGATTATGACTTTTTGTTACCTAGCAAAAATCCTAATCCTGCTTAATCGAATAATCTATACGTTGTAACCACTTTATTCGGCGTAATCCGGAAACGTCTCCATTTACTAGATATATAAACCGTTAAAACCTTAATAGGATTGTATAAAGTTCCTGACTGGAAGGAGCCCTGGAGAACTGTTTCCGGTCGAGGCGTCTCCATATAGCGTGTTAGGTACAATTAGCATTGGATTAGCGGACACCGGAAGTGGCGGTTACACCTGGTGACCACCTCCTCCTGACCTTACACTTCCGGTCCACTACTGGACCTTTACCTTTTAAAACTTGCTCCAACACCAGGTGTTAGAGCAAGGAACGGAATATTGCTTCAGTCAATGGCAGGGCCAACTTTCATCGGCTTCACATGAACATTGTAACATTCAATTGTATTACTTTAGAATGAATTTTGAAAATTAATTAAGGAGTGCAATACATTCCCTAGTAATTTACACCAAGGAATGAAGGTTCTTTTAGGTGTAAAATACAATGTAATTAATTCATATTCCACAAAACATTAAAATATATCATCGAAACCGCTGTCACAAAACCATTTGTTCATTTTTGTAGAATCCTGATTATTTACTTATGTTCAACAAAATCGAAGCCTTGGGACTTCATACCTGTAAAAAATAAAATTCGCTCCTTCAGGTTTGATCTTGTTTAACGCGGTACTTCCAGGGTGTTCAAGCAGTTGGCTTAGACAAGTGAGGAGGCGCAACACCTCCTCCAACCCTAGGGTCAGACTGAGTGTAGATGTTCAGCTAGGATAATAAAATTGAAGAGCCTAGGTGATAAAGGAGAGTTCTTTGCTTGTCAATACGTTTTTGCTTCTTTGGTCCGTTTAACGACCCTTGTACCTGTACCAGGATAAAGTCAAAGCCGTCTTGGTATTGCTTGGTAAAATACCCGTGATTCTACATGGAGGTTGAGCAGGAGAGGAAGTAAAGTAGACATAAAATCAATATCGGGAGAGTCAAGTTATGAATGAGCCTCGTAAGTACACGTGGCTCACACAACATGGCGCTATTGATGTACTTTTATGGAAACAATCATTTGTGATAAAGGTAACTCCACTTCTCGTGACACGTATTTGTGATAAGTCCACATTTCCCTTTCGTAATTGAGTGCAAATCAGGCCCAGATTAGATTTTCGGACCGTAATTGTGGTTTTGGTCTGTTCTTTATTTTGGTTGTACCAAAAACATAATTATAAGAACATTTTATAGAATTTGCCCAGAATTAACATAATTATGAGAACATTTTATAGAATTTGGTCAGAATTAAAGTGTAATGGCTAATCTTTTACAATATATTTGTTAGCGAATTTCCCATAGGGAAGAAGCTATTACCGTATGTCTCATGGTAAGACTTAAGCCCGGGACCATGTTATTTTTTCGTCTTTAGGAGCCTTGAGACCAAAAACAATAGTCGTTAAAATAGAGACGTGTATTCCTATACTTGCTCGGACGAGTTCGTTAACCAGACATATCGATCAATTGGAACGGGTAGTTTGGGGGAGTCTTGTACTCTCAGAAATTAGGTTTTTGGGGGTTTCCATAAGTAATTTAAAAAATGTTTAAATTTTATCTTTCACTATTAGAATCAGCTTAAAAAGCTACATAATTTAGTTCCTGAAAGTTTTCCTCTATCTGCAACGGTTACCGAGATATAAACAAAATCTAAACACAGTACGTTGTATTTTGGGGCTGCAATGTCAATCTTATGGAGGATAAAGAAAAATTAATATTTAGTTAGTAGTTTTAACAAGACTAGATTATATGTCTATTACTTAACAAACTATGTTAATTTATTAGTAAAGTAATACTAATCTTTTACTTAATTTCTCTTAAATAAATAAGCAAATAAGCAATCCATAATTTTTATGTAAATTTCTGAGAAATAATAAATATAAAATTCTAATCAGGAAAATGACTCGCTCTCAACAAAATGACTCAAAATGGAAATTACTCAAAATGCAAGCATTGATTTATAAGCTAAATTTCCATAGTATCTAACATTGTGGAGCATTGCGTTCTTGTCCAAGTTGTACCAAGTTCTAAATGCTGTTTTGGGGCACGTATGCAATTAATTCCCAAGCACAGTGTTCTTAGGCTGAGGTACTCAATATCATCGATATCATCATCTGCAGAGTATCGGCGGCCGTCCTGTCCAGTAGGCCTACTCGTCACTCGTATGGCTTCCTCGCCAAACCGGTTGCCCTTGAGAGGGGAGGAAGCCACACGTAATCACGGAACAGCTGCCATCACGAATTTCCCGCCAGTTCAAAAACCACAGCTACTTGCTGACGTTGTGAACTCACTTTCATCGGCATAAACCTTCTGAGTCAATGCATTTCAGATTTTTAATACTAAATTTTTCAATTAATTCTGTTCTCTCTTAAATTGTTTTTGCTGAATTCTGATTTGTTTGAAAACATTTTCAAATATTTAATTTTGTATAAAGATAATTTTTATGTTTTTATTTGATAGAACAATTTATATTCCCCGAGGATAAACGCTGAAAATGGCAGTGCTAATTGTATCTTATTCTTATACTACAGTAGTTGAGACATCGACCCTAACTCCCGTACGGGTGTTAAAAGTGAATATGACCAGTGATGAGTAAAGGGTGGGTGTGATAACTGTAATGAGATGTGATAACTGTAACTTTAATGACAAAGATCAGCTGATTCATTTTCCAGGATCATTAATTAATAGCCCAATGATGGAAGACAACTGTGTCCAGTATCGTACCATCACTTTATATATCATCTTACCAATATAAACATTTATTTACTGTTATATATTATTTACTAATTATAACTAAAATAAACTCCTTTGGCATTAGTCAATGTAGAAGAAACTGGTTTGAAGGAATTGTTCTGAGAAAAATACTCTTGAGTCACGTATCCTCCCCAGCGAAACGGAAGTAGGATATCTATCTGAAGAGGAACCTACTTCTCCGCTACGATCAATATGGATTCTTGAGTCACGTATCCTCCCCAGCGAAACGGAAGTAGGATATCTATCTAAAGAGAAACCTACTTCTCCGCTACGATCAATATGGATTCTTGAGTCACGTATCCTCCCCAGCGAAACGGAAGTAGGATATCTATCTGAAGAGAAACCTACTTCTCCGCTACGATAAGTATGGATTCTTGAGTCACGTATCCTCCCCAGCGAAACGGAAGTAGGATATCTATCTGAAGAGAAACCTACTTCTCCGCTACGATAAGTATGGATTCTTGAGTCACGTATCCTCCCCAGCGAAACGGAAGTAGGATATCTATCTGAAGAGAAACCTACTTCTCCGCTACGATAAGTATGGATTCTTAATTCACGTATCCCCCCCAGCGAAACGGAAGTAGGATATCTATCTAAAGAGAAACCTACTTCTCCGCTACTATAAGTATGGATTCTTGAGTCACGTATCCTTCCCAGCGAAACGGAAGTAGGATATCTATCTGAAGAGAAACCTACTTCTCCGCTACGATAAATATGGATTCTTGAGTCACGTATCCTTCCCAGCGAAACGGAAGTAGGATATCTATCTAAAGAGAAACCTACTTCTCCGCTACGATAAATATGGATTCTTGAGTCACGTATCCTTCCCAGCCAAACGGAAGTAGGATATCTATCTAAAGAGAAACCTACTTCTCCGCTACGATAAATATGGATTCTTGAGTCACGTATCCTTCCCAGCCAAACGGAAGTAGGATATCTATCTAAAGAGAAACCTACTTCTCCGCTACGATAAATATGGATTCTTGAGTCACGTATCCTTCCCAGCGAAACGGAAGTAGGATATCTATCTAAAGAGAAACCTACTTCTCCGCTACGATAAGTATGGATTCTTGAGTCACGTATCCTTCCCAGCCAAACGGAAGTAGGATATCTATCTAAAGAGAAACCTACTTCTCCGCTACGATAAATATGGATTCTTGAGTCACGTATCCTTCCCAGCCAAACGGAAGTAGGATATCTATCTAAAGAGAAACCTACTTCTCCGCTACGATAAATATGGATTCTTGAGTCACGTATCCTTCCCAGCCAAACGGAAGTAGGATATCTATCTAAAGAGAAACCTACTTCTCCGCTACAATAAATATGGATTCTTGAGTCACGTATCCTTCCCAGCGAAACGGAAGTAGGATATCTATCTAAAGAGAAACCTACTTCTCCGCTACGATAAATATGGATTCTTGAGTCACGTATCCTTCCCAGCGAAACGGAAGTAGGATATCTATCTGAAGAGAAACCTACTTCTCCGCTACGATAAATATGGATTCTTGAGTCACGTATCCTTCCCAGCGAAACGGAAGTAGGATATCTATCTAAAGAGAAACCTACTTCTCCGCTACGATCAATATGGATTCAATGAAATAGGAAAGTTCTAAGGAAAGAAGTACTACCCAAAACCAATAATTATTGAGTAATATATGAAGATACGTTAACTTGTGCATTATTCAAATCCGGATATACAGTAGGCCCTAAACGGCAATCACTAGTTTTGTCGAGTTCTGATGGATGCGTAAACGTTTCTACTATTATCGTGTTGAGTTGAACGTCTAGCTCAGCTCGGTCCGTGAGCCAGTCAGGTGTTTGCCTTCTTCGGAGAGTGATTCACTGTAGGTTACACAAGCCAAGGGTTGTTAAGAGTAATTTACTGTGGGCATCACTTGAGATATTGCTTTCAATAGAAAGCCATTACTGTATTTACTGTGCAACACCTTAGTCTGGCCAGCGTTGTCAGTTCTGTACCTCTATGCCTATATCAGCATCGTCCACAACATCAACAGTGCTGACGTTGTGCGTTCCCCGTGACGTCACGACCTTGCAACAGCTGCAGCATTACATGACGCAACTCAAGGCCTCCAGCTGACCTCGTTCCTGCTCAATAGCTGCACTTGCACTTCTCGCTGCACCGGGAACAAAGGGGTTTTAAAGTTGTGTGCGCAACAGCTATTTCACCTGGGTGCGCGGTGCACGTTTGTGTCTTTAAATGCTCGTACCCATGGTCTATCTCGGATAAATAAAACGTCAAATATTAAATTCTGAAATATAATTCACAACCGTGATTGATTAAAACAATTCCTCCAGAAACTAATTTCAAGTTCGATGAGCGATTAGTAAGGGGAGATTGGGGATCGTTTCCACAAATAAATGCTGAAAACTAAATACAAGTTAGTGGGAAAATGCGGTAAACCTCTCACCGCGGAGACAATAATAAATAAATAAATAAACAATAAATAAATAAATACACATCAAATGACAATAAATAAACATCAGAACGTTTATTTATATCAGTACTTTGCCATCTGAAGAAACATTTATTGAGTTCATATTTTGAAACAGGACAAAACTTCGGTGGCGCTTTTTCCGAGTGGTCATGACAGTTTTCCATTATGTTATATTTATAAATGCATAAATCCATCAATATCAATTTAACGCTAAACATTTGAGCTTACATAGTTTACCAAATGTAATTAATGTATAAGTAGTAATATCAGATATACAGGGTGTTTAATGTGCTACCATTGGGATCTTGTAAACATCTGACAGTAAACTTTAAATGGGGACATTGTTTTTGTACAGGTTTAAAAATATATAGCCTAGTTAAAATATTTATAAATACTCGCCATTTTATAATACAGTATGACTTATTTTTTCTTATAGATCACCCTCTGTAATATTATGGTCGTTTCGAATAGTAAATACAATTTTAAGACATTTTTACACTTAAGTAAATTTTGATATATTCAACAGTTTACGAGCCTACAGATGTTTAGTTTACAATATCCCAATGGCGGCATACTTAAAAGCATCCTGTATATACCGCCCATTAATATTGTCCTACAAAATGATATTGTTATAAATATGATAAAGACAATTCTTGGCATCAACATTACTGTTTATTCAGATTGAATATGTTATGTACATTTATGTGAAATAATGTAGGGAAAAACATTCATACAAGTCTCATAAGCTTGGGTGCTGACTAAAATCTGGGATGTTTTCTACAAGAAGAGTAGTGGAGCATCATCCAACCTATTACGCTGTTTTTACACCAGGGGAACTGGTTATTATCGGCCTCTCTCAGTAGGGCTAACATTTACATCGACACCCATTGTACTAGAGACTATTGGAAACCGTTTTGCCTTTTAACAGCTGGCATCATTTGATTTGGTTGTTTCCGCTTCCGGTGGATCCCGTTGCTCTGAGCTATTTCACAGACCGAGACACAGCATCTACTTCTGTTTTTATACGATCGCGGTTTTCGCCCGGTTGAACTCAGCCAGCGACCGAGAGGTGTGTGTCACGGTAAATTGAGATTGCTTCGCGTCCCATTATATTGTTTTTCTTGTTAAATTGGTTGGAAATTAATTAAGTACGGTATTTTTCTGTAGTTTTCTGTTTCTTTAGACAAATAAAAACTGTTTTAGTAACTCACCCTTTGAACGCGAACACATTGAACGTTGAACGTGTTTTCAAACGGGAGTCAAGAAAAGATAACGGTTCCGTAACATTTAACTCAACGCTTGAATACCACGAAAAGTAAAATAAAATAAAAGAAATAAAGTTTAGGAAAGAAATAAAATATTTGTATTGTAAAAATGCTGTGACACATTATATATTAATGTCAGTCAACAATATGTCAAAACAGAGAAAAACTAACAACAATATAAAAACACACATAATTTTTTAGAGTAGAATTGAATCAACGTCCAATGTAAAATTCTTTGACTATGGTCACAAACCAAAAGTAACGTGTATCAGATTTGTTTTGACGACTCGATTTTGGTGAATGTATAGATTTCTATAAATACGGAATGTCAACTATGGCGGAATATCGTAGTAACGTTATGGTAGATGGTTGAGTCCCGGACACCACCATGTAGTAGGTGGTAGGTATTCTTGTTCGTTGTCGGAGCAGCAATGAGCCGTGGTTCCGGTGAACTGTCCCATCACCCATCCCATGGGAAACGCGGCTAACGTCGACGTTGATGGCGTGTCCGTGCTGAACCTGTCATATATCGTTCCCTACACCACCATGTAGTAGGTGGTAGGTATTCTTGTTCGTTGTCGGAGCAGCAATGAGCCGTGGTTCCGGTGAACTGTCCCATCACCCATCCCATGGGAAAACGCGGCTAACGTCGACCTTGATGGCGTGTCCGTGCTGAACCTGTCATATATCGTTCCCTACACCACCATGTAGTAGGTGGTAGGTATTCTTGTTCGTTGTCGGAGCAGCAATGAGCCGTGGTTCCGGTGAACTGTCCCATCACCCATCCTATGGGAAACGCGGCTAACGTCGACCTTGATGGCGTGTCCGTGCTGAACCTGTCATATATCGTTCCCTACACCACCATGTAGTAGGTGGTAGGTATTCTTGTTCGTTGTCGGAGCAGCAATGAGCCGTGGTTCCGGTGAACTGTCCCATCACCCATCCCATGGGAAACGCGGCTAACGTCGACCTTGATGGCGTGTCCGTGCTGAACCTGTCATATATCGTTCCCTACACCACCATGTAGTAGGTGGTAGGTATTCTTGTTCGTTGTCGGAGCAGCAATGAGCCGTGGTTCCGGTGAACTGTCCCATCACCCATCCCATGGGAAACGCGGCTAACGTCGACCTTGATGGCGTGTCCGTGCTGAACCTGTCATATATCGTTCCCTACACCACCATGTAGTAGGTGGTAGGTATTCTTGTTCGTTGTCGGAGCAGCGATGAGCCGTGGTTCCGGTGAACTGTCCCATCACCCATCCCATGGGAAACGCGGCTAACGTCGACGTTGATGGCGTGTCCGTGCTGAACCTGTCATATATCGTTCCCTACACCACCATGTAGTAGGTGGTAGGTATTCTTGTTCGTTGTCGGAGCAGCGATGAGCCGTGGTTCCGGTGAACTGTCCCATCACCCTCCCATGGGAAACGCGGCTAACGTCGACGTTGATGGCGTGTCCGTGCTGAACCTGTCATATATCGTTCCCTACACCACCATGTAGTAGGTGGTAGGTATTCTTGTTCGTTGTCGGAGCAGCGATGAGCCGTGGTTCCGGTGAACTGTCCCATCACCCACCCCATGGGAAACGCGGCTAACGTCGACGTTGATGGCGTGTCCGTGCTGAACCTGTCATATATCGTTCCCTACACCACCATGTAGTAGGTGGTAGGTATTCTTGTTCGTTGTCGGAGCAGCGATGAGCCGTGGTTCCGGTGAACTGTCCCATCACCCATCCCATGGGAAACGCGGCTAACGTCGACGTTGATGGCGTGTCCGTGCTGAACCTGTCATATATCGTTCCCTACACCACCATGTAGTAGGTGGTAGGTATTCTTGTTCGTTGTCGGAGCAGCGATGAGCCGTGGTTCCGGTAAACTGTCCCATCACCCATCCCATGGGAAACGCGGCTAACGTCGACGTTGATGGCGTGTCCGTGCTGAACCTGTCATATATCGTTCCCTACACCACCATGTAGTAGGTGGTAGGTATTCTTGTTCGTTGTCGGAGCAGCGATGAGCCGTGGTTCCGGTAAACTGTCCCATCACCCTCCCATGGGAAACGCGGCTAACGTCGACCTTGATGGCGTGTCCGTGCTAAACCCACCTTTATATAGCATTGATATATAGCATTGATCTTTATACCTCATACCTCAATTATACAAACCTGTTATATAGTCATTGTGCCTGAAATGTGTGGAGTACATTTAATTTTTTCTGCTCTACGTAATTTGTTGTGGCTTTAATTTGATTACTAGTTTAGTGACAGGTTTCGTCAACGGAAATGACACTATGATTTGATTTTCATGTCTAATTATGAATAAAACTATCAACTCTATAAAAAATCATCCTAAACGAATTTGTACCACTCCATACAAATAAATAAACTTGTAATCAAAAAAACCTATTCAAACTCCATTTTTGATAATTTATTGCTCCATTTAAAACTCTATTTTTAACTCCATTTTTAGTAATTATTGTGACTAAATCGTAATATAAAATTAAACTGGATTGACAAAAAATTTAAGTTCTGTAATTTCTATGAAATATAAATAAATTTGAAGTTATGTGTGTGGTGTGTAAAACAGTTGTCAAAAACGGCCACTAAACATTGAAAAATTTCGTTTACTTTTAATCGGGTATATTCAATTAAAATCCTCATTCATTGGAGAAAAGCTTCAACCCATGAAAGGTAAGGTTAACCCCCCGTAGGAAAACCAGAACCAGCACACACTATAATCGAATCGACACCCATTCATTGCAAGGCCAGTTGAGCGGTGTTGATAGTTTTGTGACAACACAGTTGTTGATGGCGTAGGCTCACTGGTTCCTCGGTTGGCTTTGACTTTCACTCGTTATTTCGCAGGGCGTGAGCCGATCAATAGCCTCTTCTAAAAAGGAGGATAACATCTTAAATGTTGTCCATATGAAATGTTTGTAGCTAAAATATTTTAAACAAATGAAGAAGAAAATTATATTGTTCAGAGTTATTTTTATGAAGAAAGTAAATTTAAATTTTTTAGTGATACAAGTCAAACCTGCCTTATTTTCATATGGTCTAAATAAAAATACTGTACTGTATTTCTTACACGAATTTTTAGTCAACATTCTCTTTTTATAACGTTTATAGGGTGTATTATATTGTTTGTCTCTAAATTCTTATTTTAAACTAGTTAAACTGAATATCGTTACTTAAACCAGTATGTAAATTGAGATGGCACATTAAAACCCCTACAGTGCCCTACACCAGCAGCGCAGGAGCGCAGTTTACTTCCGGCCAGAGTGGACACCGGAAACTGTCGCCACTGTCACAGCCTCCCGAATATCCTACACGCATCGCTTTGTCTATTTCAATAATTGTATCTCACATGATGTTATAATATTAGGTTCTGTCATACAATGAATGATAATTTTGTGATCTTTCGAACTCACGAACACTACTTGTCGGTTATTTGTATTTTTCACTTAACAGGTACAACTACAATATGAACAAGCTAAGATGCATCTGTGAAATGCTTATGGGGATAGGGAACTAAAACACCTATCAAATGAAACTAAAAATAGAAGCTGGTTAGCACATAACCATATTTACTAGTACTTGAAATTTAAAAGGGTTAATTTTTAAACTGGGAAAACAAAACAAATAGCCTAGCAAAGATATTGAAAATGGAAATTAAAATTTTATGTTTGGAGAGGAAGAATTTTAAATTTTAAGGTTGGAAGTTGATGGACACTTTAATCCATAAAAATAATATCTAGCTCTATGTGAAATGAGTCATTTAGAGATAGAACTGTAATAATAAATAAAACAATAAAAAATTTGCATTTGACTATACGGTTGAAAAATACAATCACAATAATTGTGATTGTATTTTTCAATCGCATTAATTAATTATTAATACCTAGCAGGCTGAAATCAAATTAAATTGGTGACTGAAGACTGGTTGTTATTGTCCTTAAACTGCAATCACAAGTATAAGTATTGGACACATTTGGGCATTAATGGGAATTACCAGAAGTTGGTAAGGGTTTTAACAGGTGTGTAGGTATAATAAAAATGAAATCATATTCATATGCTACTGGTGACATTACCTTATCAAAAATATTTTTTGTTTCCTACTTATTCTCATCAGTAGACACATAAGTCCAGCTAGTCCTACTATGATCTCTGATTCATCATATCAGCAGAATAGGTGGGAGTCACAGTCACACAGTTACCAGTTAGTAGGCCTAGTGTCAGTAATGTTGCAACATATCCTCAATGGTTGACAATGACTCAGTCACCTCTTAACTGGACTGATAACTCAAGGTCCCATTTCTTACATAGCCATAAGGTATTTTTTCTCTAAAAATATTCAAATTTGAAATTCTATTTTTTATTATTTAAATACACAGGGTGTTTTTTAACTGTGCCACCTTTGGGATCTTGTACACTAAATATATGACAGTCAACTTCAATTGGGAACATTCCCTGGTTTTTGTAGAGGTTGTAAAATATGAAATTAAAATGTTTGTAGATGGGGAACCATTTTCAATGGGACAGTCAACTTGATTTTTTTTATAGAACACCCTATATTTTATGGTGATTCTAAATAGTAAACATAAGACTTTTAATACAATACTTAAATTATTTTTCAAACATAGCTGTGCGAAATAAAAGCAGAAAAAAGTATTTCCAAAATCTTCCGTGTTTTGATAGAAAACGTATTCGTTGTATTGCTTGAAGCCACTGTAACAAACCAATTAATTGATGTAAATTAAATTTCTCTTTTGCTTTTCAATCCTCATTCCGTTTATAACAAAAATCAGTTGATCACAGGCTAATAATAACGGTATGGATAATTAAACAGTAAATGATCGGCTTTGGCTAAAAGACGTTAAACGGCATCGCTCAATTGACTAACGTCGTAGACGAGTTGTAGCGTGTCGGCCTCAAGAACTATAGGCCGCGAGTTCCATACCCACCAGGGGCGACACTTTTTGTTCAGTGCTATATTAATTATGGTGTATTAAATCGGTTTTATTTAAACCACATATATGTTTTCATTGAGTAATAAATGTGTTTTAATTTTTATAATTAATTTTTATAATACATATATTATTCTAAACGAGCAAAGCTCGGTCACCAGGTACTTTTTCATATAAACAACGCTCTGCAAGATACAGAGAGACTAAGAAAACAAACAAAATTTTTTTTACTTTCACCATTGGCATCTTTTAATACTTGAACTGTGCATCTGACTATATACCTTAAATGAAGAAAATTAATATGTCTTTGGAGATTTTAAAAAATATGTAGTTTAGGTTTTTATAAATACTCACCATTTTATAATATGGTGGTCAAATAATTTTTTTCTAATAGAACCTCTTATATTTTATGGTAAAAGTATCCTATGCAGAGGCTTGCCATAATACTTCATAGCCAAACCGGGACACCGGGGGGGTCTGGGGGGTCCGGGGAAAATTTTGAAATTCTAGCTCTAAAATTAGCAGTTTTTAAGCTATTTTAACAAGAATTTTCATTAGTATGAACTGAGCCCTCCCCAAGAAAATTGTCAAAAGCCAACATTCAATTTTGTTGGTTTCAAGTCTTTTTAATAAAATTTTCACAATAATTTAGCATAAGCTAAGGGGTTTTAGTTTTAGGGTCCTCCCTAAATTCATGATTTGTAATTGATGAATTGCAATTGATTCAGTTTAATAATTATGGCTATATATTTATGCTGATTTATTCTGAACATTATACTGATTTAGACACCTACTTTTTTAATAAATAATAATGCAATAACATTGTAAAAAACACAACAAATTTAGTTTATTCATTTATTTGCATAAACCTTTTAAACATACTGTTGCAAAACTAACATACATATTCTTAGAAAACCTAGACTACATATGAAAAAAAACAGCAACACTACATAATAGACTCGCCCACTGCGCAACAGAGTAGAGTAGTTCAGTCTCTGTCTCAGTCCCACATTGGAAGCATCAATATAAAAAGGGTCGGAAATCACCACATTGCTTGTAGATTTGGTTCTCATATTATGAGTTCGTCTAATCTTAAAGTAGAAATTGTGTGCTAATTACTAATACTGATTGCTCCTAAATAATATTGTAGTTTTATACTAATAACTTAATTATTTAATCACATTTTACGCAGTTTTAAGCTCTGACCGGGACTTGGGCAAAACCGGCCGGGACACCGGGACAAGAGCAAATTACCGGGACTGTCCCGGTCAAACCGGGACGTATGGCAAGACTACCTATGCAGATAGTACATTTAATATTAAAAATTCTTTATACTTGAGTAATTTTTAATACAGTATATCCAACCATATGAGCCTCAGTGAGACCAAGATATAATAATATAATCCAGGAATACCTACCTATCTAGTACAGAAAATATGCTAGCTGTATTCAGAAACTGCAATTTCATATAGGTTAGCAATTGTTTATGCCAATGCTATGGTGATAATAAACAGCTGGCAATGATAATTAGATATTAACAGCTGTTGGTCTCTTGGCAACAAATCTTGGTCTTGAAGTGTAAATGGTTCTATAAAAAGGCTCTAAAAATGGCAGTTTGCTATAAAATATTTCCAAAAGGTATACATTGTAAAAATTACTGTAATATGTTTTCAATGATTGTTTTTATACTACTTTATTGTACAAAAATATTACATTTTTTAACAATGACAAGTGATCCACTTTGCTTATCAGTTCAATAAAAATGGCCAAATTAGTCTTCACTTATACACAGTTATTATTAAATTAACCTCGCTTGTCTTCCTTGATTGAATATCCAGACAAATTGGCAATTAACCAAGCTTGAGAGTGAGCCTCATGATCATGAGCCTCTTTCTCAGGTTGTCGAAAGAATATTTAAATTTCAATTATTTGGCCTTTTATGTATCCATACCACTTTCTTATTAGGTCAGAAATTAAAGTAAAAAGTCCATTCAATTTCTAAGTTTCAAAATCTGATACTGGCTATAAAATTAATCAAAATTACTCTAGGGTAATTTTGGCCGACTATTAATAGTATAGGTAATATTATGCTCCTTCTCAACTAGTTTAGCTTGTGTATTTCATATGCCAGCGGCAGTTTCAAGGTTCTGGTATGGAATGGACTTGTTACCATAGCTTCTGATATAATCGTTCAAGCTTCAGATAAATAGCCCAATTACAAATGCTGACTAGCGAGAATTGAAGCTTGAACCACTGGCGCTTGGATTATTGGGAAGCCTGCTACCAAACATTTGTCCTATTCTATATCTTTGCCATGAATGTTTATGACTTCTTCTTTCATGAAAACAGAGAAGGAGGGGACTTCCTGTGTTCTAAGAAAGGATGAGCAAACATGCACAGGGAGCTTGACTGGGTTGCTTTTTAGTGATAGTAAAACGTGTTGACTACAGTATTTCAATGAATAGCTCTGTACATTGATGTTTTGGTTGTTCTGAGTCATTGATGTCAGTTTAAACATCACATGTGAGTGTTGGACATCAACATTGATGTGAGTGTTTTAACAATCTACATAGTAAGAACTATTCCAAACATGTCAGCAAAAAGAAATAACTATTCAATACTATAATATGAGCAAGGTTGATTATGTGATATATATATATATATATATATATATATATATATATCTATTTGCACACAGATCTCGAAAACGGCTCTAAGAAATTTCTTTAAATTTTGGATATAACTAAATTCCGAGTAGAAAATAAGTTCTAGATAGGTCTAATGTCCAGGAAAATTCTGGATTTCTTGTAATATTCAATATAAAATCTAAAAAATTTAACATTATGCTTATGGAGAATCAAATGTAAACAATACAAATCAAAACATCTGTTTATAACCGTTTGACAGTTCTTGATTGAAGATGGTGGAGAGCAATATGTGAATAGAGGTTTTTATAGATATTTATTTTATGTATGTAATAAATGCAAAATTATCAGGTCACTAAACAATTTGTAAAAACTTAAGGGAAACATAACCGTGCGAAATAAAAGGAGAAAAAAGTATTTCCAAAATCTTCCGTATTTTGATAGAAAACGTATTCATTGTATTGCTTGAAGCCACTGCAACAAACCAAATAATTGGTGTAAATTGAATTTCTCTTTTGCTTTTCAATCCTCATTCTGTTTCTAACAAAATCACTTGATCGCAGGCTAATAATAACTGTATGGATAATTAAAAAGTAAATGATCGACTAAAACAATTGATGTTCGATAAAAGACCTTAAACGGCGTTGCACATTTGGCAGACACTGCAGTCCAATGGTAGCGTGTTGGCCTTCGGAACCGAGTATCGCGAGTTCCATCCCCATCGGGGGCGATATTTATTGTTCAGTGCTATTTTAATTATGGTGTATTAAATGGGTTTTATTTAAACCACATAAATGTTTTCATTGAGTAATAAATGTGTTTTCATTTTTCTAATTAACTTGTATAATACATGTCTTATTCTATACTACCAAAGCTCGGTCACCAGGTACTAATAATAATAAGAAGAATAATAATTTAACTAACTTAGATATTCACTTTTGGCTGCAGTTAATTTTTTTAGATTGAGGCTCTTTGTTCCATCAATTAGGCCTATCTATTTTTAATTTTTCCCAGAATATAAAAATTTAATTCAGATAAATCTTTTGTAAGAAAATAAATACAGCGCTGTCTTTAAATTAATATCCTTTATATTAATAATAAAATGTTGTTTTGAAAACATAAGTACAGTCATTTAACTCAGAACACTTTTCACTGTTGTTCATTGTAACATGGGTTTCCTTCACTGGATGCATATTTGCTTTTAAAAATCTCAATCACACTTACTTCTATAATTTAAACATCTTGGTAGTTATTAATAGTAAATCTAAAATAATAGAAATTATATTGATTTAAAGTATACTTATATGTTTTTGAACGAACTTAGTTTTGTCCTAATGTAGTGCCATAAAAGTAATAGGGTGAAATATAAAGAATGACTAATATATTTTACTGACTGCAACTAATGATCCTTATTATTTCACAGTAGATAAAATGTACACTTTTATGGCTAATGATACAGATTTCCCTTTTCTCAATCCTTAATTCACTCAAGTTATAAGTTCTGCTACCCATGCTGTAGATCACTAGGTTCACTGCTGAAGCATCTTGTGCCAGTAAATATCATTGTTTACGGTTCCAGCACTCCCCCTCACCCCCTTCCTATCATTGTCACTGTGTCATGTTAATTAGTAGTTCTATATGGGTAGAATTTGTCTCATCCTCATAAAAGGATTTTTGTCTCGGAGTTGACTACTATCATTGAAGAAAAACAGATTCTCTCCATTGTTAGATGCGTATCTATTCCTCATTAGGAGAAACTGTGTGTGTGAATGGGGGAGTTTTCTCTTATAAATCATGATTTAGCATTATTCGTGAGATTTGTTAGGTTTTCATCAACCTTACACATTATAGTATGATTATTTGTTTGATATATGTTTACTATTATTTATATTTATGGGCCTTCGCCAAACCAATACCATATCCATTTAGTCTCAATTTTCCTAAATAATTTTCAATTTATTAGTAACCCGTGTACATTATTGTTTGTTCTTTAAAATTTCTTTGAGATTATTAAATTAAATGTCTTATAAGTTCAGTAATATTATTTTTTGTATATATACTTGTTTTTTTTTTAAATATGTTTTGGACTTTAATTCGATATTTACTGTTACTGGTATAACATGTTCAAGGAATCAAATGCAGTTATTCTAGTAGTGGAGCTAAATTAATGCAAAAGGATGAAACATGACTCACATGATATATGGTTTGAGGTCATTACTTGAATAGAACATTTTTAATATGATCATTGGTCTGAATGTTGTTAAAAAAATTCTGGTCCAAACCTTTTCTATCAACTATTTTTATTAAATTTTTTCTACAATAAGTTTAAATAGTGTAATATATCTTGTATGACTAATCACCGTTTGTATCCAGGGGCTGCCAGAGGAGCGTATAGTGCTGCGGAGTATGACTGAGCCAGAACGCAGCCCTGGGTTATCGCAGCTGCGCCTAGTGGATGGGCCAACACCTCTCTCTGGTCGGTTGCAGGTACTCCACAATGGAGCCTGGCGAGATGTCTGTTCCAACAGCAGAAAGTGAGTAAACAATCTCATTTATAAAGATATTGGACCTATATCAAACAATGTTCATATTTTGACTGCTAAAGTTTTTTCATTTTAGCGAATTTAAAAAAATCTTTTAATTTAAATAACGTAAAAAAAACCATTAACTTTATAAATTTTTTACAAGAAATAGAAAAGATTGCAATTTTATTTTCAAATCGAATGGTACTTTGGTGAACAAAATATGTCCTCAGGTAAGCGAGGAAATGTACTTTTAAAGTTAGCTTACAGAGCCCATGCGCCACTGCGGCGCGGGCGTGGCGCATGGGCTCCGTAATCTAACATTAAAAGTGCATTTTCTCACTTATCCGTGGACGGATATTGTTCACCAACGCACTGTTCAATTCAAAATTGAAATTGCAATCTTTTTTATATTTTTTAAAAATTGTATAAAGTTAAAGGTTTTTTTTGTTATTTAAATTAAAAGATTTTTAACCACCACCATTTTGAATATATAAAGGCAAACTAAATGATACTTTGAGAATATTTTGCTCCTTGGCCAATAATCATGTATGCAAAGTTTGGTTTCTGTATCATGAATAGTTCTTGATATATAACGTTTTTTGTATGAAATTGGAAATGGCGGCTAGCGGCTAAACGAAGGATTTTTTAACATATTTTCTTAAGAATTTTTTTGTTTATTTTGATGAGTACTATCACCCCTTGCAGTTTATCCCCGACTTTAATGAACACCCTGTATATATATATATATATCATGTGTGTGCGTGTCTGTGAACACAATAACTCTCGTAAAATGGTTTGATCGTGCCCAAATTCAGTAGAAACGTGTACTCCTATATTTGCTCAGAGTTCGTAATCGAGACATTTCGGTCAATCGGAATAGGAAGTTTGGGTGGTTTTTGTACCCCATAAATGGTTTTTTGCGTTTTTCCCATGTAATATTTAAAATTTCATATTTTATCTTTTACTATTAGAATAAGCTAAAAAAACTACACAATTTATTTTCTTAAAGATTTCTCTATCTCCAACGGTCACCGAGATAAAAAAATTTAAACACAGTACATTGTATTTAGGGGCTCCAATGCTAATCTTATGGAGTATATAAGGACAAATTAATATTTCTCTTACTCATCAACAATTTTGGACGAAACTTTGTATTTAGCTTCATGTGGTTGGAATCCATACGTTTATGCTAAAAAATCGTGGTATAAAGTAGACTTAAACCCAAAAACGATCTGTAAATTTACAAAAAATGTATTTCTTAACACAATTTATTTTACCTTGATATCCTGATCTTTTGTTAGTTAATAAATGTTATAGGTTAAAAAAATTCTTTGAAACATTATTTTATATCTTACATTTAAGTAACTACCTTTAATAAATATATTTGAGTAAAAAAAATTTCAAAACGTACAAAATGCAATAGGCGGCAAATTGCCGCCACACGAGCGCTCGTGTCCCACGAGGCTATGTGAGCGGATGATTGTTAATAGAACTATAATATATGTTCTATACCAAGTTTCAACACAATTTTTCAAATAATAACCGATGTATTAATTTTTACTTGTAAGATTAATATAGGTGCTCCAAAAGATAAGTGTTTATCATATCTTTGTTCATAAATCTCAGTAACCGGTAACCACAGAGCAAAGACTGAAAATACTAAATGTTAGTTTTTTTTGAGTTTCAATTCAATTCAAATCAAAATCTCTTAATTCATGCAATACATGATTTATATAATAGAATAGTGTCTACGTATTCCTTATGTCAATGATTCAAATAAAAGCTTAACCCTTTGCTTGATGGGCCACATAAATGGCCCATCATGATATCTGCAACAGTATGTTGGCTGATGATTCTTTGTCTTCTCTGGTCGGGTGGGCCATAATTGTGGCCACTAGTGCTTTCTCTACGAGATAGGTTAGGCCACTTTGATGGCCCTTCAAACTATTTATAATATCTATATTATTTTAATAACCATCCGGTTACTATTGTAGCAAATAATTTCTTGCCATGGCCACAAAAGTGGCCACTCCGACCTCACAGGACCATAACATTAGGTTAGTTTACCTAATCGAGCTGCCATGGAAACAGCTGTGGGCAGTAAAGTGGCCCATACGACCTAAGAGGACAATCTTTAAAACACCCATCTGACGGCAAAGGGTTGAGTTTTTAATAAATAATATGTAAAAACACCTAAAACCTTATTTTGGAATATTCCTCTTTAAACTCTAAACCCTCCTTTGTATAGACCAATTTGCCAAATTTCAAACCCATCCTTGTATCTGTTACACTATCTTACACAAACATACAAACACACTCACACACCGATGGACATTGAAAGATTGACTCCGCTAAAAACAACCAACACGATACATAGATGTTCTCACTTTGTTTGTCCAACAATAAAACATACATTTATTAGAGTAAAAAAGCCTCTAATAAACTTCAATTTGATGGTGTCAGTTGGACGAGGGCGGATATGGAAGTTGCATGTAGACAGCTGGGGTGGCAAGGCGGGGCATGGGGCGGCTGGTATGACCGACAGTGGGGCGTGTCTCGTCCCCGCTTGCTGCTAGAGGCCCCCGCCTGTCGGGGAACTGAGGCTACTCTGCAGGAATGTGATTGGAACACTCGACAACTGGGTTCAGGTGTTTGCGGTAAGTTTTGGAAAATAGTATGGATTAGAATTTCAAGTACTAGTTCTTAACATAACTTATTTACAATCAATAAAATAAATATCTGACAGGAAATATTTAAGAAAATTAAAGATGACTCGATAAAGTGATCTTAGATTGTTTGGTTAAACATTTTTAGAATATGAAGCCGTTTGCATTAAGAGTCATTTTCCTTGGAAAAAATTACATGAAAATCATAATAATAATAATAACTGATAATATGGGACCAGCTGTCCTGGAAATGGTAAGTAACAGAAGATTCAAAGCTATAATGACTATTTTTTTGAAGTTTTATTTTGTTTTCAAATCAAAAGAAAAAAACACAAACATGCCCCTTTTATGTTAATAAAAAACTAAATTTTCATGTGAATATTGGTTGAGTTTTAGGTTTTTTATTCTATATTGTCAAATCTGAAATTGTTGTGGAAATTTGCCATACAGTTTAAGTTTTAATGTTCTCTTTACCTTGTTTCTGAATTAATGAATGTTTGCCAGATTTCCACCCAAACCTCGGTCTGCAGTGCTTGCCCTACCATGAGACATCATCTGCCGTCGTACACCACTGGAGAGGAATCAAGTTCCAGTACTCCCAACACGACGAGGTCCTCAGAAACTTCAACACCTTGAGTCTACCAGTGTCACAGTCCGAGTTGGCATTTGTAGATATCAGGTTGGTGCAGCGGATCACTTACAGTTTAGCCAAATCACTCCATTTACATAAATACAATTTATACTTTGTGCTAGAGAAAAAGTAACATTTTCTATCAGCTAAAATAACATGTCAACAAACCACAGGACACAGTATAAAACTATAAGTAACACCAAAAATTAAAGTCTGTTGAAATTTCAGTCAATTTTAAGGATGAGTTATTTAAAGGAAAGATGTTTAAAAGGAAAGATGTATTTAGGAGATAAGTACTGGTATTCAAACGTGTACTAGGGTTTCTTTTCATTCCAACTTAGAAAGGTTCTCTTAATGTTGTGTGCATTTATTTTTATGTATTGATATAAATTCTTAGTTCCTAATAAAGCAAATTTTTTTTGTTTAATACATTAAATCAAAAACAAAATAAAACAATATACCATAGCTCTTATGAGCGATTAGTATATACTCTTATTATAGGTACTAATATAATCAATTTACTATATTACACTGTTTTTGGTTATGCTACTTGGACCTGGACCAATTTTACAATTTATTTTAAGTAATTTATTGAAAATATTGTTTAGGGGTTTTCATTCCATTAAAATGCATTAAGAATACTTCTCACTTAAATAAGATACTGTTAATTAAAATGTAAGTAAAATGTTTACTGTGATAGTTTTAGCAGAATGAGTTATAAACAGATAACTTATTTGCTCTGTAAATAGATTGCATGTTTGCTCTCTTGTACATGCAACATAGTAAATTTAATTTGTAAAGTAGTTTTTAATAAGTGAATAATAAACAAGTAAAACAAATTTTGTTTATCTTGGAAAAGTAGTCCCACTAGTGTAAGAGGAAATTTGTCATGTTCACAATGTTTTTGATTTTAATATATTAAGAAGAGATACAGTACATAGAAGATAATATATTTAATTTTTCAGATTTGCAGGATCTGGTAGAGATTACAACGCCAGTTCAGCTCTGGAGGTAGAGGGAATCCCTCCGAGACTGGTGTCAGTGACGGTGGCTGACTCTGCATACAATGGTGTTAACTTCACTAATCCTCAGGGCCCCTTTAACATGAAAAACTGCACCATCATCAACAACAGAGGTTTGTTTTTTAACATCCACTACCTGTCGCTGAGGTTCACGTAACAATCTAGACAATCTTAGACTTCCTAAGAGGATGACTATAAGCTATAGACTTATTCGGTGATAGATTAGTACAAGGACCCTCAGTTTTTGTTTCAGGATGAGGTTAACTCCCGATTATTTAGGGGTAGCTTAACTGAGCTATGGATGAAGAAACACCTTCCTTTGTAGACTGTAGATAGTTCACAATTGTTTTATGAACAATAGAATGGCCAAAAATACAACACAACTAATCCTGATGCTTTTTTTCTACCACTTGCCTTATTTCTGTTTTCTTATTGATGTGAGAACATGGGTAAAGATGGACAATTATTATGGGATATTCATGGCCATCCAACTAATCTCATTGGGTTTATTTAGGCCTATTTCAATGGTTATCAATGCCAGAGTCATTTAAAACAAATGTTTATAGGAAACAACCCAGACCCTGGTCATGTTACCATTTATCGTCAAGACCTATCTAACAATGTGTTGTTGTTAGATAGATAGGTAATTAATTTATAGCCAATTACTAATGACGACTGGGTCTGTAATCTCACCGGCAAACTTTACTGGTGAGTATATGTTACCTCTGAGCTACACAGCTGTTAAACATGTTAGCCATGAAGCTCAGCAGACTATAAGATTAATCTATTTATCGAAACAAGTAGAGGTGTACGGATAGTGAATATTTTTTTCGGATCGGATAGTTAGGTTTTGGATCGGATAATTTTCAGATTCGGATACTTTCAATAACACAGTGGAATCACACTTATCTAAGAATAAATGAGAAAAAATCGATAAAATGTTGTCAAAATTATTAGATTGTACATAAAAAATCATTAATATGTCATAGACTGAACAACAAAACTAAAATTTTTACTTCACTGCATTGAAAAGTAACAAATTTTAATGTACGCCATATTATTCAAAATGAAATCAACATAAATCTTATAATTCCCCAATAAATTACATAAGCAGTTCTTAAAACTGAGTTATAAACCATGGATAGATTGATAAATAATAATTTTATTTCATGATTCAACTATTTTATTTATTACAATGACAAAACGAATCGCCATAAACAAAGAACCAAGACAGACGACGACGGCTCGTTGCCATCGGCTATCTGCGTATCGGTAGGGATATGCGATATATTTGTACCGGTGACAAAGTCACCGATATGGATCCGTCACTGATATATCGGTGACAAGGAACTAGAAAAAACAGTGACAGTGCTGCAGATGACTATTGAACAAAGGACTTTGCGCAGGCGCAGAGTTGAAGTATCGGGCAGATAGAAAAATATTTAAACCCGAGAAATTATGGTACGTTGTCGTAATCTAGTTAATTATTCATTCTTTAATTCATTCTTTAGTTAATTATTCATTCTTTAATTATCTAAAATGTACCATTTAAAAACTAATGACGCGTAAAATCACTCAACAAAGAAAAAATGTAGAATGAAAACGAGTGGAAAATTTGATGGTTATGTAAACACCGAATGACGAAATAGGCCAAATGTAAATTTGGCAACACTTTTTCGTATTGCTCAAGCCAGAAGAACTTGAGAATGCGATAACAATAAATGGTCCATTATGTCAAAATAGTTAAAGTTTAATTCGATCAGACGATCGAATTACGTAGATGATCAAAATTAAGTAGTATATATTTTTGCTGCAAATACCAGAGCTATTATGATGGTTGAGCTTTGTTACCAAATATTAAATCAACAATTTAAGGTTTTTCATAACCGAAATCATATTTTATACGGAATAATATCAAACCGTAATCTGATATTCGGTGCAACTATCGATGACCCTATGCTTTGTATTTCAAAATGCAATATCGTGTTGAACTTAATTGGTTACTTAAATACGTAGTTGAAGAATCGAATAATCATACCGTAACCTCAGACCGCCCAAAGATGTTCTTACATTCCAATAGGATATGAATTGCGTAATTTCGTCATCTGCTACATTTCTGTTGATCAAAGATGTTCCGTATCGCTGACTTAACCTCAAACGGAAAGTTTTGCTTTTATCTTTCGGTTTAAACCTCATTTTATACAGTCATCCCCAAGTTCGGATATTTATAGGACCTTACCGGATACTTGTTTTGCATTCAGATCGGAGCCGGATATCCGATTCGATCCGAAACCGATCCGACTTTTCGGATATTCGCACACCTCTAGAAACAAGTCTTGTCTCAATATGTGTCTGTCTGTCTGTTTGTCTGTGACACTCCAAGAGGCATTTTACACCGTCTTCTTCGATAAAACGAGGAAACTGATAAGCTTCTTCAATTCAATTTGTTAACACTTCCACTGAGCTCACTGGTATCGCAATGTGTTAATCATGGCACTTAACCTGCAAACTCCTTTCCTATGTTAGTCATATAGAGAATAGGCAAACTCCTTTATTTATGGGCAGATGTTGGTGAAACTTGGTACAAATAGTCAAAATAAAAATTGTTTACGCTAGAAACGCCTACTTTTAGTGTTCCTCAGAGCAGCAAACCTGCATACTCTTTCCATGATAATCTTATAGACAATAGGCAAATAACTCTCATATTTATTGATAAATATAACTCGACAGATATTGATAAAACTTGTCATATATTATTATTATTATATTATTGATTTGGAAATTTGCTGAGCACATAGGTCTGCTGTGACAGGGCTATTTAAAATTACTATTTTTTCAATTGTATTGTTCTTAACATTTTCCATAGAAAAATACAATATGCATATATTTAATTAATGTTCTGTAAGTGGGCAAGTATTTCAAACGTATTTGAAATTTTTAATAACCAAAAAATAACCAATTTGATATATCTTTTAAAATTGATTTATTTTCTTAAAAACACATTTTTACATTTAAAATGCCCCTATTGCTACAAAGAAGCTACTGTCAACATAACTACCTGAACTAGATGAAAACTGTATCAGATTTTAGAAAAACTCATTAAAATTACTATAAAATGAAAGGAAATTGAAGAAATGTGAGCTTTTGCTTAGGTACTTAATCAGAAAAACATTAAAAATTCATAGGTAAAGAGACCACATGACTAGAACCAAAATAATTATGGATATGAACTTAACTTATTGCACAGTTTACCTTAAAAAAATTTTGTCACACCAACTTCCTATCATCTTGTATAGTTTCACAAAATACTAGGTGCACATTAAACATAACTGTGGGCAACCATTATTATACTCGCTATAACATTTGATTATTTTTGTATATTTATTTTTCAGTGTCTTATAGTATTTGTGCAATTATCTAGTACATAAAGGTACTAGGAAATTAATTATCACACCAAAGTACAAGGATTGCATCTAAAGGAAGTTACATTATTTTTTATATCCGCGTCCCTGGCAGGAGTAGTCTGAAATTCGGATTGAATATTTGTCCAGACGGATTGACAGTAGTGTAAAATCCCTGTGTGGCTGTCATGATCCATTCTGTAATTATGAGCTATAACTACAGCACTACAACTTACTCCTACTGCTGATTTATAAGTCTAAAGATTTTTACTCTGTTTTTAATGGAAAAACTAAATGAAATTATTTCATACATTCTCTACATTCCAGAGAAGGCTTTTCAATGCTTGAAATTGTCCGCGGCTCCTTAAAAAAATAAATAACGATAATTTGCAAACCCACTTTTTATGTGATTCACATTTTGCTCTCAGTTTTTAATGAATCACCTACTGGTAATAATCAGCTGTCTTTGTAGTTTAATTATTTAAAAGAGAGAAAAACAAGCAGCTGTCAAATTAAAATCAATATACGTTAGTTTATATTGGGCATGATTTCAAACCCATTTCGAAATCATACTACAGTATATTAAAAAGTTATTTTAATGTATAAATAATTTTAATTATGGTATGAATATTCTAATCTATTTAGTTGTAGAGTAATGCTTATAATAAATCTGGGTATTTATTTTCTTTGTACTGATTTGTTTAGGATTTCAGGTTTACATTTTGGTATGATAATCTTTCTTCTTTTACTGAATCCTAAACCTTTACAAAGAACAGGTTTACTGCTAGTTAATCAATAAATTAGTTTGTTACAGAAATTAAATTTTCATATTCTACTAGAGATGCTTCAGTTATGTTATTGATTTTTCTAATTTTAGGTTATTGATTGTTTAGATTATCGAACACTGATTGATTGGTTAGAGCAAGATTTAAGTCTTAAAATATATTAAAATATTTGACACTCATTCAAATTCTTTTTAGGATATGGAATTTACATCAATAGTTCAACCGGAGGGGTGAAGCTCAGTGGTACAACAGTGTCAGGGAATGGTGCTGATGGAATACGGTAATTGCACAACCTAGGATAATATGTATAATAAACTTATAGGTGACCTATATAATAATCCTTCAATAACCTATATAACCTATAGTAATCTAAAAAATAGATCAATAATGTTTGGTAAAATAAAAAAAAAACCAGGAAAACCCCAATTTTATGAGTTTGAGCTTTATATAAAATAATAATGAGTTTGAGCTTTCAATTTCCACAAGATTACTTCAATCCCATCAACTCTCCCAGATTCATTCAAAGCAAAAGGTAGCTTTAACACCAACTAACTTTTATTTATATGTTATATTTAATAATATATAAAAAAATTAATCCATTCAGGTATGAATTTTTTTATTATCTAATGTTTTGAGAAAACAACCGGCTCTGTTCGACGAGTTCTTTTCTGATTTTAGAAGTTATAAATGTGATTCAACAGCTGACTTTCATGGTCGTCAAATCATTTGCTACAGTTAACGTTGATATCACAATTTACGGTTCTTATAGAACAAAAATTGATAATAGAACAAAATTTGTTTCTTGGTTTTTAATTTTACAAATTTTTTCAGCATGCTATCATTCAATACTCGTCCAAAAAGCTCTATTCCAGTGCTTGATCTACATTCTGTGTGAGACAAATCAAGCTTATAATCAAGAGCAGATCGAACAGGGCAAACAGTGCTTTTCCAGACTAGTAAAAAATATACTATATCATTTGGAGGCTGTTTGTATTTAGTCTCCTTTATTCTATTATGTTTCTACCTAGGTTGAAAATGTCTTCTTCATTCTTTATTGTTATGCTATCTGGCTACTATTTCAATCGTGAAGGACTTTCTTTCCAGGTATGTACACCACGACCAGACTCACTTCTTGAGGGACCATATACAAGACTTCTGTACCTTCCCATCCACCCCACATATGATATACCCAGTTACTATCTCCCTCTCACAGATTCTCTACGGAGCTGCTAAAGACTGCCATAAGGTGTGTGCTCTGAGTTTGAGTTTGTAAACATGACCATTTATTGACCTATATTCCCCACAAAATACAATGGTTGCCAATAATTCCAGAGTTCAACAGAAACCCTAGTTAGTGTAGGCCTAGTTCTCATATTGATGTTAGATGAATAATTTCGTTATTTAAAGAGTGTCAGTTATCAAACCTAAACCTTAATCAGTTAGCACAAGGCCAGATTTGCAGGAAGGTCAGATAATATAGGAAATAAGTATTAATGTTGAAAGAGTGTAAACATAGTTTATTTAAGAAAAATATCTAAATTACATCTGTGGTAACTTTATATTAAGAAAAAAGAAAACTAAAATAATAAAATTAAATCATAGAGTTTACATAGAGTCCATGACTTTAGTAAAATAAGATCACACGCAACACACTGGCGTGAGTAGAGCGAATTTAATAGAACTTTATTATTCCCATCATAATAATCGAATAGTACTGAGTATGCAGGTTTTCTACAATAAGGGTTGTTTTACATGGTATATATGAAGGATATTGAATAAGGAAATTTGGGCGTTTTAAGGATTTAATAATAAAACTTAACTATATGGACTTGCATGACAAATTTTGGAAGGATATTTAAGTAAATAAGTACGTTATTGATTTTAAGTTATCCTCCATAAGATTAACATTAGACAACCTAATGTGTTAGACATTTTGACTACGGTATCTCAGTAACCAATTGACCTAGAGTCAAGATTCAAAATACCATACTAAATTGTGTGTTTTTTGAGCTCAATCCAATGGTAAAATGAAAAATTAGATATTTTCAAAAATTATACATGAATAAATCGAAAAACCTATATTTCAGTACAAAACCCACCCTAAAGTGCAGTTAATGTAGTCCGATTGCATTGCCCAACAAACTCATTCAAGATATTATAGAAAGGTACAACTCTACCGAATTTTATAATAATCAAACAATAATTGGGGCTTTTATTGGGATGACACATATTTATGCTTATATATATAAAATTTCGAATGACCCCCAAAAACGTGTTCAGAGGATTGAGTTATGAACTTCTATCATGGTCCCAGGCTTAAATATCACCGTGTGGGTCATGTGAATAGCTCACTTTTCCATAGTAAATTCGCTAAAAAGTAGTGATGGCAGAGTGTGGTGCGAAGGTGAATGACGTGATGTGTCGCATGGAGCGGGTAGGGTTTATCTGGCGTGTCCCCTACTATAGACTATAAATGGTTTATGAAAGTGGCATGTGTGTCCCACATGGGACAGGTTGGATGAGATGGAAGTTAAGGATGATGAAGACTTAACTGTACATAATCAAATATTGCGTTTATGGGGGTTTATATCTTTGAAATAAAATTTTAATGTTGGTTTTCAGACGTTTACTACAAAAAGTGACCAGGTGCTTACAGTGCAGTTTCTTTATACTTTGACGGATCGTAACGACAGCACGTCCCTGCGTTTGTTTGACGGGCGGACGGCTTCAAGTCGTCTGCTAGGCAATGTGAAGTTCCGCAATTCCAGTCGACCCCAGAGTTTGACCACTACTCGAAACAACCTGTTTCTTGTCTTTGTTGCTGAGCAATTCACACAAACAGAGACGCTAATCAGGATTATGTCGGAACGACGTGAGTTTCAGAAATATTTTATTATATAATAAGACATTTTTATTTTTTAAACACTACATTAGAAAAATACAGTACACATGACTAGTAGTTATTACTCCAAGTTGCAGAGTATATTATACATTGTTTTGCAGCTCTTCATTTCCAATTCTGAGACACCTTGATGTTGCTTTAAGAAGCAAGTTATATAATGTGGTGTAAAAATTTGTACTTCATTTTAAGATCAGTTATTTATTCTGATTTAAGTCCTTTAAACCTTCCTGGACTGGGAAAAATAACCTGAGCCAGGTTCTATCTATTTTGATACCACTTTTAAAGATAGGAACTCAAACTAATGATTATCATTAAATTATTAACCCTTTGCGCTTGGTTGGCCAGTAGCATTAGCCGTGCCAACTCCTTGACGGAATTATTTCCAGTGATGTTGTCCTCGCCGCTCGGGTGACCAGCAGTACTGGCCACGCTACATTTATTTGTCAGCTCGGCAGCTATGATCGACAACCTTCCCACCAGATCGGAATTATTAATGTTTGTTAGGATAATAAAAAGCAAAAAATGAGCGAAAATAAAGAATAATGTCAATACAACATTATCTATTTCACAATTAAATAATATGACGAAACATTTTCGTCATTCTCCTCCAATAATTGCCTCAAGTCATCAGAATTTAAATTATCATTTATTGTTATGTTTACGTTTATTATCTTTTGTGGCTACTACTAAAATAAATAATGAATTATTAATAAAAGTCCAGTTATTTACAAGAAAAAAAGAGCTGTTATTAGCATTAAATATCACCACTTCTCAGTAAACAAAACAGTAGAACAGCAGAACAACGTACTAAGCATAACCTTAATATCCAACACAAGTATGGTTTTAGAAGTGGGAATTCATCTGATTCGCTAGTTCATTAGTTTCCCAAAAGATTTCAGCACATCCCGAATCTAGCACATAATATTAAAAAAAGGAAGAAATGATTTTATTTAGTTGCCAGTACTGCTGGCCTTCCGACCGAATCTCGGATTTAATCTCGTCCAGTACCACTGGCCATCCGAGCGGTGAGGACAGCTCATATAAAAATTAATTCGACTTCGGCGAGAAAATGGTGATGGCCAATACGGAGAGTGACACAGCACAGGACAAGTTATAAATACTCATCCAAGCGCAAAGGGTTAGTGTTGATTCTTATTTATTTTTTTATATTGGTAGTTTCGGATTTTTTCTTAAAAAAATATTTATGACATAAATACAGTTTATTTAAACTATTACCAAATAACTAAGTGTTATGAACAGAGAAAAAACAAAAAAATTACTCCAACTTCATTTCTCATATGAGGAGTACGCCCAATTTGGGCTTAGTCTAGGAAGGGTTAACATACTGGTCTTTTTTAAACTAAATTAACTTCCCTGGTTCATTGGAAGTATCCCAAACCAATTAATATGGCATAAATTTACAATAATTATTTATACTTTGTAATATCTATAATTACTCTACCCTTCAACTCCGTTGGACGTACTGTGCATGCGGTGCCAACGTCATGCAACTAATCAACATCAACTAATCAACTAACAACTAACCGCCGGTCGCCATGTTCTACGTGCGACCGGAGGTGCGGTATTGCTGTTTTTGTCATTACTGCATTTTGCTGCTACCTTATGGGATTTTTTAGAAGTATTTGGAACTTATCAATATTGAAGAACACTGTCTACCTTTCTAGCATAATTGTTTTTGCCATTCTGCTGTTTTGAAAGGAGGAAACTAAAACAATCTCAGCTGGAGGAGCAGACAACAACCACTTTGTTTGTTGTTTGTTTACTGTTATCTGATGTAATGCGGGAAGGCAAGTTTTTTGTGTTAGTTTGACAGTGCTTTAAACTAAAGTATGATTAGTTATTATCTCTACAAGTGGTTTATGTTTTGTTAGCAAAATGTAGTGTCGTAATAGTAAATTTGAAGTGGAAAGAAGACATTTTATGGTAAACTGAAATTGTGAATACTGTCTAGAACTAGGTTATTTTTGGACGTTTTCAATAAAATATTAGTTTGTGATAGACTTAAGATGATAACATTGTACTGTGGTTATCATTTACAGGTTAGGTTTGCTGGTAGTCCAAATTGGTGGTCCAAATCCAAAAATAATACTGTCCGGGTGCGTTGGAAGGGCTCTTAAAATTCCGGGCTTGATAGGTTGACACTGCAGAGGCTTAATATAATAACAATCATGAACATAATGTGCAACTGTGAACATATTGAATTTCCCTGGATATATTTTTAACATAATAAATGTTATGTAAATTTGCATATCTGACCATTATATGCATTATATGCATATCTGACCATTAAAATTTACGATAGGCCCGAATTGACATAAGATTATGCAAACATTTTAGATTATTTTGTTGATAGTTATGTAGGTTCATTATTGACTTCATACACTAAGATAAACATAAATTTATTACTTGGACACATTACATTACACTTGATTGTATTTAGTAGTTAATTCTTTAACAGAGCACAATGTTCATCAGTGTCCGACATGTTAGAGATCATAGAGATAAGAAGGCCACAGACCAAAGAGAAATTAATTATAAATTAACTTAAAAGTGATATACTATCGACATATTTTAAGGCCGCAGTTGGAAGCAATGCGAAAAGGAAGAAAAACTGTTGTCCGAAAGCCCAGTCTGTAGCCAATGCTAGTAATTCACTGATTTGCCGCTAGGTTAGGTAACTCATTGTGGCCAATAAATTAAAACATTACATTTCAGACTTGTTAGGTTCAAATGGACCTAAGTGTCACCCAAATACTCCCTGTCTAAGTCTGACCAGACCTACATGGCAGCTAATTTGTTAAAGTAATGTATTTCAGGATGGATCTATAAATCAAATCGTTGGTTCAACCTCAATCAATTTCTTAACCAATCAATCATTTTGCATTATACAAAATTAATATTTCAGTATTCCAATTTTACTACTACAATATAGTGGATTGAAAAAAGTACAATCATGTATTGAAGATTTTAATGGATTTAAACAATACAGTAATTTTAGACAGATATTAATGTTGTATTACTGATTTTATCTCATTAAAAAGATTAATAACAGTTGAATAATAGTATTTAGGTTAATGTTTTATTTTGATGACAGGGAAATGGTTTGACTTAAATGTGGTGGAAGATTCCAAAGTAGAAGACAACAACGGGAGAGGAATTGCCCTGGAGGGTTTCCGAAGTCAGTTTCATCTCTCTCAAAGCGACGTGTCTCACAACAACCACATTGCAGGTCAATTTATTTTATTTTACTACTCGTCTTTCCAAATGAAATATAACTATTTAAAATAAATCATTTAATCATTTAAACCTAAGCTAGAACAATAAGTTACTTATGGCTTTACTATTCCAGGTGTTCATGTAATTCGAGGAACTGGATATGTCAACATCTCCGATGCAAGGATAGCTTTTAACATCGGGGATGGAGTAAATGTGAGCTTCACCGGAGGGGTTGTGAACATCACAAGGTCGTCGCTCTCATCAAACCAGGGCTTTGGGATGGCTGTCTGGTGAGTTGGAAACTCCTCAGGAATTATTGGAGAAACTGAAAAGTAAAAATGTTGATGGTTTGTTATTTTGCTCCAATCATACTCACATTATAATGGTACTAAATTAGGATTTATATTTTCTCCCAACTTTATATAATTTTGTTGTTGAATAAAAACTTTATTTTTAGATAAATTACGGTTAGTTAGATCAAATTAATTGTGGTTATTTTGGCGTCATAAAAGTACAAAAATTGAAAATTTTTTACTTTATAATGAAATTAAAAATAGTGACATTAGATTAGTTGATAATAATGGTTTTCCCTAAATAATGGTGTTAACAAAGTCTAATATCACGTCCTGAATAAGAAATATTGTTGTCTCTACTGTATCAATTTTTTCTTTTCAGGCTCAATGATACCAAAGAACCAGAATATTTATCATTTCTACAGGAAACCAGTGTAGCATATAGTGAACTATTCCGCAACCTAGAAACAGGATTGCTGGTTGGAAACTTCTGTGGCGACTCCATCGTTAACATCACTGGGAATTTCTTCAATCACAGCCTTAACACAGCTATTGAGGTATAGCTGTTTATTAGTAGAAGTTTTTAATAAGGGTCTTATCATTCTTCAATTTATATTCAGGTATAAAAACGAAGATTGTTTATTTGTCGCTTGAATATATATATATATCATTGACTTCTCCAGACTAGATCACTTGGAAACAGAAGTACAGGTCCAATTGAACATGAAACAGTATCATAAAATAATAAATAACATTTATTATGAATGATAAAATAATAAATTCATTTTATATTTCAGTTCTTTAATGACAAATGTCTTGGGTGGCAAAGGGGACTGTAATTTGAATTGTCAGTACTCTATTTTTATAATGTCTTCTTTATTTAGTCAATTTTTAATATTCTAGAATCATTTGTTCTATCTGCTATCAGACCTGTTCATGAAATGACGAGTGTCATTTTGTCTATTTTTTTTAACCCTACAACAGGTTGGTGTTTTATTATTAACTGAGTGATAAAATCACTATGCAACTCTTCTTTTAATAATCAATAGAAACAAGCACAAAATGTGCCCCCCTTAACCATACAATAGTAAAAGAAGCAAAACAGGTGTCTACTGCAATTCCAATTAAGCCTAAAAATGCCAGCAACTTCCACCAAGGCCAGTTACTGTTTATTTTAGGTGGGCCCTCCCACTACTTTACCACACATTTGCAAGCCAAATTGAGATTGCTCATGATAGGAATTAAAGTCTGTGTATCTCTGTTTTGCTTCAAACGTTTCATTTGTTAGTTTTAGACCACTACACTAAGTACAACCATCTGAAAAAAGCATTCAAGGGGCTATAAAGCATACTTAGCGGCAAAGCAGCAAACTCCATGAGTTAATTCTAGTATTAGCTCATAGATGGCAGTGAGTCAACACCTTTAAAGTTTACTATATTGACTACAAATAACCTGTCCATAACCTATGTGACATTTGACCGTTGCTTTTGAGACGGTTACCTGTTTTTGGGTAAATGTTTTGAAGAATTTTGTTAGCGTTTTTTATAATTTTTTCTAATAGGTCAAGTCATGCTGGAGGCAAAATGTTCCATCTACAAGGTTGCAAATTGGCCACAACACGTTTTCACAAAACAAAAAACTTGGAATAAAAATTCGCCCCGCTGTGAACATGGATGGTGTGATTGAGTTTAACCGGATGACAGGTCATGTTTATGGTGGAATTCTAATAAAGAACGATGCAGTGGAGGAGCTGGAAGTAATGCCAAGCACGTTTATGATACGAAATAATGAGTTTATAGAGAATAGTGGAGTTTATGTTGTAAACATCGGATTGTCTGCATATAGCGAAGCACATTACATCCTGTTTACCTGGAACTTCATACGGAAAAACAGAATAAAGGAACCTTTTGATGGTGAGAAGTTTGTTCAAATATAGATTTTTATGTTGAATATTTTCATTATTTGTTTAGATCTTCCTCCCTTTAATTAGAAGGTTTAAATTAAATATTATTTAAAGATTTTAATATGAATGTAAAAGGGGTTTGACTTAGCTTATTTATTAGATAAGCCATCTAGTAAGCTAGTGTTAGTATATATAGACACATATATTTATGGATATTCTTTATAATACCAATATTGTCTACTCTCAAAAATTTATTTACAGGAAGGATGCTTGTACGATAATTTTAATACAGTCATTCTCTTCTTCATGACGGGAAGTCATGGGATTAACAGGATTGAAATTACAATTTCCAACAATAATGTCTTCTGCACATTTGTTTCTCCTACCCTGAAAATCAACTTCTGAAACATATTAATTTTAAAACTCAAAGTTTAAGGGGTTTCTCCTATTTCCGTAATATGTTGCGCAGCATGCTCCATGATTACGTTAACCGCATCGCCCAACAATGACCAACAACTGATTGCATTGAGATCAATTAATTGAGAACGTCCTCCTACCTCCGCAGTTAGAGGCTAGTAACACACTCATTTGATTTCAATGCAACCTGTATTAATTACATCATATAAGATAATTGCATACACTCATAGAATAACAGAAATTGACAACAATAAATAAAAAACAAAAATGAAATAAAAGAAAAACCAGTCTTAGATATAGAAAATAATTCGCATTGAATAAAAAGTTCATGACACATACCAGGCTTCATTTGTCAGTTCAGGGCTGCTGTAATACTGGTCTCTCTGTATATACATGTAGCCTACTTGCTGGTTTATCCAGATTTTTCAAGATTACAAATTTTCACAGAGCTGTCACAATCTGAGTTGGCTTCAGAAGAGAGGAATTATCTCTTGTTTAACCCTCCAACGGTTCACTATTTGACCCCTTGAGGTTCACCTCATTTTGGCGCTTTTGCAGGCTTTTACTAAAAATTTCACATAAAATAGTACAAATATAGTAACTATAACATATTATACACCATTTTAATCTACATTAAATTATCTATCAGATAATAGTAACATGTTTTATTTTTATCTTGGTTTTGATGGGTGTATCCAATTGAAATTGATAAAAAAAATTTTGTCAAAAGATTTTTCAAAGTTTGCTCCCCCACAAAAAACAGCAAATAAATACCAGTCAAAAATTGAAGATAGCCAAGTTTTTCCAAATTTAATAAGTAAAATAAAAATATATAGTTTTATACACTTAAGTCACTGCTATCAATTTTAAAATGGTGAAATTAACATCAGAACACCAAACAAACGCGACGAGAACGTGTAACGCCACCATTGTAAACAAAGCGACGTAACCGCGCAACTGAAGACCGATGTTTTAACTAACATAGAATTCTGACGCATAGAGTAAGCAAAACGAAACATACCTCGGCGGAAAGCATATGATCTGTAGAAAACAACGATACTATATTCAATGTAGTTTTAACCGAAAATGTATTCACACCATTGCTTTTTGTAAAAGCTTACCTACCGTCGATTGATCGACGGTGAACCTTCGACGACCGGCGGTGGCGTCGATTCATCGACGGTAAAACCGTTGGAGGGTTAATAAAATATGGTATAAAGTCATAAATAAAACTGTTAGGAAAATCAGACAATACAACTATTTCATCCCAAATTTGGTAGGCTTCTGAAGATTATAAATTCTGAAAGAAACCTTTCTTTTGAAGGATGTGCTCTCATCTACAGCAACACAGTCACTAGTGTTATAAAACAATTTGCACATGTCCCTTATGTGGTTGACAATAGGCTGAATCAAAACCCCTTTAGGTCTAGCATCTCCTTGACCCTGGTCGTAATTGAAATGTAATTGCCAAAAAATATTTAGAAATTGATTTTTTGTAAAAAATACTAAAACAAAACACAATACAACTGTTTATTTAGAAGTAATACAAGTTTTTCAGAAACTTTCCAGTCAATATCAAAACAATATCTTGAAGGTTATTCTCACAAGCTACACACATTTGTAACACAATAAAACAAGAAGGAAAACTGTTTATTATGGTAATATATATTAAACTAGAAAAATACTTTAGTTGTTAAGCATATTTTGTAAATAGTTTCAGAGCTAAAAGCAGTAATAAAAACACAAATAATACACAACTAGATTAACATCAGAGTCACTAAATTGGCAGAATTTTATGTAAATAAATCCAAATACTTAAACCAATACTACATCACTAACAGCTGTTATATTACTGTAGAAAATAAATAACCTCATATACTGATAGATTAATTAATTCTTTGTTCATTCAGTGTTAAAAGATTTTTGCGAACATTGCACAGTGTCGATCTTTAAGGGTTAATAAAAGGTTTTTGGTTTTTTCCTAATTTTTAATTTTCTTATTTTAAATGACAGTTTAAGCAGTATAGATTTGCACAGGTGATGAGGAGGAGGCAAGGCTGGTCCCTCGTAGTAGAGTCGCTGCTCCCCTTGTGGTCTCCTCGGCCAATGTAGATGTGTTCCGCAACATCCTTCTGAACCCGGACTCAGCCTACGAGGTCGGCAGTCACCTGGAGGACCAGAGCCAGCTGATCAACTGCACCTTCAACTACCTTGGGTCTACGAGCGAAGAGAAGATATTTGAGAGAGTGTTCGATAGGTAAGAGAGTTATTTTGGTGATTAATTTCTATTATCTGGCATTATAATCTTCTGTAAATTTTGCGAGATAGATTCTGAAGAGGGTTCTGGTAAAATTAAGTGTATGTTAATTTCTAGTCTGTTATTGGCTCTCAGACAAAGACAAAAGACATTACAGCTGTTGAAATTTCTAAGAAAACTGGAAAAGCATTTGATCCATCCAATATTTATATCCACCTATTTCTGTGGTTCTTGATATCTTAAAAATAACTATTCAAAAGATAAAAAATAGTATATATAATAATACTTTTAAACATTAAGATCATCTTTCATCAAAATCATCATCAAAATGAAATTATACGATCCAGCCAATACGGATTTCAAAAGGAAAGAGGTACCGAAACCCTTTTGTTAGATTTCAACGATTACGTGAACACATGTTTGAACCAAAGAAATCAAGTTATTACAATTTTTATTGATTATTCAAAAGCATTTGACACCTTAGATCATGACATTCTTTTAAACGAGCTTAAAAATATTGGAATACGAGGACGTTTGTTAGACTGGTTTGAAAGCTATTTGAAGAATAGGCCGATATTTGTTAAAATCGATGGTTGTTATAGTCATGGTAAGATCTTAGACCAGGGTGTGCCCCAAGGGAGCGTTTTAGGACCCATTCTTTTTAATAAATATGTTAATAGTTTAGATTTTTGTAAATTTAAGGGAAACTTTTTATGTACGCTGATGACACATGCTCTGACTGCTTCTCACAAGGACTTTGAAATCATAGAAACAATAATTCAAGAAGGTTTCGATAAGCTGAATAGATGGGCTCATGATAAAAACTAATAATAAATGCAAAGAAAATTGATTGTGTTAAACGTTCATTCAGCCCACAATATTCCACCACGCATACAAAAAACACGAAGCCATTTGTGTAATTGCTTCAAAAATAATAACACGAATGATTGTCAATGTCCGATATTAAAAAACGTTAAAGAGACAAAATATTTAGTAGTTGTCATCACTCAAAGTTAAAATTGGAGAGTCATACAAACTACATCATTAATAAATTGAAACCAATAACGGCAAAATTGTATCAATTAAGAAGAACTCTTCCTCATAAAGCTCTAGTAACAATTTATAAATCAATGTTTGAATCAATAATTAGATATTTCGTGGAAATTTGGCGAGTAACATCGCAGTGTTACATGAAGCGTATTGAATCTCTACAAAAAATAAACTTTACTAATGATTGCAAAATTGAAATACCCGGAACAAAATTCAATATTGAATATAAACTACTTTGTACACTACTTTATACCCGAGTGAATTATATAAGTATAAGTTGATAAAATTATATTTTAAAGATCACACTTTCAAGAAAGCAAATGACAAGGATCAGTATATGTTTAGAACATTGGAGAGATACAAGAAACCAAGATTTTGTGACACGTACGGAAAAAATACTTTAAGTCATGTAGTACCAAAAATATTCAATGATTTACCTTTACCACTACAAAGAGCCAAACTTTTCAGTTGTATAAAACATGATTTAGTTATTTGGTTATTAAATCTAAACTGTGAAAGATACATTTCTGCTTAGTAGTCATAATTTTGGGGGAAAATGACCATGATTAAGTAGTCGTAATTATAGGGGAAGTAAATATATGTGTGTATGTATATGTATATGTATATGTATATATATATATTTATCTTTAAATAAGTCAACCGAGTACCCTTAGTAAACATTTTAATTATTTCTTCGACATGTTTGTTAAACATTTTTGTACTTCTTGAAGATGGGATGATTCCCGAAACATGTCGAAGAAATAATTAAAATGTTTACTAAGGGTACTCGGTTGACTTATTTAAAGATAATTATATTAGTAGCCCTACTTGATGAACTAAATAGTGAAATATATATATATATATATATATATATATATATATATATATATATATGTGTGTGTGTGTGTGTGTGTGTGTGTGTGTGTAAACGTTATAGGTATGAATGAATGTGTGTGAAAAAATCACAGATCACTAGTATCTAGATCTAGATCTAGTAATGTGTGTGAGAAAATCCTAGTAAGATTGAAAGGAAATACTGTAACTGTAATCAAATTAGCTCACTTAAGTATGGCATTTTTCTATTGTTGAGATTTTATATAGAATTATAATTAGAATTTTGAATTAGAAAATTAGAATTTGTCAATGTCTTCAGATTTTAAGTATAATTGTATAAAAAGAAATCTTAGGTGTAGGTAGTTATGGAAATGTACTAAAAATATAAGCACCGTTCACCTTTTAGCGCTAGTTATAACTTGATGTAACCATTTATATAATGTAATTTAATAATGTATGTATGAGAACCCAATGACAAATCTTGGAAGATTTGTTGGGACTCAATTCTGTAACGTATTTTTGGACAATAAACTTTCTGATTCTTTCTTATCTTTGCGATTACTATAATAATTAATACAACCACTTATTTCAAGAAAATTCTTGGTTTAAAAAGTAATCACTTTTTTTTAAGGGAATTCATTTATGTCCTATTTTCACTCCCACTTGTCATGTCCATTCCCCCCCCCCATTAAGTGAGGCCTATCAAAATCCATAAAATAGAGGGTTTACAAGGAGGGGTTTACAGGGATGATCACTAATAATTTCTGAAGACAACATAAAATAGTTTATTCATCTTCAACAATAACAGTATCAATCAATTCACAAGCAATAATATCTTTCAGGAAAGACCGCTACAACCTGGCGAAGATTAAGTTCATCCCTTTCTTGCTCCACAACAGCAACCCTGGTAGCCGGACCATTTCTCAGATAAACCAGTTTGTCCCTCTGTTCCACGTGGAGGGTACGGATGTTGTTGGAGGGGAGGTAGATGGTCTGGAGAGTCTGCGGCCAGGGGAATACCGGGTCCTGAGGGACATCAACATCCGGCCGGAGGGAAGACTCACGTTGCAGCCTGGAGTTGTGCTCAGGTGAGGTGATTTCGAGTTGAAATCAGCTGTATTGTGAAGCTGATTATGGCACTAATTTATATTTGATGTGGTTCAAGACCCAGCTTATTTGGTTTAATAGTAAATAACATTTCAAATACAATGATCAACTACTTTTTTTGTCACAAACCAAACAGTAATATGGATGCTGAACTCACTAGTATAATTTAAACTCTATTCATGTGAACTCATTAATTAATAACCTCAAAAAGATTGGTTTTGTATTTCCATGTGAGGTAGTGGTCTTGATCTATGAGGGTGCTATTAAGTAGTTAGTGTTAGTTGTAACACTAACTACTTAATTGCTTACATACAAAAGTTCGAGTATAATAGTAAATGAGTTATGTGTTAAATTAAATGTCAAGTGGTTACATATATAGAATTACATTTTTCTTTCAAAAAAGATTATTAATTATAGATTTTCAAATATAATTGTGTACTAATTATATTTTTACAGAAAAAATAAAAAATAAATTATGTAATTAATTTGCTAGCTAAATCTAATCATCTAAAATTTCAAACATGAGACATCTTTATAATGACTATCTTGGAACCAGTATTCCTATCATAAAGTTAACATTGTTCTTATGGTGCTGAAATGAAATATTTTGTCACTAAGTCAGATTCCTAAAATAATATTTGTGCTCAGGTTCCCCCCAGGAGTTGGTATGATGGTGGCAGGAAAGCTGGAAGCCCGAGGTCGCAAGGTGAACAATGTAATGTTGACTCTACAAGAAGAGAGTGTAGTTGAGCAGCAAACAGAGACCGAGACGGAAGCACCTCTGCCCCGGTCCGACCCCACGCCTGTTAGACTGCTCGGAGGTCGAACTGAGAGAGAGGGCAGACTGCAGGTAATTTGTAGAAAATGTCCTAGAATGTGGTTAGTTACAACTCATTCCCAAGTAGTATATTAAAGTTTCATCTTCTAGTGTAGTTTAGTTGTTAAATAGTAGGAAGTCTAAATGTCAACTAACCATTAAATAGTCTAGTCCAAAATAGCTATAACCATAATTCTGTTATTGAAATGGAAAATAATTAATTGGCTGTGAATTAATTGGTGTGACCCCTGCTTCATAATCTGAAAGTCCTTAATTGAACCCCTGTGCAAAGGCAGTCTTGAAACAATGGACCACCTTGAGGAATATAAAATCCATCACACTCACTCTTCACTCATATTCTGAAAAAAGGTTATAAGTGTTTTAAATATTAAAATGATTTCATGAAACCATTCCACCAAAAAATTACAGTACCCAATATTCTCTTTGTAACCAAATATTAAACAAACACTGACCCATCCTCGTAGGTAATTTAGGTTGAATATGAGTGAAGAGTGTGTGTTATAAGTGTAATGGATTTGATAGCATGTAGTTTTGGTTTTGATACTGACAAAGACCGGCTGAGACCAGTGTTAAACCATCACAAAATAGTATTTCTTTGAATAAGATTTCATTCAGGATCGAGCTGGCAACCTTCAAATTTTGAAGCAGGAACTATATGCCATGAAGTAAAATAGGTATGTAACAGTCTGGACTACCTTACCTGGCTACTTTCATTGTTTTAGAAAGACTAAAATATTTCATATTCGTTTTGGTTAATATTTAATATTTAATTTCATTCTCTAGAGGTATTTTAACCCCTTGGAGTCTGCGCTTTGCAGTGGCATGTGTTCACTTCAGTCCAGGTTTTAAAATCAGCAAATAAAATTGACCTTTTATTATTTATTTCATCAAACAGGGCTACTAATATTATTATATTGAAATAATTCGACCAAGTACCCTTATAAAACATTTTTATTTTTTCTACATGTTTCGGGTAATAATCCCATTTTCAAGAAGTGTAAAATGTAATAATAATTTTACACATTATTAAAATTAATGTAATAATTATTACATTAATTACATATATAGAATTACATTTTTCTTTCAAAAAAGATTATTAATTATAGATTTTCAAATATAATTGTGTACTAATTATATTTTTACAGAAATAAAAAAATAAAATTATGTAATTAATTTGCTAGCTAAATCTAATCATCTAAAATTTCAAACATGAGACATCTTTATAATGACTATCTTATTATTAATAAAATATCTATTTTATTATATATATATTATATATAATATATATAAAGATATATTATATAGTAATATTAATATATTATTTATTGTTTTTACATTTTAAAAAATTTATGTAATATTATTACACATTAATAAAAATTAATGTGTAAATAATAATTTTAACTTTTGAAATGGGATTATTACCCGAAACATGTAGAAAAAATAAAAATGTTTTATAAGGGTACTTGGTCGAATTATTTCAATATAAAATTGACCTATTTATGTGCATATTAGTTTTGTTTGTAATGAATAGAGGAATATGAATATGGGAAAATAATTACTATTTTTATTTTTTGAAATTAGTTTTAAGTAAAAAAAAACAAAATTGTGAGCGTAAATTTCAAAAGTAAAGATTGTGTATGATTACAAACCACTTTTTATAGAAAACATATTACAGTGCAACTTGGTTATTACGGCCTCAACCTTAACGTCAACTCGGATTTTACATAATTTATTTTTAGGTCTCGCCAAACTATAAGTATTTACCTAGGTAAAACCTCGGATGTATCATCAGTAAATTCTAAAACCTCGTACCTTATTCTATTTTTAGAAACGGCATTTTATTGCTGACTTACCGCTAACCACCATATATACATGGGAGGGGGTTGGCCTCCCTTGTATATCAGCTGTCGCCGTCATCAAGGCCAATGTCAGTGACTCACGTCGCGTGTGATACCGTAGATACGTATCTACAGTTCATGCATCTATCGTTAGATCAGTGTACGTCTTTTACAGTTTGTTTTTCATTTTGTTGATTTACGAATAAGTATTGAAAAAATGGCAAGTGTTAAGAGAAAGGTCTTGCCGATTAAAGAAAAAGTGTGAGTTATAAGAGCGTGTGAGGAGTGATGTAAGATAGCAGACGTGTGTTCAGATTTGTTTTTTAAAATCGAACCAACAGTTGAATTCACCAAGCCAAACTTCATTGCGATATTTTTAAACTCGATTTTTTATACAGTATAGACTAGTTCAGTCAGTCCTAAATATAAACTTTTATTTTGTATATTTCAAATTACCTTCATTAAAAGTGTTAATTTCATTTAAAAAAATGTGTTTTTCTATTTTTCCTCGGTTTTAAATTAAAATTATGAAACCTATTTTATAGTGTCACTCTGATATAGCGTCATTAATTGTGTGGTCCCTTAAATGATGTTATAACCAAGTTCCACTATATATACATTTTTTAGAGAAGTTTATTCCCTACATATAAATGTATAAAACATGGAATAAATATTAGGGGAAATGCTTGTACCTTGGGCCACAATGTACCTTGGGCCACCCCAGGTAATTCTCTTTCCATGCAGGGAATTTTAGTTTTGAAGGTAGCAGTGTGATGGCATTCCTGAAAGAAGCTTTCCCAGCTAACATTCCAACGTCTAATCTTGCAGGTTGTCCTATCATGAGTAAAAGTTGAATTTGCCATTACAAAAGTAAATTTTTTCCATCTCAGTTGCAGCTTCATTATTTGTAAAAAAAGTATATTATGAATAATTTAACACTTGATTCTTAAAAAAGTGCTCTTTTAGGTTTAAAATGATACTACGATTAGGTTTCTAGACAAACTATTTGTTAAGATATCTTAACCTAAAAATTGTGTCTACCATCATTGTACCATGGGTCACAAACACTACTTGTACCTTGGGCCGGCCCAAGGTACAATCCATAAATTCTTACAATGTGTTTGTTTTGGTTCTTTAGATGCCAAGGAGTAAGGAAGGGATCAAACGCCCTAAATTGTCTCTTGAAAAATTGCAGGAGGCTATTCAGCTTGTCCTTGAATCACGAAGTTCAATTAGAAATGCAGCAAAATTGTGCAATGTATAACGCACAACACTGCAGAGGCATTTTAAATGAATTTTACACTTTTGTTTTATTTTTTATTATAAATACACTTTTGTTACTTGACTTCTTGTTCATTTTCCTCTTCCTTTAATATTATAAAGTTTTTGCCCAAGGTACAAGGAGGTGGCCCATGGTACAACACGGGGTGGCCCAAGGTACGGTGGGGGTGGTCCAAGGTACACCATTTTTTTTCTTTAGAAAAAAATACTTTAAAAATAGTAAATATTAAAATAAAGTATTTAGATTGGTTTTGCAAGGTCCTAATAACATGTTTAATTAATTTAATATGAAAACCAGTCCAAAATATAATTAACTTTTGAGTTATGGGCAAGAGAACGAAACTGACCCAAGGTACAAGCATTTCCTATATATAATGTAGGTGCTATGTTTAAAAATACGGAAAAGTGTAAAACACAAAAAAGAAATATAAATATATATATATATATATTATAAATAAATATAATATATATATATATTTATTTATTTATTTACTATTCACATCACTAGTGTCAATAAAACTTGGGCTAGGAATGGGATCGCTGTAGAGGTTAGTTGAACTCGATGTATATGTCGTGGATACAAATAAAAAAGTCCCTCTTCACTATCACTCTGATCAATCACTAAAATCATCTCAAGATAAATATTCTGATATTTTGTTGTTACACAGCCAATTAGATCGTGAAGCTATCGCACATTGTTTACATAATCACAAACAACACAAGCACACAGTAAAATTATAGGTGGGAGCTGAATAAGAATGACACAAATTATCAGTGATGCAGACTAATGGAAGAAAACTAAAACTCCCACGATGTTTCTGAACGTATCCATACCTAATACGGTGTAGTAGTGCAGCAGATGATTGCAAAAACAATGACCAAAATAAAAAGTTGACGTCAGCTTGCATATCTGGGGGTGTGGACCGCTGGCACGTCAGTCATCTGCTCGCATATATGCGGGTGTGGCGTCCAAGAGATTAAGTAACTATTTCAAGGTAAAACTTAATTGAAGAATTTATTATATTTTGAAATTAATGAATTAAAAGTGCTTTAATTACCAAAATAAAACTACAATGGTGGTTGTATAACAACACACAATTTTTGCCCTACTTTAATAACCCTTTTTAATAACACAATTTTTCTAGCACATACAGCAATAGCTACTCTAAAGTAGTTATCTACTCAAATAGCCATGGCTACATTGGTAGGTAAAGTATCCAACTGCTGGGTTGGCATTTTTTTAACCAGCAAAACAGATTATACTTAATACTTTATACTTTTAAATGAAATGGCTACCTACCCAGGTAGGTATTTTAAGCCAAGTATGAATGAGGAATGAATGTAGGATGATACTATATTTATTTAATATTTATTTATTTTAATAAATACTATACTTTTCTAGCATACAGAATCTGAAATAAAACTGACATTTAAAATTGTAAACAATAATCCTAACAAAAGAGACAATTTGGAAAATTATGTTGAATAATTATACTTATCAATATTTTATTATAAGACTGAATCTAAAAAAAAGACCTTAGACCATATTGAGCAAACATGTTGTATGTTATAAAATATTTAACCCTTCGCGAGCGTACGATGGATATATCTGCGCATTTTATTTTCACCAAGAGCAGCAAACGGATATATCCGTCATTTTCATTCTCTGTCGTTTGTCTCTTGGTCTGCTCCCATTTTGACATAGCTCCGCCCACGCATCAGAGGGTATCCCCCAGGCTGGAGTGCAATAAAAAAAAATAAATAAATAAAAATAAAAAAAGTTATTCAAACGAAAAGGTGGTGATTTATAGTGCACCTATACCATTTCTGAACATAATCTATGTAAAAAAAAACAAAAAAATTTCCCCTACACTAAAATAGTTAGCTCGCGAAGGGTTAATAATCATTGACCTAATTTTGGAATTGATATTATATTTTGGAATAAACTGGGAATTTCCTTTGAAATAAAGACAAACAGTCTTTATTTATTTATTTAGTTATTTAGTTTCCCTTAACACGTTCACTGCGTCATCGAAAATCAATAACTTTTTCATAACGCGGCATGAGTCATCGGTGACTCATAGTTGTTTCAAACTTTGGCGGGCTCTAATTTTATAGAGGTTGCATTAGGAGCGCTGCCGGTGGATTTTTAGGTTACTTTGGATTTTTCCCACCAGATCGCAGCGTACAGCGAATGAATTGTCATAAGCAACCGGTGACTTATGCCGCAGTGCATTGATCACTTACGACTTTTGATTTTGATCAAAATCTTGAGTTGTTTACAAGACAACAAACAGAATATTCAAACCATCAGACAGTAAAATAACCTCAAACAATAATTGTGCAATTAATAAACGTCAAAAACACATAGGAACTATTTTTCTCGCTTGAAAAACTGATGAGTCACCCGTGACTCATGCCGCAATAGAAGAATAGTATTTAGTAAAAATTAACCACAGTGCGGTGTGAGTCACCGTGTGTACGACTGGTGACTTATATATAAATATATACAGCTTATAAAACTAAAAATAACAGTGCAACCCCCATTTAACATTACAGGTGTGAAAAATATGCGTGCCGCAAGGAGTGTCAGCCACGGTAGAATAGTCGCCGCACACAGAGCCAGACACTCGTGAGTCACTGGTGACTTATGCCGCAGTGACCGTGTTAAATAATATGATTCATTCATAGGTGAAGATTGGAGAAGAATGGGGTACGGTGTGCAACTATGGCTGGACCATGATGGATGCAGCACTGGCCTGTCATCAGCTGGGCCTGGTGCTCAACCCTGACGACTGGTACTTGGAGCGAGCCGACATTCCTGTGGCTGGAACTGCGGAGAAAACCATCCTCAGGTACAAACTACAAGTATTGGAAGTTCTTTTTCATCCAACCTAACCATTCTTTGTTTTTTGTTAAACTTGACTACCCATCACCGTGGGCATAGGGCTTGTGCGGTGAATTAAAGACAGCGAGGTATCGTAGCGGCATTAGTCACATGGGCAGCCAGAGGTGACGGCTCAAGATCTGAGAGGAGTCACCTGGTTTAGATCCAGCAACCTTTGACTTACTGGGCCCAGCATATCCCCTGAGCTACTGTGGCTCTATTGGTCTGTTCCTCTATGGATTAAAACGTGTCCTCTTATAATAAAAAAATAATAAATATCCTTTATATAATATATTTATGGCTGATTTAATAGATTACTTGCCACTTAGTATAATTATGAAGAAAATGCCCTTGGAGGCCAATGGTCCAAATTGGCACCCCTAGCTGTAAAAGGTTTTAAATGTACCCTATGACCCCATGGGGGAGTAATGATCAATTGGTGACCTTGTTGGATGTTGGTTTTGCAGGTAAGCTTGGAGTTGTTCTTTGGATGCTAAAGCTGGATATTTTCCTAAAGAGCTCGATTTTCAGAAGCACACTTATCATTGAATTACTTTAATCTGTCTAACCCATTCCTGTCTGAATATCCGTCTGACACGTAAGGCCCTTCGGTCTGAATATCTGTCCTAAACCTGAGGCCCTCTGGTCTGAATATCCGTCCGAAACCTGAGGGCTTCCGGTCTGAATTAAAATATAGCCTTTTACACTACGACTGTGTGTCACTTTTAGCTTGATAGATTTAACAGTAACTTCAACGAATTATATGGTTTGATTTCTTTACCCAGTAACTGCATATATAATCACTTTTAGCCAGAAAAACATTATTACAGTAGAACCTCGATTAACCGTCACCCTGTTAAACGTCAGTCTCTATTAACCGCCACCCTGCTATCCCAAAAAAATTATGTTTCCGCGTCAGCACCGAGCCAGATCGTCTGTTGAGGCTCTACGATGAGTAGTGACGACTGTAATGCACACCTGCAATGTGTGCGAATCATTGGCCGCAAGGTAGTGACCCAGCTGGTTAATCTCTTACACTGTTTTCTGCATTCCACTGCTACTGTTTCTTTTTAGTTCAGTATGGTGCATGGCTACAGTGAACTTAAGTTATTCGAGTGCAATGCCTTCTAGTGTTTTACGTGCTTTACTGTTTATTGTTGGCAGTGCTGTTTACACTTAGTGTGTAATGCTCTTCTGTTATGGCTGAGAAATGGTAATGTGTAGTTTTGGGTCTCATAAACAATAAATTATTAAACCCTGGTGCTTCTTCTCAGAAAAATTAGAAACATGACCGTCTAATAAGCTCGAGGGGGATAGAAACAAAAACGGAATTGACGGATTATTTTAAAAACTAAATACCGATAACAGAAGTTTTGAGAGTAAAAGTATGTACAAGAATATTTTATATTTAATTGTTTTAAAATATTTTAATAAAGTATTTTCCACTTGAACTGGCCTAGTGTTGTTTTTCTCATTTAAAATAAATTCACACGAAGTACTGCGCAGCAATTATTTTTTCACTTGGTACATCTACTGTACTTCCAGTTACCTGCAGTAATAAATAATTCATGATAATCTTAAAAAAAGAATCATTTACTACATTCTCATCAGTGAGTACAATCACTGAACAAATAGTGCGAACGAGACTACAGTTTACTGTCAACATGGATCATTAGACACTAAATACAATGATTTAAAGAGAGGAAGCCAACACTATCGGATGAGAAATGAACTAGCACATCTAACAGGGGGAAAAAGAGCTATGTCAAAATATAGGTAGGCAAAGCACATTTTTGGCTCAGATCGTACATTGCATGTCTTTAGTCATTTGTTCAGCGAAATATGAGGACGTACAATGCGCGTCCTTACACATGAATGGGTTCAGAGCCTTCAGATACTTTATACATCTATTCAATTATATAAACCTTTTTAATGATATAAATTGTAGATTTAGGAAAATGTATCTGTTTACTTAATTGCAGTATATCAAGGTAATATTCACTTTCAGGTTTTCAAGTTTTATAAATGTGTACTTGATCAAATAATTATTGTAAACATAATGCAAATATCACTTGTCTACAGCAATGTTCAATGTATGGAGGAGGATTATGATATCACAGAATGTCGTGCTGAGAGGTTACCGCACCTGGAGAACTCATGTACACATGACCAGGATGTGGGACTTCGGTGCTATGAGCCTCACTGGGCGGGGGTACGTCTGGCAGGGACAGCGGAGAGAACTGACTTACAGTATGTCACGGTGCAGAAGGCAGGGCTGCTGGACTATGCTACCAATAGCTTCAAACCTGGTAATATATGACACATTGTGATAATATTATATTATTGTTATAATACGGTATTGAATTTTTTTAGTAATTTTTCACAGTAATTGTTAAAGTGCTAAATTAACAGAATAAATAAACTATAAAAGAAATGTTAGCTTATATTTTTAAACCATTTACATTGAACAAAAATATAAATATTTCAGAACAATAATAAATGATCATATGGTTTGGCAACTTGTGGTATTCACAGTAATAATTTCTACAGTAATTTCCAGTCATTCAGTGTTTTTCTTTTTATGTTCCAGCCATCCAAGTAGATGTGTACCGCCACAGCTTGGACAATGTGAGGGTGGTGGACAATGTTCAAGATGGTCTGGGAGTCATCTACTCCGATATCTATAGCGGAGCTAGTAACATTATCCACAACTCAGAGTTCACTAACAATCGTGGCAGTGGAGTGGCTTTCAAGCAGTTTGGTCTAAAAATAACTGGTAAGTTAGACTTTATAAAACGTTTGTCAAAATGTTTTATTTTTTAATGAAAATTATTATAAGGATTATATTTGTTTGTGAACCTTTTGCAATACCAACTCATTATAAGTAATCATGTCATTCTATTTGAACTAATTTCAGATTGAAAGACTTATAAATTTTGTTTACTATGTGTGCAAACTCTACAATATTGATTGATGATTAGAAGGTTATTTCCACAATGATGACAATAGTTGTTCATCACATGGAACAAAAATGTCTTTTTGATACTTAATCGTATTTCTAAGCTTGGCTGTGCCTCGTTTGTAAAAAATGATTGCGTACAAAAAAGAGCCACTTGACCCCTATTTATGAAAACTACTTTATTCAGCAAGACAAATGAAAAGACCTAAAAACAAATAAAAGATCTCTGAAATATCTCCCCACATGGGCCCCACAAACCATTTAGCAAATTTTTGGATTAAAAAAAGATGTAACGATGTCTAAGGTTGATGGAGACAAAATATGAGAAAAAGTCATTAGACCAAAGATGTAAATCTTGAAAAATCTGAGGCACATGGTACCCTCTCAGTTTTCCGATAGGACCTTTCGATTAAGAGATAGCCGAAAAACATAGTCACCCACCACTTAACAAAATTCAATTAAATTTCTAACATTTAAAAAATTATTAATGCCTGAGAGTGGAAAAACCAGTCCTTTACTGCAGTCTCAACTTATAGAAATAAATAAAATTAATGATTAATAAATAACCGATAAAGCTAAGAAATTAAAAATAATTAAATTAAATTAATAATTTTCTAGTTACAAAAAAAGAATTTATAATTGAAATTAATTGGTTAGATCTTAGTAATTATCCACAATGATGAGTTTTTTCACCTCGAGTCTTATCTATGAAAGGTTTGCAACAAACTATGGTGTATAGATTCACCATTGTTTAATCAGCCGGTAAAAGGGTAAAGTTGACCTCTTGGTTTAGTAGAAAATAGCAGTCACCAAAGAAGCACTGGAGTTTAATACGTTCAATGCTGATAATTTTTATGTAAGCCAAGCCCTGTGCAAATGGTTATAAGGTTTTTTGTTACCTTTTGAAAATTAACTTTTAACTCGTTTATTACTTAAGTGCGTCCCGTCGTGTACCTGATGGGGTACACGTTGCTATGCATTTTGTTAAGGCTCTTTGAAACTAACGTTTCTCTGGGAGATTGTAATATTTTGTGTACACCAACTACATGATTCTTACAAGATATTTGAGTAAAACATCGTCTGCATATGGGATAAATGCAAAGTGACACGTTTACACATGATTCGCATCAAACAAAAATTTCCTGAAAAGGTTCTCTTTTCTTTACAGGTTCAGTAATAGAAAATAATAAGGTGGCAGGCATTCGGCACAACCCTGCGCTAACGGTTTATCAACAGCGAGAGATTGCGGGGTGGTTCAAATCCTCAACAGAGGAGACCTCCGCTCCCCTCCACCGCCCTACACTGTTGCTACCTAGTGCTGAACCCAACATTGAGCTGGAAGAGGGTCAGACTCAAATTCTCATCACTCAGCGAGTAACGTTGGACCCCATCAACATGCATTTCTACCTCAGGGTGAGATCACTGACCAGGCTTTGTTTATATATTTCAAATTCTGGCTGTTGCTACAGCTCTTGGTGAATGTCCCGTAGCTATGATCAAATCAAGAGTAAATTTATTGTCAGGTGTGATTACGAAATGTTTCATCAGATTTTTTTATAACTATAGTGATACGAAAACTTTTATCAGATTTTTCCCTTATGAAGTTTTTTTATTTTTATACCTTGACACTTTTTTATTTCATAATATAAATTATGATATAAATTTTTATTTCCCACTTATCCAAGGTTAGGTCAGTGAGAAAAATAACCAGGTTATATTATGTATAAATGACCATAAAGAATAAATTATTCAAATTCGTTTTTTATATTTCATATTTTTATATTTTGTAGATAAAACTAGAGAAATTTTTGTAGTTATGTAAATACACATAAATAATTTTAGTAAATAATTTTAGCAAAACAAACCAGATTTTAATTTAGTTTTTTTATGTTTCAGTGCAAACCAGGTTTTGTTCTTGGCCTTCAACTCTTCAACCCCATCCATAATCGTAGTACCGAAGATATTCTGGTGTATGATGGTCCTGATCTTCATTCAGCAAGAGAGGTTGGTCCAAGTTTTTAGTTATAGTAATATCCTCAAGGTTTTATTTAAAAATATATAGAATAGTTGTTTGAACATTAATAATTGATGCCTTGCAATTAAAAGAACAAAATTTCATATTTTCGTTTTTGAAGGTAATCAAAGACCAGAGGTTGAAACCAGAGGTGGTATCTTATATCACATCAAACAAGATCAACTTTTAAAAGCTATGATTTGGTTACCTGACTTTATGATTGGGCAGCTTGTACAAAGCTATTAAATTAAAGTAAAACTTTGATAGTTCGACTAGCTATTTTTTTCATGGGAAATTCATGATACACAAACTAAATAGTTTGGAACGATATAAACAAAGTGTTTAGCTCCAGTCTTCCCCCTTCCACCTTCACTACTATCTTAGTGGCAGTGTTTGTTGTGACCAGTAACTGGATGCCCTTGAGTAGATTTTTGAGAGAAACAGCCACCAGTTATTGTTGTCCCCATTTAATCCAAGCCTTGCATTTTATGTTATTGTGAATTATTTGAACTTTGATTGATCAACAGTGGTTTGGTGCAAGAAGACAGAAACTGGAATTGACTCCCAAAAAAAATTATTTAATTTACTCTTTATTGTTTGACATTTTGTTTCTTTGACAACTCTGAAGTTTAAGTGCAGAACTACTGAAGTTCTGCTACTATATTAATTTCTTGTAGGTATGGAGTGTGCGTAAGGACCAGCTGGTGTTCCCCACCACCAGTACCTCGTATACTGTGGTCTTGGACTATCACAGCGGAGAGGATGCCATTGGAATGGCGATACTGGCCGTTTCCTGTCTCAGAGGTCAGTTTGGTGTTACAGTAGAACTTGGATAATTTGAACCTCAAGGGACCAGAAAAAAATTCGAATTATCCAAAAATTCGAATTAGAAAAGTTTATGCAAGTGGTTGAAATAAACAATCGAACATCATGTTTTAACATTGTATATTAAAAAAGTTAGGTTAACGAAGATATTATTGATTAAAAATCCTAATTTTTGTTAAATGTCAATAATGAGTTTGGAGGGATCCCGAAACTGGCTATTACCAACTTTTTCAAATCCCTTCTCTACCTCCTTGATCGCCGCTATTTATTCTTGCAACGTCAGAGATTTGTAGGTTCGCTTTGACGAAGCGAACCAGTTCATACACACGACGTGTTAACATGAAAGCAGACGAAGTCACAAATGCCAACACGAAACAAAGACGACGAATATCGGAACAAACCACCATCGATGATACACACAGATGTCAATGTTGTGATTTGTGAGCAGTAGTGGACTAGTGAGTGGAGTGGGCGCGTTGATCTAGCTAAAAATAGTCTTGAGGACAGGAAGCCCGAACGTCGTTTCCTGGAAAATCGCACACAATGACTTTTTCAGTTATACACACACTATAGATTTCCGCTGTAAAAACTTCGAATTATCCAAAAATTATTCGAATTAACCAAGATACTTTTACATTGTTTTTATATAAAATTCTAGGGACAAAGACAAAATTTCGAAATAAAAGAAGTTTTCGAATTACAGAAGTTTGAATTATCCAAGTTCCACTGTATTAGATTTGGTATCTATGAAGGTATTTGACTTCTTACATGTTAACTGCTGTTGTCCGGCTGACTACATGTCCTTTGTGCTTTGTTATTGACAAATACCAGAATTTTACTTGTCAAGATTAATAAGTAATTGCCCATCCGTTATGGTACCATCAGTGAATCCCAGACACGTAGGATTAATATAGAATCTTCAGCACTAAGAAGTGAAAAACGGCCTTGAGTGGCCTTAGAGGTATTAATACCGAAATGTAAGAGAAGTATTTTGAGAAGTGAAGCAAATAAACTATCTTCTTTAGTTATGTTTACATATACTAGATGGTTATGCATGGAATTTTCTGATTTTCTTTGTGATCATTTGTCAATAAAATTTTACACTACAGAAATCGATACTCTTAGTTCTACACCTTTATTTTCATCCAATTTAAATTACAGCACCAGTTATGTTTGAAATGATATTTGCCATGAGGGTTACCAGTTTCAGAAAAACATCTGTTTTACATGTGCAGTAAAGAAATAAGAAATGTTCTTTTTTCAGCTCCTGAACAAAATATTGAACGGAAAATAGTCAAAGGCCCAATACCAACTTTGACATTAATCAATTCTCGTATCAAAGGCAATGAGAGAGGAATCTGGATGTCATTTTATAACAGGTGAGTTGTATTCCTTTCTCTGTTTTAGTATTCATGTATGAGTGTGTTAAATGTTGCTGACAAACAACTATTTCCTGTGATGTAAAATATAAGGTGAGAGAAGAGCAACAAAAATTAGCAATACACTATTTAGCACGTGTAAATGTGCAATTATTTAATCAAGAATGAAATACAGTCCATCGGAAGGGAGATTTAGGATAGTTTTATACCCCAAAATGGTGAACAAGAGGGTACCAAAAAGTAACTGGCATTATCCTGGAACCAAGCAACAGTCCAGCCAATGGAAAACGTCATCGTCCCTTTGGCCGAAAAGTTTCGTCAGTTTCGGCAGTCGACAGACATCCTTCACGGAGTTTTTCAACAATTGACATGTCGCCATTTTTAAAACGTGAAAGCAACTCGTACTTGAGTTTTACCCGAAGCTTCACCTTTGTAAGCAGTTTTAAACATAACAATGGTATCTGCAGCTCTCTTCCCTGACAAAAAACAAAACTTCAGAGCTGCTGTTCATTTACGTCCGCCAAAACGAAAAAAACCGACTAAATGGCAAAACAATGTTCACTAAAAAACTCACTGCAGATGAACACATCCACCCACAGCGACGGCGCTAGCGGCACTAAACTCCAGATAAGCTGTGCTACATACACGTAGCGGCAGACATACGTAATACACAGGCCACGCCTTCCCAGCGTTACGGTTACTTTTGGGTACCCCCTCGTATATAGCATCATTAAAATCAGCTCAAAAAAACAAACAATTTAATGTTTATTTTCAGTCTATATAAGCCAGTTACTGACATTTAGAAACGGTAATTAGAGTGTTGTCTTTGGAGCTGCGAGGTTTATCTTATGGGGAAAAGACTGAAATTTATAAATTGCTTATTGTTTGAAATGTTGTGATTAAACTTGTTCTATACATCTTTATAAAGTTAAGATCTAAAAATTAGAGGTGTGCGGAAATTCGGATAGTAAGGGTAAGGATTGGATAGTTTTCGGATTCGGATACTAGCAATAACACGGTGGAATCACACTTATCTAGGAATAAATTAGGAAAAATCAATAAAATTTAATAAAAATTACTAAATGGTACATAAAAAATCATAAATTCTTTATAGAATGAACAACAAAAGTAATTTTTACTTCACTGCATTTAAAAGTACTGGTAACAAATTTTAATATGGCGTGATTAACAGATGAAATCAACAGAAATCTTATAATTCGCCATTAAATTACATCAACAGTTCTTAAAAGTTAGTTACATAAACCACGGATAGAATGGTAAGTAACAATTTTCAATTTTATTTCATGAATCAACTATTTTATTTATTACAATGATAAAAACAAATCATCATTATCAAAGAACCAAGATTTGACAGACGACGTTGGCTCGATGCTATTGGCTATCTGCATGTTGGTAAGGATATGCGATATTTCTGTCACTGATATATCGGTAACAAGGAACTAGAAAAAGCAGTGACAGCGCAGCTGCTATCAAACAAAGGCCTGTGCGTAGGCACAGAGCTGGAATATCGGGCAGATAAAAAACCCCGCTTGGTCGTGTAACAATATTATTGAAACACGTGAAATTATAATACCTTGTCGTAATCTAGTTAGTTATTCATCTTAAAATTATTTAAAAATGCAAAACTAATAACGAAAAATGTAAATTCATTCAACAAAGAGAAAATGTGGAAAGAAAACCAGTGGAAAATTTGTTGGTTATGTGAACACCGAACGAAAAAATAGGCCAAATGTAAATTTAGCAACACTTTATTGTATTGCTCAAACCCGGAGAACTTGAGAATGCGATAACGAAACATTTGATTGTCTACGTAGACAATCGAAATGAAGTAGTATTATTTTTGCTGGAAATACCGTTGCAAAACAAGCTATTATGATGGTTTGTTACAATAATATTAAATCAGCAATTCAAGTTTTTTCGTAGCCGAAATCATATTTTATACGGAATATTATCAAACCGCAATCTGATACTCGGTGTAACTATCGATGACGCTATGCTTTGTATTTCTAAATGCAATATCGTGTTGAACTTACGGTTACTTAAATGCGTAGTTGATGAATCGAATTATCGTACCACATCCTTGGACCGCCCAATGAAGTTCTTACATTCCGATTGGATATGAACTGTGTAATTTTGTCATCTGCTTTAACACTTTCGTTCGATCAAAGATGTTCTTTATCGCCGACTTTTCAAAGGGAAAGTTTTGCTTTTATCTTTCGGTTTTAATGCTCATTTTATACGGTCTATCCGAAAGTTCAGATATTTATTGGACTTTACCGTTACTTGTTTTGCAATCGGAGCCGGATATTCGATCCGATCCGAAACCGATCCGACTTTTTGGATATCAGTACACCTCTAATAAAAATATTTAAATAAATCTTTTCCTCATGGCAGCAAGCCTACTCACTCATTCCCCATGTTTGTCATTATAAAGAATGAGCAAATGAGCAGAATGATAGAACTTCCTTATTATTTATTTACAATATTGTGATAAAATTTCAAACATAGCTTCACCTAGGTAACGTCTGCTATTGTATGTTTAAAAAGTCCTAGTTTCATTATTTCTTTTGGTAATACGTCTACTTACCCATTTTCAATGTTTGTCTTACTGATTATACGTAAATTTATACTTATAATAATATTAATTTATATTCTATTTTATTATTATGATACTTTTATCAATACTATTTTTGATTTTTTCTGTGAATTTTTTTCATACTCTATAACATTTGGTATAAGGCCATTTCTAAAATAATTCATACATGAATGGAATTTTGTGGAGTACCCAGGTATGCTGCTACGAGTTGAGCATATTTAATTCCACATTATTTTTTATATAAACCTTTGACATCGTCAGGTATTTTTTGCCTGTACAGATTGGCAAAACTTAATTTCGCAAGCTGAATTTATGAAACTCTACTTAATTATAAAAATATATGAATACAATTTCATTCATCATTCATTTGTTCGTAATCTTCATCTGACTGGAATGTGATTCAATCCCAATTTTTTTTGTAACAGGGGACTATCGAAATATAATTATTCTTGAGTTTCCTTGTTCATATTTTGCTGACAGATTAAAATATTTTGTTTTTCAGCTCCATTACTATAATACAGTTGAGCCTCTCGTATCTGACTCATTCTGATTTATGACCCTTAATGGGCCATAAGTTAGACATTGGGTGAAGCTTACAAAAATATTTCCTTGATAGAAAAACAGCTATTTAATACTGTAATAAAATTTACATACAACACATTAATTGAAACATAAATACTGTGTATGTATAATAACTGATAATTAGATTTATTTATATACATTATCGTCTACAAATAGAATACGTTTGACAGACTCAGCATCAATAGGAGCGTGGGAATCACAGATAGCTGGTTTGAAATAGGGAGTATTCGGATATCGGGAGATACTACAGTTGCTTTTAAAGCAAATTTTTAGAAAATTATTTTTCATTTTTCTCTTTAAATTACCCTCTTCTTAAAATAATGATGCTCTTAACTTTGAATTTTCCAAACACTATTTTTCTTTTAAAATATTTTATCTACCGAAAACCCAATCAGCCATCACACTGTTTGGTGGCTTCCAAACTCAGGGTTTTAAACGCTAACTTTCACCTCAATTGCAGATACCTAACGGAGAGTGGAGAGCATTACCTGCGCCACAGTAACGAGTCCTTGCAAGTGATTGGCTGTGACCTGAGCCATAATGGTGGGGAGGCAGTTTTTATCGACTCACCCCACTGGAGTCTAGCACAGACTAATATGTCTGAGATAACACTGGTCTTCAACAACTCACTCATCACAGACAACGGTCGCGGAATCCTACAGTTCAGCAGGTTTGTCCATTGCCAAGTTACTGTATATTGAGTTCATCCTGTAGAAATAACAGCTCAGATAATTTAAAGGAAAATTATGACCTAGTATGTTTAGCATGCCTGGCAGGAAAATATGAACTATATTTTTGACATGTGGATTTTACGTATGGTACCGGTACCCTCTTAGTCACTTATGCTTTCATTTTTATATTCTAATAAAGGCTATCTGTTATTCAGTTTCCAGGCCTACCTCCAACATGAGGGTACCTGCAGGTATTTCAGTCCCAACCAGTTTTTGTTTATTTGTGCCTTACATATTTTTTGAAGTTTATACACACAAAAATCACAATCATAAACGATTAGCTTCGTGATATATGCTTTCAGCATGTAGTTAGTTCACATAGGTGTACTAGACTCAGAACACTTGATTGTAGTAGCAATATATGGTTTGTGTAATTATATAAGTAGTCACATAAAAGATTAATTTTGGTGCATGTGCAAGGAGTTAAAGATTTTAAATCTCTTTGAAAAAATAACAGAATCTATGAGAAACTTTTAGCGAAAGTCAATGCTGTTATTCTTTAAGTGAAAGAAGCAAGTTACTGCTGTAGCTTGCAAAAAACTGTCTAATGACAGGTTGAATATTTTTGTCAAATAATAATCAGCAACTGCTCAATTTACATGATTTTTTATTTGCTTTGAGAAATTAATAAGGCTGACTGGGACGGTGGCGTGTCCTTTAATCCAGCTACTTGGATGTCATAAATTATGGGTAGCTATGAACGATGATAGTTGGGGTGATATTCACTCGTGTAGATTAACATCCACACTATTTAATATTACGTTGATCCGAAAAGACCATCCTCACAATTAGACCAGTTTGTAATTCAGAGGCAGTTATTGTGGTTCGTTTGTGGTTCACGTTAAACTGTAGGTCCATTAGATGCCATTTGGTACTGGGCTATTAATTACCTAGTCAGCCTTAGTCAGTAACAAAACTTAAGATCACGCCAAAATCATCTTACACTCATTTCTCATTAATATTTGGCCATTTCAGAAAGGTAATAAAGTAATAATAATAATCAATTAATTGTAAACCTGGAGCAGGGGAATGGGAGACAAGGAGGGACAAACATTTATAATTCATTTTTATCAGAATTTTTTACATGGGTTCACTAAAAAGAGTGACAAATTACAATTAAGCCTCTATTTTCTGTTTCAGAGTTATGAATTTAATTTTTTTTGGAAGCATTCCATAAATTTATCAAATTCCAGTTTTATATAGTTTTATAATAATACCAGAAAATTGAGAAAGAATTTGTTGCTTAATATTTTTTTTCAAAAATTTTACACAACTTTAAGCGCTTTGAAAGTGTTACGTTTAAAAGAAGAATAAATAGAAAAATAATGAACGATGGTAATGATAATTGCAAATGACCGCACATACATCAACGTAAATAATAACTATAATTGTGAACGTCACCCCCAGGGACCTACGGAGCTCTAACAACCTGTTCCACTGGCTGCTGAGTGATGACTCAATCGAGCGCAACCACGGCGGAGGTCTGGAGCTGAGCCTGCCATACGTCTGGCAATACAACGAGAACTTCACCCACTCTGTGGTGCTGCACAACAACACCTGGCGGGGCAATCAGCAGTACGCCTTTGTGCTGGGCGGGCACTTCGCCAGGTGAGGCGAAGAGGCTCATGTTGTACATACTGGGGATACTAGAGCTATTGTGTTGAATTTTTGATATATAAGAATAAGAACAGTTTAGAAGAACTGAAAACATTCCCTTTAGACATATCCATGACCTAACCTATTTCCCACTGGGAAGTAAGTACAAACATTTTTTAACTTAAACTTCACAATTTATACAAATGTACAGATTCACTATCAGTTTACAGATAAAATCAAGAGCTTTAAAAATATGTAATACTTTGCTGGCCTTTTTCATAACATTTACAATTTTGATAATAAAGAACTATAAATATTGTCAACAAATAAAAATTGCTACATTACCTAAGAGTTCATATATATTCAGCACAATTTGTTTATATACACATTTATAAATATAATTAATCCTATTTCAATTCTCAAACAAAAAATCTAAAATAAAAAATTGATTATCTTGGATATATCTTAAATCTTATATCTTATAATAAATATCTTCATCGTCTTTGTCATAACCTGACAACTCAGCTTGAATCATATGAAGGTAATGTTTGTCTAAATGATCACTCATTTTTATAGATACAGTAGAAGTAGGATAATTCAAACCTCAAGGGACCAGAAAAAAAATTGAACTATCCAAAAATTTGAATTAGAAAGCTTTTTGCAAGTCGTTGAAATAAACAATCAAACATCATGTTTTAACATTGTATATTAAAAAAGTTAGGTTAATGAAGATATTATTGGTTTAAAATCCTAATTTTTGTTAAATGTCGATAATGTGGAGGGATCCCTACCTCCTATTTCTACCTCCTTGATCACCGCCAGTTATTCTTGCAACGTCAGAGATTTGTAGGTTCGCTTTGACGAAGCCATTATATGACGTGTTAACATGAACGCAGATGAAGTCACAAATGCCAACACGAAACAAAGACGACAGATATTGGAACAAGCTGTCATCAATGATACACACGCTACTGAACTGCACCTGCGCCGTGTGGCGACAGACTAGAGATGTCAATGTTGTGATTTATGAGCAGTAGAGAGACGTGTGATGGGACTAGTGAGGGGAAGGGGTATCATGTGACCGTGTGATGGGACTAGTGAGGGGAAGGGGTATCATGTGACCGCGTGATGGGTTGGGGGGTTGGGTGCGTTGATCTAACTAAAAATAGTTTCGGAAAGGAAGCCTGTTGTCGTTTCCTGGAAAATCGCACACAATGACTTGTTCTCTTTATATTTTTACGCAGTAAAAAATTCGAATTATCCAAATAATTATTCGAATCAACCAGGATATTTTAACATTGTTTTTATATTAAATTCTAGGGACCAAGTCAAAATTTCGAAATAAAGAAGTTTTCGAATTACAGAAGTTTGAATTATCCTCATTCCACTGTACTACTTTAATATTACAAATATATAAACAATCCTAAAAAACAATAATAAACACATTATAGGCGAAAAATTGCACAGAAAATGAAATAACAGTATGTAAATAATGACGCAGGCAAACACAATGCAGACGACTAATGTCAAATCAATTCATCTGATATTGTACAACTGTGCAGTACGTAATAACATCATAATAATTATTACCAATCAGATTATGAAAAATATCCTAATTTATAACAGAGTTATAATACATTAAATACATTAAATTATATTATTATGGCACAAACAAAATTGTTGGGAATAAAAGGCTGAGCCAGATATATACTCGGGATTCATATGCAACAACAATTGCAATAACCCAAGCTATACTCCCCAGGGTAAAGGGCTCAATTTATAAATTTGTCAGTGTTAATTTTGTATTAAAAATGAGAATATTAAAAATATTGTTTTAGCTTGTTTGATTCAAACTTGAATTAATTTATTTTGTAACCTGGTACACCTGGCACAATGTGTTAATTTGCCAGTGTTAATTTTGTATTTAAAACATTACTTAGCTTGTTTGATTCAAACTTGAATTAATTTATTTTGTAACCTAGTACACCTGGCACAATGTGTAAATTTGCCAGAGTGAATTTTGTATTTAAAATTTGAATATTTAAAATATTTTTTAGCTTGTTTGATTCAAGCTTGAATTGACTTATTTTGTAACCTGCCACAATGTGTTAATTTGCCAGTGTTAATTTTGTATTTAAAATGAGAATATTTAAAATATTTTTTAGCTTGTTTCATCTAAACTTGAATTAACTTATTTTGTTAACTGATTTGGTGCTATGAAAAATTGTTAAATATATGGAAATTTGCATACACACGTCCGGCTACAATAGGGGTATTTTAGTTTTCATATCTCAACCTTTTGCAAGAATTATCTTAATTGTTAAAAAGACAAAATTCTTGGCTTGATGTAAAAAAATTGCTTGAAAAAAAAGATGGGTGGTATTTGAGAGAAAAAAGATAAACAAACTTATTTATTTTACTGGAGAATATTCTACTCTGTTCTGAGATTTTCTTGGTACTTATCGCAAGGATCATATCCTTGAGTTTTCTGTGAAATTTGTAAATAAACGAGGGTTGAAAAACTGCCATTAAAGTTAAAGTGTATTTCATTATGCTATTTCCACAAATATAACAGTCAAAGGAATTGAATTAGAAATAATAAAACCCTGTAACACAACTGTAAAATTTAAACAACTTTTTAAAATTTTTTTGCACTTCTAGGTTCAACATGACCCGTAATGTGTTCGAAGACAACATTTGTCGCTCAGGCTTGATCTCGGTGCAAGGGATGGAAAAACAAATGTGGCTTCATGGAAACTCAATTGAGCGCAACACAGGAAGCTTTATGGTTGAGTTCAAGGGTGACAGTCAATCAGAGATCATGGGGGAGTTGAGAGCTGAGTTTAGCAACAACATCATCAAGAGGAACAGATCCCCTTCACCTGAAGTGAGTAGTAGTAAAGCGTTAATTCATCTTGTGGAGATAACCGAGATAAATTCTGGCTCAGAGTGAGTCTGACATGTCTCTTCTAAGTGGCTATCATATTGTAAGCAACCAAAACATTGACACTTACCAACCTGTTTACTAATGCTGTATGTGGTATGTGACTGGTTTTAGATTTCATTGGAATAAATAAATACTTTAATTCATTTTAGAATCAAAGTAGTCACTCAGTAATACGCGCGGTACACCATGACGATAAATGACTAACTTTTTAAACGCATCAATCACGGCTTGCGCGGTCGCACTACGCAATGCCGCATACTCTACCCATTTAGTGTACTGATCCTGGAACAGTAGTATGAAGTGGTTACCCCTGGTTGACTTTGGTAATGGACCCATCAAGTCCGTGCTGACGGTGTCCCACAGAGTCCCCATTGATCGGATCCCCATGGTGCACTTGGTCTGTCTCTGGTCGATCTTGTGTCGCTGGCACGAGTCACACTTCGCCACAAATTCACACACATCACTTTAGAGTCCGGGTTAGTAATACTCTCTTGGCACTCTCTTCAGCATCTTATCTCGCCCGAGCTGACCCGAGATAGGTGATGAATGACACTCTACCAATACTCGTTGACGATCTTCCGTTTTGACACATAACCTCCAATAATAATAATAATAACACATAATCTACGCCTGGTATTGAACCGTGATCGTCACTAAGACAAACTAAAACGTCATCGATAATTTTGAATTCATTGTAGTCCTCCGGACTACTTTGGATACCAGTGAAAACTGAATCATATTATGTACACGGCGTGGCACCAACGGAACTGATATCAGGCATTCGTGACAACACTTCTGGGACAGTGTTAAGCCATCCTTTACGGGATTTTATATAAAAATCGTGTTGTTGAAGTTCTAGCCCCCATCTAGCTTGCCATTTTGGTTTTCCATCGAATTTAACCATTTTAGAGCCTGACAGTCAGTTATAACCGTGAATTTATGACCATCGATATATTGGAGAAACTTCCTTATCACGTGTACGACAGCCAAACACTCCTTTTCACACGCGCTATAGCGTCTTTCGACGTCCGATAAGGAACGACTGTTGTAGGCGATGACTTTTTCATCGCCATCTCGGGATTGTGTTAACACATTTCCGATTCCTGTCGCCGAGGCATCCGTTTGCACAATAAACGGCGCGTTAAAATCTGGGTAGACTAGGATTGGAGCCAGGGTAAGTTTAGTCTTGAATTCAAATAAAGGGTTTTCCTGTTCTTTTGACCATGACTAATTTTTATTTTTCTTCAATAAATCATTCAGGGCACGGATAATGTCTGAAAAATTGGGAACAAACTTACGGTACCATTGTGCCATGCCGATAAACCGTCGTAACTGTTTAATGTCTTTCGGAGTGGGATAGGTCACTATCGCGTGCACTTTGTTCTTATCAGCAGCGATACCTTTGTTGCTCACAACATGACCTAAATACACTAATTCTAGGTGACAAAATTTACATTTTTTAACATTCAATGTTAATCCTGCTGACCTCAATCTGCTAAAACCTTCTTTTAACAGATTTAAATGATCATAAAAATGTTCGTTTACAAGAATGCCGTCATCTAGATAAGGAAACGCTACGTTATCCAGATCAGTACCTATCACTTTGTCTATAAGCCGCTGAAATGTGGCACCTGCAGAGTGCAACCCGAATGGGGTCACTTTAAACTGATACAGTCCTGTGCCAGGACAAGTGAAGGCTGTATATTGTTTGCTATTAGGATGCAAGGGAATTCGCCAGTAGCCGTTTTTCATATCAAGTGTCTAAATATATTTCATCTTTTTAATTTATCATACGTTGTAATATGTTAAATATGTTGTTTATAAATGTTGTTGTGAATGTTGATCATTACTCTCAAGGGTGGGGTGTCAGACAGATGTCCACACGCCCAGCCCAGTTTGAATATAACTTTTAATGAACAGAAATAAATTTAATAAGTTCGTCGGGTCGTTGTCACCATGCAGGACAACCGGCCTACAAAGTTCGGACCTTACCTTTACAATCGGAAAATAACATGTGTATATATACCTTTACTGGGATATACTTAACACGATGCACATGTGAGAAAACAAAATAAAATGTTACTGGGTTAATTTAGTGTAATTTATTATGGGGGCACTTGCTCCAGATCCAAGACCTTGGACCAAGCGATAAAATGATTGTTGGTTTGGTCGGACACTTACCCTTGAGGGTCATACAGAGGTACAAGATGTCAACAAGGTAGGGGCATCCTGCGGTATTTCACTTCCGACGGCATATCACGAACTAACCCCTTCGATATCGTCGTTCGGAGGATGGTCATCTGAGCATGTGTGTCATGCAGCGGCAAACAAAGGATCCTCTTATCACTAGATCACTGCTGCTGACCAACCGAAACGTACTCAAAACATGACGAGACACCTTCTCAAATATTTTCTGTAATTTCTAGATTCAAACTAATTTCTATAACATTTTTGTAAGAACATTAAGAACATTGTAATACAATCAAAGTTAAAATAAGATTAGATAAATCATAGTTAGTTAATAGTTTTATTTTCGTTTCAACTGACAGTTTTTGTTTCCCTGTTTATCAGCAAAAAAAGTAGTTCCCTACTTTCATTATGATATGTATTCCATAAAACCCTTGAGTGGATAATGTAACATTTCAAAGTGTAAATATTACAACAGACATAATACTGTTTCAGTATTTAATTTTAGAGTAAAATATTTTTTACAAAAAACAAATTTGTGATCCACAATCCTGATGTATTTGAGATGGCACCAGACAATGGAGGCAGCCAGGTGGCTCTACAAGGGTTGCAAAAACTATGACGTTGAGATTTGGATAGGTGGAGGGGAGTGGGAGTTTCTTTATACTTGACCCAGAGTGAATTAATTTCCTCTCAAATATTTTCACTTCTCTGCATATTGATATCTGCTTAAAATAAGTTTATATTCCTCTCTATTAAAGATGTATGAGAGGATAATTACTAAATGGTGGTCATTATCATTACTAATATAATCATTACTAAGGACTGGGGTGCTGGCGTCATCCTGTAATCCAGCTACTTGGAGGTCACAAATTGGGGATAGTTGTGAGAGATGGTCGGTGGGTGTGGTGTTCTGTTGTGTGGATTAACATCCACACTATTGAATACTACGTTAATCCGCAAAGACCATCATCATAATTAGACCAATTCGTAATTCAGAGGCCTTGGTTTGGATTCCACGTTAAACTGTAGGTCCCTTAGTTGCCATCAGCTGTTGGGCTATTAATTAACAGTCCTGTCTAAGGAACATGTCAGCCTTAGTCAGTAACAAGACTACAAGATCGTGCCACAATCATCTTACATTCAATCCTCATTCATACTTGGCTTAAAATACCTACCTTGTGGTATGGTTGCCATCTCAAATAATCTAATCTAATCTAATCTAAATATAACTTTTTTAAATTTAATAAAAACACACTTATAAACTAATTTAGTGTGTTTCTCAATTCAACTGTCCTGATGATAAAAGAGGTAAGAGAAGGAGTTGTATAAAATTCAAACACAGTTCAATACATGCATTTTTATCATATTATTGCCTTTAACGAGAAGCTCCGCCAGTCACAGTGAACTATGATCAGATTGTACATTTTTTGTTTCTTTAGTAATTTTTTACTGAGCTGGTCATCATTACTTAAGGAAATAAACGTTTACATTAATATTTGATTCAATAATATTCAATATTCCTGAGTAGTAAATAAATCATATGATATGATATACCCTATGATATAAATCAATATGATTTGGTTCAGTTTGAACCCAAAATCAATATCCACACACTCTAAGTTCAAATGAATTTGATTGTGTGTTTGACTTATCGTATCATCAGTAATCACAGATTTGTTGTGTTTTTCAGTCCCCATCCAGCGTGATTGTGTTTGACGGACTGCAGAAGGTTAGGGTGAAACGGAACTTAATCGCGGAGAACACACAAGCCTATGCTCTGGTGGCAGGAGTGAGAACTGCACGCATCGACTCGACTATCGATGTAACCGAGAACTGGTGGGGGACAACGAGCGAACACGAAATTATCAACAAGATATTCGACTTTGATGACTGGAATGATCATGCTATTGCTAACTTCAAACCTTTCCTAGTCGAAGATGCTTTTGAAGGATCACTATCAGTAAGTCTCATGGGGATCAATGAATTTTTCTAATTTAAGTGGGATTGTTAAGAAAACTTAGTATTAGTGAGCTAGAAGAAGAGGTTTTTTCCATTTGTTTGATGGAATCCAAGTGTTATTTTCTTCTTAAATAAGAAATTAAACATGATCCTGATGATATTGTGGAGTATTATAAACAAAACAGTTATATTAAAACAAAATAACGTCCATGGGATTTTTCCAATATATCAATTCAAGAATATATTACGTTAATAGTGTTATATTGATATTTAAACTATATTTTATACAAGGTAAAATAATAAATCCCAACAAAGCTAAAAAGTACTCAAGGTAATAAACTATCCTGAGCACTAAGCACTAGTTTTACAATTATGACTCTATAAAACCAATAAAAATCATAATAATAGCTTAACACATTCACGGAGGCGCCCAAAACCCCCGTTTCTCGCGCGGAGCGGCCTGTGTAGTTCAAAAATCAACCAATAGGAAAATTCCAAGTGACCCATACAGAAATAGATACTGCGTTATAACAAAGCTGGTCGTAGTTGTCTCAGTTCCCAATAGATGGCAATGCAATCCACATCGCCAGATCCACCATCTAGGTTTTAACCTAAATGTCACCGCTCAAGCTCGGATCCAATTGCTCTGCGTGCAATGACCAGTACCACTCGGATCCGAGTCGTCCACAGCGAACGTGTTAAGATAATTAAAATTTATCTGTATTAATAGGGAAATATTGGGAGTGAAAGTTGAATAACAGTAATTAATTTGGAGAATGAAAATTTATGATATAAAACTAATTTTATATTAAATATGTTGTTTACTGTATTTTCAGTTCATAATTTTAATACTACAGTGGCTACTGGATAATTTGAATCTCAAAGGAGCAGTTAAAAACTTTTCCCAAAAATTTAAATTAAAGAAGTTCTTATAAATGCGGCTGAAAACAATAATAACACATTTCAAACTAAACCTTTATCATATAGACACTATATTTGAATATAAGCATTGCTAAATGCCTAATTCTGTTGCAAGATACAGTAACATTGACTATGAAATAAAGTACAATAATATATCATACTTTACTTTACTTGATCTGGCCCAGAAGGCCATGTGATGTCAGAACTAAGGCACTCCATCTCCATTATTATCTTCATCTGACAATAACTGACCTAAATGTATTCATCAAAAGGCAACCTACTGACTAAACTACTTGAATGAATGTTAAATTAACGTAGCCAGACAAAGTTCATAGCAAAATTCTGAAATTGAAACTTATAACCAAAGGGAAGAAAATATTGAATACTACTTTGACTGACAGAGTACTGAACAAGAAACATAAAAAAACAGTACAAACTCCATTTACGTGCAATCCTAAAAAATCAATTATTGATTTTCAAAAGGTGAGAATATTTTTGCCTGTTCCAATGAATTAAGTCTCTCTGCCATTATGAAAGATTCTAATATAACCTCCAACTGTTTAATGTGTGAATCGTCTACATTAAGTCAACTTTTAAGGATTTTTAAAGTTCTTGTATGTGAATCAAATTATCGGCTGCATTTGGCATGGGTAGGCCTATTTCTTCTTCGTCCAGCGATCTTTTCTCCCGATCGTTCTTAGTGAAGACGTGCCCCCGCAGTCTGTATGCTGATGTCAACGTGAACTCGGTCTAAGGCAAAACTTTTGCCAAATGTAATTTGACAAACATATTTTTATAAATTTATAAATATTTAGAGCCGTGGATTAAGTTTTCAATCTTATTTTACTATTCAAAAAATTCTAATCATCCAAAATAAACTTTGAATGATCCACAGTTTCTAGCATTTTTGGAATACAAAGTGCTAGAGATCACTGAAAATATTTAAATTTAAGAAGTTTGAGAAATCCAAATTCCACTGTATCTACTCTAAAAAAGATAGTTCTTACAATCTGCTAAATTTACTATACCCATGTGTTAATCTTCACAATGAGTTATTTAAATAGCATTAATTGCACAACAAAGACCTGTAAAACACACTATTTCCTATCAGATGTACATTGTGTAATGATTTACCAGATTGCTTGGGAGCAGCCATCGACCCTTGACCTCAACCACTTGTCTGGTCGACTCAAGTCACCACTGACTCTCCAGCCTCGTGATGTACCGTACCAGGTGATGTCTGATGTCACAGTGATGCCGGGTGTGACTCTGACCATCGCCCCAGGAGTGGTGCTAGAGTTTGCACCAAGAGTCGGACTATTGGTGCTGGGGCGGCTGGTGGCTCGGGGGCGACGAGGACAGGAGATTGTCATGAGACCTCTCACTCAGCCTGTCAAACCCTACACCAACACTGCTGTTACTAAGAGGTGAGTATGTGTTTGACTGTGCTAAGCCATATCTCCTATACGGAGACAAATACAAGGACTGTTTTTTCAACTTCCAATTGGCTGTATATAAAAGAAAAATGCACAGAAAATAATACTTTTATTACCAAAAGTACAGTAATCAAAGCTTCTACATAATGGCCAAAACAATTGAGGCACTTGTCATACCGTGTAACGATTGTGTTCACACAGATGTAGCTCGACTATATCTGACTCACTGGATCTAAAAATGGCAAAGCTTGTGGTGGGGGAGCTGCACAATTGCATGACATGCAGATCCGGCCTCTCTCTACCTCTTACTCGGTTAGATGGACAATCTGAGGTTGAAAAAAAACAGTGCTTAACTAAACATACAAGTGCTGACATATCAAATAGCAATTTTCAAGAACATTTTGAGCTATAGCTCCTAAATAATAAATTAATGATTGTATCAATGTTATTGTGTAGGAAGAAGCTATGTGGGCTGTTATACAAGAAGACTATATGGTTAAAACCACTAAAATATGCAGTATCATCAATCCTTAAGTTGTTCCATGTAATGGAAGTAACATAACAAAATTACAAACAATATATTCTGCTCAGAAAATAAGTCCTCTTGTGTGGTGGAGAAGTAACAAGAGAGTTTATCAGCTAAGAGCAAACTCCCTCAACACACTATCACGTCCTATTTTGAATGACATTGGTAAGGTTTGTGGCAAGGTGAGAGGGAAGAGAACAGGGTTTGTGAGAAGGGATTTTCTTTTATCCTGACTTTGTTTACATTCCTCCAGTTGTTAAATTTAGGAATGGGGGGTTGTTTGCAGTTTAATTTTACCTCCAATCGGAATATATGAATTCGCTTGACAAACTTTATGTTTATAGGTCGCTCCGTCTGTGCACGATGCGCAACTGTTCTGATGATTCTCAGTTCCGCAATATGCAGGAAGGATTCCTGGAGTACCTTAACTCCACTACACTCCAGTGGGTGCCTCTGTGTGATTCAAGGTTCTCGGAGCATAATGCCCGGGTAGTGTGCCGTCAAATGGGTTTGGAGCCACTCAATGCCTGGGTCTCCCGCGGCCCTCGGGTGGAGTTTCACCCAAACTCCCTCACCCGAATTTGGTCCTGGCCTGAACCTGTACAATGTACTGGTAAGTTTTCTCTTGCTTCTGATCATAATAAGTACCTTAATATGTTTCTTGTTAATGATACGAGTTGGTTGCATTATGTTTGTGTCTTTAAAAACTCTGATGTTGTAGTTACTGGTTTAATTCTACTGATTATTAAAAAATCCTCTCATGAGTGAAAATACGAGCAGCAGGAGGAGCTAATGAAGACACATTCAGGCTGGTTTATTTTTTGTTATGTCACTAGGGGGTTTCTTCTTTTAGCGAATTTCCCATAGGGAAGAAGCTATTACCGTAGGTCTCATGGTGAGACTTAAGCCCGGGACCATGTTATTTTTTCTTCTTTAGGTGCCCAGAGTCCAAAAACAATAGTCGTTAAAATTTATATATATATATATGTATATGTGTGTCTGTGAGCACTATAACTCTCGTAAAAATGGTCCGATCGAGACCAAATTTGGTAGAGACGTGTATTCCTACAAATGCTCGGACGAGTTCGTAAACCAGACATATCGGTCAATGGGAACGGGTAGTTTGGGGGGTTTTGTACCCCAAAATGGGGTTTTTTTGCGTTTTTCACATGTAATTTTAATAAATTTCTAATTTTATATTTCACCATTAGAATCAGCTTAAAAAACTATACAATAAAGTTCCTTCCAATACAGTAAAGTTTTTCTCTATCTCCAACGGTTACCGAGATATTAAAAAATCTAAACACAGTACGTTGTATTGTGGGGCTCCAATGTTAATCTTATGGAGGATAGGGAAAAATTAATATTTCCTATATTAATCAATATTTTTTATGAAACGTGATATTTAGCTTCATGTGGTTGAGATCTATCCTTTTATGCTTAAAAATCATAGTTTATGTGTTTATCATGGCAGCAAACCTGCATACTCTTTTCCCATATTAATCATATAGGGAATAGGCAAACTCCTTTATTTATGGACAGATGTTGATGAAACTTGGTATAATTGGTTAAAATAAAAATTATTTATGGTATAAATGACTACTTTCAGTGTTCCTCACAGCTGCTAACCTGCACACTCTTTCCCATGTTAATCTTATGGAGAATAGGCAAATAATTCTCATGTTTATGAACAGATTTTTATAAAACTTGTCATATTTTATTATTATTATTGATTTGGAAATTTGCTGAGTATGCAGATCTGCTGCGACGGGGGTATTATAATTCATAAGCATTGTATGCATTGTTTTTTTCTGATAATATGTACGGTAACTGTTTTGTACACGTTATTTTACTTGACTATTACATAATTTATAATTTATTTTTTATGCAGCCATTACTGTTTAGTTTATATTCATTTTTTATTTTTGTTTATAATTATTAACTTGAAGTGGGAGTGAACTTAAGTGTGGACTGCCGTCATGGACTCTTCCTCTGTGCACAGATCAATAGTCTATGCAGAGGACCATTTTCCATGTTTTTATTACTATGTAACTCCATGTATATATTCTTTTTTTGGAAATAAATAAATAAATTGTTGTCCAGACTTCCAGACCATTTAAGGAATATGTAAATCTTTTCCAAAACAAGACTTCAAGATAGTGACACAACAATCTTAAACTCATTTATTATTCATACTCATACTTGGATTTTCATTGAAGAGTGTCAAAGTAAGTTTTATATTAGGATGTGTTTTAACAAAACAGCTGACCAATAACAGTCTTGCCTGGGATAAATGGATATTCCGTAATATGTACTGGATATTCACCACTTTAGTCTGGGTGAGAGTTTCAGTCTTCTAGTTGAAGCTAGTTAGTAATATTTTTTTTAGTTTTAATAATAATTTAAAAATAACAAATTGTGGAAATTTTAATGATCTATCTAATGCTAATTATTTTATCAATTTCTGTTTGACAGGGGAGGAGCAGAGACTAGACGATTGTGAGATTCGCTTGAACGGACAGTTGCATGGAAAGCGCCACACTTGTGCATGGAACAGCAATTTCGTATTTGTGCGCTGCGGCCAACGGAATCTTCCTCCTAACCAAGACTATTGGGGCGGTATCCGGTTAGTAAATCATAGAATTTCTTGACATGACACATTCAAAATCCATCAGTAATTATTGCAAAATCCATCTATATATTTTTGTGTAGCCAATTCCAGCCTCATCCTCATTTTTATAACATTTTCTCCAAATTCTCAAACATTTTTGTGGCACATAAAATTAAAACTTAAAAGTAAAAGGTTAATAGTAGTTGAACCAATATCTTTTTTTTCTCTGGTAAGGTCTTAAACTTTCTGGTCTAATTCTGAAATTTTTCCTCAGTACCATAATTTAAAATTTAGGTCTCTAATGGACAAACTTTGGATGTTTCAACGTTTTTTGAATTCTTAAACATTACCGTAATATTTTAATACATTAAGTTTGACTACATTTTTTCTTTTTCATTTTTCTCTTTGAACTTCACTCATACAAAAAGAATGATTTCTTGATTTTTATTTATATTTTATTTATATTTTTTTTATATTTTATATTTATATTTTGATATTTTAATGTTTTTTGTTGTTAAATGATGCAAAAAGAAACTTTCTGATCTGCAGAAAAAACTCTCCTTTAAAAGTAACACTTTGGCTTATTTTTCAGTTTTGCTAATGAGGAGTTTGAACAGAGCGTGTTCGAAGGACGAGTGCATGATGTGGTAACTCATGAGACAGTGCACCGCAGTGAGTCGGTCGTCGAGTACACCAACATCACCGGCGCAGGCCTGCTACACACTCGGCGCAGTCCCGCGGTGCTTGCTGTCTACAAGTGTCCCACAATAGAGAATGTCAACATCTCTCACTCTGCATCTCATGGCATAACTCTGATTTCTCCACAAGATCACGTTCGACTGCGGTATAATTGGTGAGGTTTTATTATTTTGGGGATCTTAACCCATTCCTGTCTGAATTTCCATGAGACACCTGAGGCCCTCCAGACCGAATCAAAATCAAGCCCTGTTCACTGTGACTGCGCTGGGACATTGGACACAAGGGAAAAATTTATAAATACGATAATTTAAAGAGGAAGCTAACACTATCTAAAGGATGAGAAATTAAATAGCACAACTAACAGGGGAACTGTCGAAATATAAGCACGCAAAGCACATTGTTTGCTCAGAACCATTGAACGTACAGTGCACGTTTTAAGTAATTTGTTTAGCGAAATGCGAGGACGTGCAATGTACGTCTTTAGACAGGAATGGATTAATACTTTGAATACGTTTTCCACCTAAATATTTCTATACTCTGTATTTCCATGTTGAAACCTCTTAATGTGTAGGGTGCAAGACACGTTAGGTGTAGGGGTGACGATAGCCTCCCTGACAGGTGAGGGGAGGGAGAGTGGGGAGAGTTCCTTTACCCCCGCCCGTCACCTCTACCTCCCCTCTCACATCTTCGGACTCGTTGATGTGTGTGATCCTGCGAAGGAGATCATTGTGCAAGAGAGGGTCGTGCTGTACTACAAGTATGACAATAAGCCAGTCAGCTGTGTCAAGATATTCTACAGCGCGTACAGAGTCAAGCCTTTTGGATTCAGGTTGGTTATTTGCCAAAGATATTATACGATCTATAATATTTATATTCTTGCTGTTGTTATTTCTTACTGAAATAATATAAATAAGTTTTAAAGTTCAATTTTTTTCAACTTTCATTCATTTTAGCATTATGATTTTTTTCATTCGTACTAGCTTGTTTCTGTATACTATCCATTCATTTTTGATGTTTTTTACAACTTGTAAATAAACTTTCATTCTGAGTTTGAAACCATGATAGTCAATTAACATATTATTAACCCATTATTGACGAATGACGGATAATGCCTGTAATCACTAAACAGAGGACAAAAGACTGAGGATTGGCAGTGTCTGTCATCAACTCTTCGTTTGTTTTATCGGTATTTCATTCAGTATTTTATTTTATTTCAATGTATACTTGTATAGATGTATATTATGTATTCATGCAATATTATGTATTTACTTTGCAATGTATTTATATATAGATGTATAGTTCAATAAAAAAAATCCGATCTCAAATAACGGATTCACAAACCGAATGTAAACACTGAGTTTCCAAGCTATTTACAAACATAGCTAATTGCGATGAAGTCAAGTAGAGTAAAGTAAATGAAGTAAAGTGAGAGTGATAGTGGTCATTTGGATGATGATTTGTGTGATGTAAATAAAAATAGTGAATCTGAGAGTCTTATTGACACAGTGACAGTGGTGACAAGATTGACAGCAATGTCGAAACACCTAACCTAGAAAATTGTTGAAAATTGTTTCGAAATGTTTCATACAATCAACAAGTACTAAAGGTATGCAGAACAGTCGCTGTGTATAGTGAAAATAGTATGTAGAAAAAATCAATGGATATGAAAAAAAATGTTACAAAAACAGTTAAACGTAAGTATTAAAACTTTTCTGCATGTTTTTTATGATTTTTCAGTTGAATCAGAAAAAAACTCAATTCCGGAGGTATAATTACTTGGGTAAAAACTCAGTCTCCAATCGGTTAACATTATTAACCACGCCATTATGCACTAAGGCAGTCGACAGTGACAGTTGATCTAAAAAATGTATCCTCTTTAAGTTTTGGAATTAAAGTGAAAATGAACAGAACTGATTTAAACCAAGTAGAAATATAAGAATATTTCAATATATAACAATATTTTTTCTGTTTTTAATTTGAATTTTACGAAATCATCATCATTTATCTTCTGTTGATTGAGATGAATTTTAACTAAAATTTATTATTTTAATGACAGTTGTGAAAGTTTAATGAAAATAAAACTATTTAAGTAAAATCCCAGTATATCAGAAAAGTTCTTTAAAAAAATAAAATAAAAACATAATAGGATATTTCAAAATGTTTTAGACTGCTGCAGCTTAACATGCTCAACTCAACGGATAGCATCTCTATCTATGACGGGGACATTTACAACAAACCCACCCTGAATCTTGTTGCGGAGATTACAGCTGACTCTCCCCTAGAGAAGCGTTTTCTCACAACTCGGGGTCCGAGCCTGAGTGTACGAGTGGTGGCGAGTGGTGCTTCAGAGGTCTACGGCTTCATGGCAGAGATTGTCACCACTCCCATCTCTGCTATCGGCTTTAGTAAGTGGTTCAAATTCATTAAATAAAAAGTTGAGTCATACTGTATATAAACAACGATCTTTAGTTCTGCAAACGGTCTATAACGTATACATTTATAGTTCCCATATAACGTTGAAAAAATTGGAGGCTTTATAATAACCTTGATATATTGTCTAAAACTATTATTTTCTCAAAATGAAGTTATTTTGGCTGTCAAGTTCCAGAACAAATACATTTGTTGACATTTGAAACGAAAGATTTTCCTTGATTCCTTCATCTTTTGAAAGGTGTAAAAAAATGTCATTAAAAATTGATTAGGACTACATAAATATTTACTTATACAATTTTTTTTAAATATTTATGGGCATACATTAGACACACACAAAACAACACACACACACGCACGTATGTTCTGCTGGCCAGCAAGAGACACTGACTCAATAGCTGGATGAGTTATAGCTATTAGGAATAATTCTAAAATTATATTCTTGTAACTAACATCTAGATAACTTCTTTTTACAAACCCTTGATGATTGTTGTTAAAATTCTGTTCAAGCTGAACATAACAACTATGGTTACAGACAGAGACGTGGAGCATAACATATCCTACTCGGCACTATCAAACAACTGGGAAGGCGCGTTACACTATGTGAGTGCTGGTGAGGTGAACCCTCGGGTGACCATGGAGTGGAATCAGATCACCGACAACTGCGCCAAGCTCTATGGCAACTTCACCACGTGCCTTGGCGCTGTCACCATGGACCTACAGAATACCCAATATTTGCACTTCAGGGTACGTCCGTCCGTGCAACCTCAGATTTTACAGAATTAGGCTATTGGTGTCAATATTTTTTTATCTGCTGTACAGAAAAGAAAGTAGAAGATAAAGATAACAAGAATGAATAAGATTGGGGAAAGTCTTGTAAATTAGAAAAGGCAAAGGATGGTAAATGAAAAGTATGTACTCAGCCTTACTCCTCAGAAAGACTTACTCAAAACAAATGTTTGTATAAGAAAATGCACATTTCTTTTTAAGGAATCGGGTCAGGCTGGTTTTTCAGACTCATTTGAGATTCTGGGGTGAAATTTGATTTTAATATGACAACAATCGATGCCCTGTCATCAGTTTTTGAGAAATAAAACCTCTTTTGTCCTACAAATCTATCTACAAGATCTACAAACTACATAGTCATAGGAGAGATCTTGGCAGAAAGGCAAGCTGAACTGTACATGAAAAACCATTACTAGGACAGCTCCTTTTCTACCTAATTCCAACACCTGAAATACAGTAAACCAGCCAGAGCTGTTTAACGCAGAAATTGTGTTTCTCCTTATAAATTAATTGATAACCTCATCTGAAAAAATATTACAATAGACCCTAGCTGAGGTATGAAGATCATTTAGTAATAATTATATATTTTAATTCAATAACGATAATACTTTCTTCTAAATCTAGATGCAAATTCAAAGTTAAGACTTAATTATCAAGCTTGTGGTCTTGATTTCCTTGATTATTGTTTTTTGTGTACCCAGAACAATTTGATGCGGGGAAACCAAGGAGGACTCTGGATCCGGGCAGACTCGCGAGGCTCTGCTACATCTCTGAAGGGCTGGATCCACAACAACTTGTTCACGGAGAATGACAACAATCCGGCACTGAGCGTGGAAGGCCGACAGAGTAGTCCATACCAGGAGGTGACAATTTACCGCAACTATTGGGCTCGCAACAGGGGCTACATACACAATGTCATCACCCTTGATCAGGTGTGTTGAGAAGTTACAAAACAACTCCTCACGTCTTCGTTTATTAGGATTTTTTTGTACTTAACACTTTTACTCTATTTTATGGCTCTCGGGACCAATTAGGCAAAATCTTCTTATTTTTATAATATTACAACTTTGGTTATTTAAATGGGGTTTTTATGAATTATCTAAAAAATCCTCTCCTGTAGTTTTTTATAAAGCTTATTTTCATACAAAATATGTAATTGATCATTACTACACTTGTTTAATTATTTATATCTATTTAAAACTATAGGTTCACACAACAATGGACTAATTAAATTAAATCAGTTTTGCCTCATTCCTTTTGCATCCAGTGCTCCAGTTTGTTTTTCATAAGTGCCTTATTTGAAAAATAAGCTTTTTTTATAAAAAAGACTATATTAGGAATTCAGGTCAGTTATTTTGCAATGATTTAGTATTCTTCATTTGACTTCTTCAGTTCCTATTATGATATTGGTTATACTTTGTTTGTTCACCATATTAATGTGAATACTAACTAAGTTCACCATTTATAAAACAATCATCCTATTAAATGAGGCAGTCATACCTAGAGTTCTGGCCTATCACCCAAAGGACACGGCTCATGACACATATGAAATTTTATTTCTCAGACTTACACCGTGCTTTGGAAGACACATTAAGCTGTTGGTCCCAGCTACATAAGTAGTCCTTAGGTAACATAAGAGGATTAGTATGACCTGTAAACTCTTAAAAACAGGAGACCAGAAAACTCTAGACCTTAGCCAGAAGGTCCTTGAAAAACAAACCCTAATAAATATTTTTGAAATGAATAGTTAGTTGTAACAACAATCTTAAGATGTGTACTGGTGAATGCAATGTATAGGTACCTGAAATTTTAATTTCCAATTTAACCAATACATTAATTAATTAATTATTTCAAACCTGTACTAAATGATTAACATGAAACAGTGTGTAAATTTATTCATTATTTTCTTCTAATTGCTGTGGGCTTTCACTGTCCAGGTTGTTTCCAACTTTAGTTACAACTACCTCCACAACAATTTGGGAAGCCATGTTTTGGAAGTGTCAGGTTTTGAAAGAGTTCGGCTGCCATTCTATCAAACAACATCACACAATGGATTTTATTGGTTAGTTTTCAACCATTTACTATATTTTGTGCAAAACCCACAATTTTCATTACATATGAATTTGATTTTCATTAAAAAAATTAATAAGAAAAACATAAATAGTGTTTTTTGATATGGATATGTCTAAGCTCTGAGAGGGATGTTAGCAGATTAGTGGAACGCAAAAAGTGCAGCAGAAGTGTTTAACGGAAGTGCCTTCACATGGTTATTAGAACTAGGGGTCTGCGGTGCACCGAAAAAATCGGTACGGTATGGTTCCAGCCTTGTACCGAACCTCGGTACGGTACAAGAATTTTTTCTGTACAAGTTCGGTACGGTACAAATAAGGAAAAATTAAGTCACTATCCAGTCTAGGTTGCCATCAATATAACTATGGAACATCTCCTGCCGATAACATTGAATAAAACCCGACCGTTAAAGGCTTTATACTCTACAAGTAATATAGAATTACAACACTGCTCAGATGTACGGCAAATACTGAACGTAAGACTGACTCATAGCGTGTTGGTGAATGATCATTTAAAATAAAACAATTTCACCAGGACTTCAGGAAAATCGGGCAACCAGCCATCTCCCTGCCGGCTCTAAATTATTGTGCATTCCCGGCTTATTATCGTATCCACGTATAGCAGCTTACGCGATCAGGGAACCGTTCCTCCTTTTGACGCAATAAAATAGTCGTACCAGTATGAGGCTCGTATTAGTCGTGTTTTAAATAGTGATGGGAATACCTGTGATTTTTCAATCACAGTGATTCTTTTAAACTGTGATTCATGATTCTTAAATTGATTCCTTCTTTTTCCTCTGACAGCCTGTTGACGATGTAATATGACCAATACAGAACTGTGATTTGCCGTATTGATCTTGCTCTTTCGGCATTTTCACTCAAATAAAATAAAAAATCATAATGTGAAGGATATAATTGAATAAAGGAAATAAATATCTTTTATTTTTTTAACAATATATTCTGTATTTCCTCATTAGTGGAACCCCTCAAATCCGAATTGGGACTGAAGCCTGTTCTTCCAGGGAAATAAATACTACGCACTTATTTCGTCACTGTATTCGCGCGGTAACCGACGGGTTATACAGGCCGTGCGTGACTCATAAGGGCAGTGACTTTGGCGGGTCGAGCCTGTGCTAAAAATAAACCATTCTCCCCCTACCCTTACTAACAGGGATGCGTATCCCGTCTGTCTACTGCCTGTGTATAGTTTAGTGAGCGTTTGTTTACCTGCTGATAAACGTGCGTATCTATAACAACCGAAGTGGCTTGGAATTATGGTCGTGTGAAGATTTTCTTCATTTCAACAGTTAAAGCATTGATTTTATAATTACGAAGTATGTAAATTCAATGGTTAAAGATAACAGACTTTAAGCGAAAAACCCTGACTTTGTTAAACTTTGAAAAATAAGCTTATGTGATTAAATTTTTTTAAATTTCCAGGGTATTTCTTTTTTTGATTTCCCGAGAACATGTTCAGATTTGAGCGGTTCCACTGTAATATTAAAATATTAACCACTTTACAGTAAAATAACTATTTTAGTCTAAAAAGCCCTTTGACATTTTTGAAAGTGTTTGATTTAATTTGAACAATTATTGTGATTGGTTAAATTAAAAATAATAAACCAGGACAATATAAAATACCCCGGTCGCAGCAGACCTGCGCACTCAGCGAATTTCCAAATCAATAATATAATATTAATAATAATATTTGAAAAATTTTATAAAAATCTGTCAATAAACCTGAGAATTATTTGCCTATCCTCCATAAGATTAACACGAGAAAGAGTGTGCAGGTTCGCTGCTGTGAGGAATACTGAAAGTAGTCATTTATACCATAAACAATTTTTATTTTTAACATTTATACCAACTTTCATCAACCATAAATAAAGGACTTTGCCTATTCCCTATATGATTAACATGGGAAAAGAGTATGCAGGTTTGCTGCCATGATAAAGACATAAACTATGATTTTTAAGCATAAATGAATAGCTCTCAACCACATGAAGCTAAATATCAAGTTTAATCCAAAAATATTGATTAATATGGGAAATATTAATTTTTCCCTATCCTCCATAAGATTAACATTGGAGCCCCACAATACAACGTACTGTGTTTAGATTTTTTAATATCTCGGTAACCGTTGGAGATAGGGAAAAACTTTAAGGAACCTAATTGTGTAGTTTTTAAGCTGATTCCAATGGTAAAATATAAAATTGGAAACTTTTAAAAATTACATGTGAAAAACGCAAAAAACCCCATTTCAGGGTACAAAACCCTCCCAAACTACCCGTTCCCATTGATCGATATGTTTGGTTTACGAACTCGTCCGAGCATTTGAAGGAATACATGTCTCTATCAAATTTGGTCTCGATCGGACCATTTTTACGAGAGTTATCGTGTTCACAGACACATATATATATACATATATATATATATATATATATAAATTTTAACGACTATTGTTTTTGGTCTCTAGGCACCTAAAGAAGAAAAAATAACATGGTCCCGGGCTTAAGTCTTACCATGAGACCTACGGTAATAGCTTTGACTATACATATTAATAGACGTGCCATTCTTATGAGCAAGCTGTAGTGGCTTGAGTTGTTCTAGAATCGGATTGGGGAGTTAGTGCGTTGTCCCACGTACAGGTGCGCTGCCGTCTGCTACCCCCCTCCCCCCCTTCAGCCAACCTCCAACCAATCATAAGAGCGAGAGAGGGATGTGCGCCGTGCGCGCGCACTCCTGAGGGCGGGGCCAAGTGAGCTTACAGCCTTCGCCACTAGGAAGCGGCACTACATTCTCGGGCCTTCCGAAATTTTGTTGGCGACAACTTTTAACCATGAATGACACGTCTATTAATATGTATAGTCAAAGGTAATATCTTCTTCCCTATGGGAAATTCGCTAACATAGGTCTTTGCTAAGGGGTATTGACTCAGTATATTTTATGTATTTTTTGTTCTGCAATAAAATACATTATAGTTTTTTATTTTGTTTGTTCATCCTTAGTTTCATATAGACTTGAGAAGATTATTTCCTCTTATTAATTAGTTACAACATCTGACCTTGTATATCTTTTTTTAAACTCCTTTCTCTATGTTTCACTAATTAAGTTCTGGAAAATACTTATGAATAAAAGGATGAGATCAGTCAATGTTACTAGCGGCATTATTCTCTTGTACTGTACCGTACCGAATTTGTACCGAGAAACGAGGTACAACAATTTGTACCGTACCGTACTGTACCGACCTCATAATTTCCTGTATCGCAGACCCCTAATTAGAACAGCTGTTAAGATAGTTTGAAAACATTCCCATAAGACATATCCATGATCTAACCAGATAATCTCTTTCCCACAGGGAAGTAAATACAACATTTTTGGCATTGGTAACAATGGAATCTACTTCAACTGAAAGTAGATTCATGTTGGGTCTATTTTGTTGCTGTTGTTATCTGTTGGACATTTTGTGAAAAATAAGGTTCATGCCAAAAGTGATTTTACTCATCATTGTATCGTAAAGATTGTGAAATATTGTTGTCTGGTGGTAATAATTAATTGCCTGGTTAGTTTTTAGCAATCATGAAAAAAGTTAGAGAGTGCCTAGTTCAGTACTTTCCACTGGAGTAAACACCACTTGTATTAAAATCAGCGATGACGATGAGTCATGAAGACTGCTTTAACAGAATGGCTGATCAACAATCCATTCTATACATTGACCAAGTTCATGGAAAGAAGACAATAAACATTTTTTTTAACCATCCAGCAGACTTACAGTAGATTGATGCCAAGGAATATTAGATTATTGTGATGTAAATCAGGTAGGAGATGCAAAAAAGTGTGAAAATCCTAATCATTCCTAAAAAAACTTCCATCCCTACTTTGGGCATCCAGGATCCCATCCGTATATTCAAACTGTTATATATTTTTGACTATTTTGTAGAGGTGTGCGGATAGTGAATTATTTCTTCGGATCGGATAGCTCAGGATCGGATCCGGATCGGATAGTTTGGGTTCGGATCGGATAGTTTTCGGATTAGGATACTCGCAATAACAAAGTGAAATCAGACTTCTCTAAGAATAAATTAGGAAAAAAATCAACAAAATGTTATCAAAATTTTTAAATGGTACATAAAAAAATCATAAATTCTTCATAGGATGAACAACAAAACTAAAATTTTTACTTCACTGCATTTAAAAGTACCAGTAACAAATTTTAATATGGCGTAATTCACAAATTAAATCAACAGAAACCTTATAATTTGCCATTAAATGACATCAACTTTCTACTAATTCATCAATTCATTCTACTAATCATCAACTAATTCTCAATTTTATTTCATGATTCAATTATTTTATTTATTACAATGATAAAAACAAATTACCAATAATAAAGAATCAAGATTTGACAGACGACGTTGGCTCGATGCCATCGGCTATCTGCGTATCGGCAGGGGCAGTGACAGTGCAGCTGCTATCAAACTAAGGCCTGTGCGCAGGTGCAGAGTTGGAATATTTGGCAGATAAAATACCCCGATCGGCCGTGTTACAATATTGAAACCTGAAAAATTATGGTACCTCGTCGTAATCTAGTTAGTTATTCATCTAAAAATTATCTAAAAATGTAAAACTAATAATGCTTAAATTCATTTAACAAAGAGAAAATGTAGATTGAAAACAAGTGGGAAATTTGTTGGTTATGTGAACACCGAACGACGAAATAGGCCAAATGTAAATTTAGCAACACTTTATCGTATTGCTCAAACCCGGAGTAGTTGAGAATGCGATTACTAAACAATTGATCCTCTACGTAGACGATCAGAATGAAGTAGTATTATTTTTGCTGGAAACCCCGTCGCAAAACAAGCTATTATGAAGGTTTGTTACCAATAACATTAAATCAACAATTCAATTCAGTCGTGCATAGCGATGTACTACTTTAGTCATAGTAGGTACCAGTAAAAGTCGTATTGTCATATTTATTTATACCGATTAAAACATTATTAAAACTCATTAAAAATAATTAGTTGATACCTCAAGGACGTATCATCCTTAAATATATCTGTGATAAATGTAAAGGAGTACTAATAAGATGTAGTCACAATAGAAGTACGATATTTAGTTATCGCGCACTAAAGGACACAGCAGCGCTGGCATTTTGCCATTATTAGCGTCTACTACGCATTACAAAAACCAGGAAGCCGTAACCTTACTTTGGTTTGGTTGTTGCTACATTCGATTGTTTCATTCACTATTTCATTGTTTATTATCGATTAGTTAATTTATAATAGAATGATGAATTGAAATTTAACATTCAATTAAAATCATTCAAAATCCTGATCTTTCCAAACTTCTAAAAATATACCATTTTGTGTAATTATTATAGATTCACTCTTCAAGAACACATATTTTCGGGATATATTTCACGTTGTCATAATGCTTAGCTATTCGAATCACTATAAGTGTATCGGCTATAAGTGTATCGCATCTACCAGTCAACGACATTGTTTTGATGAAAGACTACGTAATACGTCTTTTAAGCAAAAATTATCCCGGCTTCGCGGGTATTAACTTGACGAAAATCTCGTTTTTGTACAAATTGCTGAAATATACAGTCTATCCGAAAATTCGGATATTTATCGGATATCTTAAATACATTCGGATCGGTTTCGGATATCCGATCCGATCTGAATCCGAACCGAATTTTCGGATATCCGCACACCTCTACTATTTTGTCTATTTTCTAGAAGATCTTTTGTCAATTTTAAATAATTTATCCCTTTCTATTTATCAAAAATTCTTCATAGTTTTGTTTAAAGTGGTGGCTTTTTGTTTTGTTCAGGAACCGTGCAATAGCCCCAGACTCCAAAGGTACTGTCATTGCTGGTACGGCAGGACAGCAGTACGTCGACAACATATTCTTCAACCCAGACAATGACTATGAAATAGTAACTGTCAATAGATCTCGGTATGTAATATCAGATTCGAACTCTTAACCATACAACTAGTGGGCGTTTTAGCCTTAATTGAAGGATAAAATTACTATACAACTCTACTTTAAATAATGAGATGGTCACCGGCTGTAAGGTTAAGTGTCTATTGTTCGATTTAATTTAGAATAAAAATTATTGGATTTAGTTTAAATTAAAAGTTTTTATTTAATGTCCCTATTATCATGTATTTTTAACAAAGAACAGGTAGTTATCATACAGTTTCATACAGTAGAACCTCGATAATCCGGGGGTGGATCAACCGGGCGGCGGGTTAACCGGGGTCCAAAACTGGCAAAAAATTATTATTTTAAAAGAAGTTTTTCATCGTCAATTTTCTCAAGAAAACTTTTTTAATCTCAAATACGTGATAATAATACTCTATACTAACGTAAAATTAGTTTTGAAACAAACTGAACATTATTATAATAAGTTTACTGAAAATATTCTGGGTATTAACTAAAGAGTAGATAAACACGAACTTGAATGAAAAATAAAATATCGATCAACATTCTGACGAAATAAGCAAGCGCTAGACTATCAATATTTCTTCATTCCACGGCTGTTCACAACACAACTCAGTATCTGATTGGCGCGGCCATGACAAAACATGCACTAGATTGCGCAATAGATACTGCGCATGTGTGTGAGCGGGGAGAGAGAAGACGGACAAAGGAAGAGAGATAAGGAAGGAGACTGCCAGTAGTCGATGAGTCATCACCCCTCCCCTCAGCCGTGTTTTGTTTGAACAACAGCTCAGCTGACTTGATTTTTTAGTTGCCAGTTTTGATTATTCTGTCGATGAGTTACAGTTTTGAACTAGTTTTTCAATTAATTTCATTAAATCTATTGTTTCAATTTAACTGTTTGTTTGTCTGTATATTGTAATATTTTTAATTAAATTAAGTTGTTTATAATCCATGTAAAAATGTCAGATAATGGTTTGTGTGCGATAACAAAATGCCCGCATTGAAGTTATCAGTGACGAAGATCTGTTTAAAGCGTGCTGACGATTAATGATGTATTAATAATAAACTAGGGCGGTTTTTACGTGAATACTTTGAATTATTTTCTTCATCCGGATTAACCATGTTTTCAGTTATCCGTGCCCCCTCTCCCACTGATTACCCCGGATAATCGAGGTTCTACTGTAATATGAATCCACATAATTTTAATTTAAGGATTATTAAATCTAAAACGGTTTCAAAAATTCAATTGATAGCATTAGTCAAAGCAGTAAAAAGGATCAAATTAGTGTGTATGAAGTTATATTTAAAAATACAATTTTATCATGGAATTTTATCTTCTTTCAATCAAAATAAATAGCTCACTAATAGAAAATCTAAGAAAACAATCTTAAAATCTGATATTCATTTTATCAAATTTTTAATAGAAAATAGAGCTATTAACATAGTTCTCATAGTAAGACCTAGGCTGGGGACCAAATTTTTATTTCATTATGGGGTCGCCAAATGTCATTATATAATACCTGTGACAAGATATACAAAATTACATATAAAATATCATTATTATGTTAATAAGTCAAGGTTTTTAACATTTTCCGAATTCTCTTATGATGCCCATGACAGCGTTTGAATTCTGCACCCTTTTCTGCCGTGAAGAATAAGAAAGTAAAGACTTTTGTATTTAGGAAAATCTGCTCCATGCAGCGGTATATTTTGTTTTGCTCTCGGAATAAATAGCCACACTACTGTTAGTGAAAGTGTTGCACAGATGTTTTGTCTGCCCCGCGAGAGTTGTTTACATTTTGACTAGCAGCGTGTTACTTATTATCATTGAGTTTGTAAACACAAAATGTGTAAATACGCTCTTACACATATCTTATAAAAAAAAGAATGGACTTAAATTCAATCTTGACAAAACCAAACCTATAATTCTTGGACATTCACGGCTACTTAGCAGACTTAATGTTAACAATATGCAAAAAATAACTGTCAACAACACTCTTCTACCTTACTACGACAAGGTTAAAAGCCTTGGCTTTACATTACATAATTCACTTGACTGGACTGACGCAGTTGTGAACATCTGCAAAAGGGTGTTTGCAGCTATTCATACATTGAAAAAAATACAAGGACTTTTGCCTTATCATATAAAACTGCTTTTGATAAAATCACTTGTATTTCCTCACTTCAACTACTGCAACACTGTAATTAATGATATGACTGTGGCCTTGGCTCCAAAATTACAACGTGCTCAAAATTATTGCATGCGTTTTTTATTTAATCTTCAAAGAGAGGAACGAATCACACCATTTTACATTCAACTATCTTGTTTAAAACTTTCAGATTTCAGGGAAATGTGCATAATTCAAATAAATTATCTCGCGAACCAATTTGAATTTCTAAATGAAAGAGGCGTAAGAAACACCCGCTCTGACTCGTCAACACTACGTATTCCTCGTCACAAAACCACAATTTTTAACAAGTCCTTTTTAGTAACAGCCTGCCGCCTCTGGAACTCTTGACCCAATGAAATTAGATCTATTGAAACCCGTTCTCGGCTGACGGTGGCATTAAAAACTATTTCCTTAACCGGATGATCGTAGTGTGGCGGGATGGCGTGCGCTAGGCCTAGCTGTGCCATGTTTTGAATGTGTGTGTGCTTGCAAGTTTTTAAAGTATATAGATTTTTTCCTGTTATCTTTGAAATAAAATGAGATTTTCTTTTTAAGTTTGATTTATAAAAAAAATTAGTTTTCATTGTAAAAGAGGTTAGCTGTAAGAAAGGACCATGAGGTCCTAATGTTCCCCTCAATAAAAAAGTATTTTCATTCAATCATTCATTCATTATATCTTTCATCTTATATATATATATATATATATATATATATATATATATATATATATATTATATTGAAATAATTCGACCACGTACCCTTAGAAAACATTTTTATTCTTTCTACATGTTTCGGGTAATAATCCCATTTTCAAGAAGTGTAAAATGTTGTTAATAATAATAATTAATAATAATAATATTAGTAGCCCTGTTTGATGAAATAAACAGTAATATATATATATATATATATATATATATGAGTGAGTACATGTATAAAGCCTTATATCTTTATACTTGCACATAATGCAGCTCCTCAGCTTTGAAAACCGAGCCTGGGGGGAGGGTTTAAGGACTATAAAACACATGACTTAAAGGGTTAAAAGGCTAGGCCATTTGGTAAACTATCTGTATACAGTTAGAGCAGATTAATGGAAAATCCTCAATAGTTAAAATTTTATTCGTTCTGAACTAAAGAAAAACTTACCAGGTACTGTAAACTGTACCATTAATTGGACAACTTTTTCCATTGAACACTGTATGGAACACAGACATCAATTTAAAGTGTTTTATTTAAGCAACCGATATATTAAAACAATGGTTTGCTTGTTTGGTAGTACTTTAAAGTTTTTTCTTTAAACATTTATTAAATATTATATACAAATAATGAATGTGTCTTTTTTTGCCGGTGCAGGGCAGGCATCAGGAGGTAAGCGAGATAAATGTTTTGGTTGTCTCGCTTTCTTTTGTCTCAAAGCTTTATTTGTCATGTTTAATTTTCACTGTTATGCTTTTGTTTGTAAACTTTAAATTCCATTAGTGTAGATGCTCTCATACTTGTTAAATATAATAATAAAAACTAATTTACTTAAATTAAAATTTGGTTCATATTTATCTTTTTTCTTTGATTATTTGCAATATCTGAATAGAAGTAATGTTTCAATATAGGTTGAAAGACCATTTATTTTATATTAATAATTAAATATAAATTAATATTTAATTTATTTAAATATTATATGTATTAATAGTTTTTTTAAATAAAAAATTTATAAATAATTTATTTATTTTTATATTAATATATGTTAATTATTTTTTTTGTTATAATATAATTATTTTTAATAATATAAATAGATAAATATATTTAATTGTTATTAATAATTAATGTAAAAAAAAAAAATATTCTAATTATTTTGCTGTTTTTTACAAATTCATGTTACTCAAAATAATCTATTTTGAATTTTACATAATTATATTAATGTTTATTTATAGTAATAATTCTTCTAACTTTAATGCTTAGCATTTTTAACACACATTTTGTAACATGTATATTATTGAAGTTATTAAATTTTGGTAATATTTGTAGGTTATAATTAAGCCTATCCTTTACCTAAAAAAAAACAAAAAACATAAAAAAAATAGAAAATTTCTAACTTAAAAACTGCACCGAAAAAGCATTTTACAACAAATTCCAAAATAACATTTTGATACTTATTTCCAAACTTACACTTTTAAAATTTCCCATAGGAAGAAGCTATTACCGTATGTAAACTAATCATAACTTTTTTTTTTATTTTTTTCGTAAAATTTTAAAAATTTCTATTTATATACCATTAATAAAAAAATAAATTGTTGTTAAATTTTTATTATATAATAAGATATAAAAAATATATATACATAATATTGTATTGTTAAATGTTATTTATAATAAAAAATTAATATTTATATATATATTTTTGTAAAAATATTTAGAATATAACTATAATTTATGTTAAAAAACATAGTTTATGTGTTTTGGGAAAGTATTTTTTTTTTTTTATTTTTTTATTTAATCATATTAAAAAATTTATTAAAGTTTATAAAAATAAAATGTTTTAAAAATTTTTTATATTGTCTCGTTGTTTAAAAAATAATTTTTGTATTGTGGAGTATTATTTTCCTTATCATATTTTTAAAAATTATATTTATATAATATATTTTTGAAATTGTATTATCTTCAATTATGAATCTAATCATATTTGTTTAATCATAGATGTTTTTTATGTTAACATGAAATATATCCTTTCATATTTTTATAAAACTTTAAAAATGTTATAAATTGGTATATAAATAAAAATTTTTTAATGTTATAAATCATAACTGCATATAAAAAACAAGCATGATGCGAGGAATAGGAGAAGTAGCAAATAACTGCATCGATTGATTTTGAATTATTTTATTATTATATTACGCAGTACGCAGGTCTGCTGCGACGGGGGTATTTTTAAAGTCCATTCTACATCAATCGTTGAATTTGTTGTAATGTGCTCATGTTGGTTTCTCAATGTGGTTTTTATGTGCCTAACATGTAAATATGTCACCTTCTCTCTCTCACTATCTCTCTCTCATCAATAATCCTTGTAAATTTTACATTTTTTGTTAGAGAATTGTGTAGTTTTATTTGTGAAAGTAACCAATGTGAAATTTTGAATTTTATACAGGAGATTCATCATTATTCTGTCTTGACTATACTATTTAATTTTATTATTCACGTAGTACACGCTTGTGTTTTAAGTTTTTCCTAATGGAAAAAAATGAAGATTTTAAATATAAAGTATTTTATTTTTATAACTGATTGAGGTTTAACAAAACAATATCTGGTCAAATAAATTCTTTCTCTAGATATTTTTTATCTAATTTTAGTTTTTAGTTTAGTTTGTTAATTTTTTGAAATTTTATAATTCATTTCTGTTGCTCTACAGATTAATGAATCATAAGGAGTATTTAATGTTAGTATTTGTTATAATACTATCTATAACATCTGACTTGGTAGCCAGGGGTAATATTCTGGCCCAGTAAGTAAAACGTTAAACCATAGTAATCCATAAACAATTTCAAGGATTGATTGACGACAGGTCACTGGTCAGTCACCTATATATATTTTAGTCAATTAATTAATCAATCCAGGAGGCATGCTATGCATAAAGTCAAATGTTTCTGGATCGAAACTATAGCTTTGTCAGACTCCTGAACCTGTGGTTATCCTCTATGACTCATGTTGGTACTCACTATGGTACCTCATTGTCTATAATTCACCGCACAGGCCGTAGGCCCATGGTGAGGGGTAGTTGAGGTTTTTTTTTTAAAAAAAGCTTAATATTTTACTCATACACTTTTAAACTTATATACTTGACTGCTGTAAAAAGACCAATTATTAAAATAAGTTTCACAATATATTTAATACTTTTACTAAGTCACAGATTTGTGCAACTTTATATTTTAAGGTGTAAAAGTAAATGAAGGGTGAGTGCAATGAATATGCATATTTACATATTTGCATATATATATACATATTTTAGCTTTTTCACAGAAATATAAAACTATTAATATATTTTCTTAAGATTACCAAGCCCTATGCTGTTGCTTACATCATACGGTGGTGAGCCTGATCTAAATATATAGTGCAATGTGATGGAAACACAGTAATGAGTAAGGTGTTCTAACCCTATCACCAATTCATAAATAAATAAAAGGTAAACAGTAATATAAAATACACAAAGAAGAAGGAGCAAGGGAAGCTTTTCACTCTGTAGAGACTAGTGGTAAAACACCTTGATGAAGAGATTTTGTTGTCATATTTTGATTTTCCTTTACAGAGAAGATGTGTGGAAGACACCAATTGATGCCAAAAATAACTACTGGGGATTCAATGAAACAATCGCTGTTTCTGGTCGAATACGCGACCGCTCCGATGAGCCTCATCTCCTCGAGGTTGACTTCCGTCCATTCCAAATGAACAACCGCAGCATCCTTTCAGGAAAGTGTCCCCCGGGCTGGGACATGGTTGGGGATACCTGCTACATATACATTGGTGCACCTATGACATTCTGGGAGGCTCGGGAATTCTGTCGGGTATGTTAACCTGAATCAAGAGAATATGTTAGTAACTAAATTACCATTGATGTAAATCCGTGCAGAATAAAATGAACACACTACAAAACAACAACTAATAACTACTAAGTAAAACTGCACTAAAGTTATTATACCTAAACAAAAATATTTCTTCATATTTATGAAGAAAAATTGTACAACACATTCATCCATTGGATGAATGTGTTGTCATGTAGGAGGTTAAAGACACAGCTGACATCGCTGAGGTGAAGCTGTAGCTGCATAGAAGTGCATGCTTGCACAGAGGTGTAGCTATATGCTGCTTGTGTTAACTTACTGTCTCAAGAGTTTGCAATACTAACTTATTTTAACCAAGGGTATACCACTGCTACCTTAGTAAAAAAAACTTGGGAACATAAATTTGAAAGTATTAATTATAATTTTTTTAAATTATAAATATTTATTTTTAGCCTATCATCCCATTCCAACAGTAATTGATACGAGGTAAAAATGTATGTTTTTAATAGATTTATATTTTATACTATTATGATTTGTTAGGAAACTTGTTTTGTGTAAATACTGAAATTATTATTATTAATTGCTCTGGAAAAATGTGATAAGCTTATTCTTATTTAGGTTAATTTTTTCAATACCTACCGGTACTAAAAATCTCAGCTTTGAATCTAATGTAGCTTTAAAATCCTACTTAATGAAAAAAATATAAACATATACAAAAAGTATAAACAGATTAACACTAATGGTGTAGAATTCTAGTAAAATGCATTATCATTAAATTTATTAAGGTAAGGTAAAGTTATTAAATTAAAATACTAATCTAACTGTTTCATAATTTAGTAAGCTATATGGAACAATATTCCTTGGTTACAGTCTGACAATGGCTCTATGCCATATGTTATGGGCAACTCTATCGAGATCTTCAACTTCCTGCGACACCAGCAGGAAAAGTACAACTTCTACGACCGAGTGTGGGTCCAGCATATTGACCGTATCAATCAGTGCACCGTGTTTGTGTATCAGACAATCGAAGTCGGAAACTGCAACGCTCTCTACCCCTTTGTCTGTGAAATGGGTATGTTTCAAAATATTACCAGTACTTGGATGTCCTAGCAAAGTTGGATACTCAGTGCCGTGATGGCATACTGTTGTGTTGAGATTATTAGAAAATTTTCCTACATGTTAGAAATTTTTATCCAGGAGGAAATAAAAATACTTAACTAATGTAATTCTCAGATTCAATGTGCTATGCTTGTTGCTTGGGTTCTTAGTTACCAGACAAGTGAGGTGGATGGACCAATGTCTATAGTGGAATCGAGTCTAAACATGTAAAAGAGCAAGCTCAAAGTGTCTCACAGTCCAAGTTTCAAGGAGAGAGTTGGTGTTAGAGAAACAATTCACACTGGGTAAAACACTTTCAATATTATGACCATTTATTGTGAACAGTAAAGATCTCTGTAAATAATAATCTAGTAAATAGTTACACATTGGAAACTGTTGGAAAATTATGAAATTGAAGTGTTGCTTAACCTTTCCAATTTTTCTTTTGTTTTGTAACAGTGAAAATTAATAAGCATAGGAGAAATAATATGGAAAAATATGACTGTAGAAGATATAATAACCTAGTCATTGATAAAAATAGATCATGATTCAATTGTGATAATTACTACCACAATGATCCTAGCTCATCAAAAGGAGGTGGGTGTTATCTAATGTCCTTATCAAATCTCAGTATCAATCTGTAGATATTTGTTGTCTTGTTACTTGTTACATTATTTATATAAAATATTCTCTGTCAACACAGACATGTTTGAAAAGTCCTAAAAGGTATCATTAGAATAATAATCAACCAACGCTATAATGTTTTTAATTTTAGAAATACTGTTGTTTCTAGACCCGAAGGTGCACATATCACTGCTGAGCTGGAAGGATGACATGGTCACCGTGGCAGTGCTAGGTGCTGTGTTTGCAGCCATACTGATGGTGGCTGTTCTAATCTTCCTGTGGCTCTCCAAGAACAGACACCGTCACGTGGAGAGGCTTCAGAGGCGCAACTCCATCCGCCAGTCTCTGCATTCTGTCCGATCCATCGGTTCCAGTCACGGAGGATTTGCGACTATCAACGCCTACAAGCACAAACATGGCATGCAGGTAAAAAGCTATCTCCTCAAAAACTCAACTTTTATCAAATCACTATCTGTAACCTATTATGTTACGGGGTGTTATTTTTATTATCAGACCTATTTCCTCAAAGATAATGAAGTTAATGACGGCTAACAATAAATTGCTATCTACAAATTAAAATGTGACCATAATTATAGTGATACATTACATTACATTACATTAGGGATGTGCGAATGCAATGTATGTGTTTCTAATATTCATTTTTGGGTTTGAATCAAACTGAATGTAATATATATTTACTATTCCGAATATTGAATATTTTCGAATCAAATACTAGCTAAGGGTTTATTTTCGTCCATTTAAATCATCTTCAAAACTTGGGTGTGTAAACAGCCTAATTAAAAAATGTAATAATTGCATGGCTAAATTATGTAGGGCCTGTATTTATGATTTGCTATTCAATCCTCTCAATTAAAAATACAAAAACTGTTTTAACCATTCTTACAACTAAACAAATCAATTAATTAAAATAATAATACAAATTGAAAAATAAGTAAAAAATGACATATTATTTATACATAATATTTTATTATGCTCAAAGTATAAATATGATTAATTGATGAAGTAATAAAAATTGAAATATAAATAGGTACTGAAGTAAAAATAATTATAAAAATTTTAATTTTTATCACATCATAGATGAAATTAATTTAATAGTAATTTATTGCATTTACAATTTACAAGAGTTGCATAGCATACTTTTAGCGAATTTCCCATAGGGAAGAAGCTATTACCGTAGGTCTCATGGTGAGACTTAAGGCCGGGACCATGTTATTTTTTCTTCTTTAGATGCCCAGAGTCCAAAAACAATAGTCGTTAAAATTTATATATATATATATATATATATATATATATATATTTTACTGTTTATTTCATCAAACAGGGCTACTAATATTATTATATTGAAATAATTCGACCAAGTACCCTTAGAAAACATTTTTATTCTTTCTACATGTTTCGGGTAATAATCCCATTTTCAAGAAGTGTAAAATGTTATAACCTTATTTGGTAATATTAAAGAATAAAAATGTTTTCTAAGGGTACTTGGTCGAATTATTTCAATATATTGTTCAATATATATATAATATTCATCAATATATATACATATATATTCAATATAATATAATATATATATATATTATATTGAAATAATCCAACCAAGTACCCTTAGAAAACATTTTTATAAATATATATAACTTATGTGTCTGTGTGCTTGATAACTCTCGTAAAAATGGTCCGATCGAGACCAAATTTGGTAGAGACGTGTATTCTTACAAGTGCTTGGATGAGTTCGTAAACCATACAAATCGGTCAATGGGAATGGATAGTTTGGGGGGGTTTTGTACCCCAAAATGGGTTTTTTTGCGTTTTTCACATGTAATTTTAAAAAATTTCTAATTTTATATTTCACCATTGGAATCAGCTTAAAAACTACACAATTAAGTTCCTTAAAGTTTTTCTCTATCTCCAACGGTTACCAAGATATTAAAAAATCTAAACACAGTACGATGTATTGTGGGGCTCCAATATTAATCTTATGGAGGATAGGGAAAAATTACCGTAATATTTTCCATATTAATGAATATTTTAGGATAAAACTTGATATTAAGCTTCATCTGGTTGATATCTATCCATTTATGCTTAAAAATCATAGTTTATGCGTTTATCATGGCAGCAAACCTGCATACTCTTTTCCCATAATAATCATATAGGGAATAGGCAAACTCCTTTATTTATGGACAGATGTTGTTGAAAGTTGGTATAAATGTTAAGATAAAAATTATTTATGGTAGAAATGCCTAATTTCAGTGTTCCTCACAGCAGCAAACCTGCACTCTTTCCCAAATTAATCTTATGGAGAATAGGCAAAAAATTCTCATGTTTATGGACAGATTTTTATAAAACTTCTCAACATTATCAACATTATTATTATTATATTATTGATTTGGAAATTCGCTGAGTAGGCAGGTCTGCTGCGACGGGGGTATTTTTAATTTTTGGAGCCAAATTATGAATATTTTAGGAACGCTTATGAGTAGTTTTTTTATCAAGTTCATATTCATAAAATTAATTTTGTATTCAACTTTAGAAAATTATTAATGCAATTATTTTTACAGTAGTTATTTTAACCTTTTAATAAGTGTGCTAAAATTAAATATTTTAGTAAGGTGTCATATAACTTACGTAATAAATAAATTGTTTTAACCAGATAGTAATAGGCAGAGTAGTGAAGATATTTGACTGAGAAATGAATTGGAACAACCTGGTTCAAATATAAACAATCCCCCACCCCCTTCCGCCTATCCACATCTCAAGGTCATATTTTTTGTAACACCAGCTACCTGGCTGCCTCTATTGTCTGTTGCTGTTGCCAAAATACTTCAGGTTGAGCTGTGAATTACGAGATTACTGTTTATAAAAAATGGTTTCCTCTAAGCTTTTAATACCATATTGAAACAATGTTTTATGCATCAATAATAACTTCATGTTTCACTCTCCCAGTGCAACCTAGATTTTTCATCATTGTGGCCATGGTAATAAAATGCCTAGGAAAATACAAAACATATTATATTGACTAGCCATACTGATGCAGCGGGTTGCAGTAGTCGACCTTGATGCCCCCACTGGCCAGAAGCTTCTGCATATATGGCCAGGATCAAGGTTGGCTGGGTGATCTGCTGGGTCAGACCCCGGTTGGAGATTCCACGCTGCTTCCGCTGTCTGGAACATGGCTACACTCGGACAGGGTGCAAAGGGCCTGACCGGAGCGAAAACTGTTGGAGGTGTGGAGGTGTCAGTCATAAGTCTTCCTCTTGTGAAAACGCACCCTCCTGTGAACCCTGCAAGAGGACAACAGACAGAAGGCTGTCGGACCACGTCCAAGGTTCTAGTGCTTGGGGGGCTTTCAGAGACCTTTTGGTTTCACGAAAGAAGAGTGAGCGAGGGAACTGAAAATCATACAGGGAAACCTAAACGGGAGTGTTACCTAAACAGGGAGGGCTGGATGCAGGATCACGGCCTTCGGCTGGCAGTCTCTAAGACAGAGATTGTTATGCTAACAAGGCGACGGATAGGCCTACCTACAATCATCCCGTCGCTGTGAGAAACTTTGTCTTGTCCATACTGCAAAGGATAAAAAAGGGACGGTTGCCTTGAGTAAGGCGAGAAGTAAGATATTCTGATACAGAATAGAGGCCACTCACTGTGATGGCACAATGAGCTCATAGCTTGGGACGATTGCAGTGGTGTGGTGCTACCACAGGGGCTTTAGTGTTTTGCCACATTAGGTCCTCGGTCCTCTGGAAACAGAGCTCCTGGGGTGTTTTCACACTTGTTCATCTTTCCCGGAATGGAAAGAGGTTTGTGCGTCAAACATTTCCCCAGTATTGAGCCAAAACAAGGGAGACGATCCCTTTGAGGCTCAAAAAAATAAAAAAAGCTATACTGATAGATATATAGCTAAATGAAATATGGTAGCCATCTATTATTACATTTTACACTTTGGGATGTTGCATTATCCTCTCAAGGCTTTTTGGAATAAATATTATCTGGAAAATATGGAACTACTTTTATGCTAGGCGAAGAAGGAAACGAAAGCAGTCAGTTGATAACAAAAATAAAACTATTAACTAACAATGATTTGTTTCAAATTTGATCGTATTTTTCCTCGAATGTACTTACAAATAATATTATTAAAATTAGTTTCAATGTAACACAAATTTTAATTGTAGAAGATAAAAAACAAATGGGTCTATCTTTTCTAGGGAATAGAAATACAAGTGTAGAAATATCTCTGTAAACCTGTAGCTGTTTTGTCTGCAAAGGCAGAGACAAAGCTATGATGTTAGTGGGGTTTCAGGTGCTCTTTATAATTTTGATTTATTCTCAAAACTAATAATAAATTTTCCAAGAAATAATGTATTTGTTTGTCCCATGACTAGTATGGGTATTGACTTTGTTCAATCGACTCTTGATGCCAATACCAATATCCAACAATCGGTGGTATTGACAATCAATTGGCATATCAAGGGGAATCGGTTATATTCAAATCTTTATCCTTCTGTAGTCAGATGGTAAAGCATTGGTTACATTTAGTTTTCAACTGAATTAGCTGCATAATGGTATGCTAATTCTGAACTTTTAAATGGAAACTCTATAGCTTTGCTTTGACGGACGTCACTTTTATTTTGACTAAAGGAACGGACAGTAAGACCTGTAGTATAACATCTTTGAAACTATCATTAAAAAGTGTAACTAATGATCTCAAAGCCTTAGAAAGAGATCGATCTCTTAATAATGGGTAGAAGACTCAGTCTTAAACACATATTTTCAGTAAGAGGACAATGTGGAGGACAATGTAGGCTCTAAAAATATTCTTTTTTTGAAACCATCTGCTACACTGGTGCTGAGACTTAGTACACCTGATGTTCTTAGAAATACACACTAAACTGAGAGTAAATATGTATCTCTGTGCCTAAGCAACAGTGATTCTGCTAATGAAGAAAACAATGGCTCGCATTGGAGACTGCTTTTTTTGGATATACTTAATAACATGGTTTATCATTTTGATTCACAGAAGATAATGAACAGATCATTAGCAGAGATTCTTGCAGGTAATCTCGGTTTTCAAATTGACTATGTAATTGAAATGCCTTACATTCAACAAAACAATCATTTGAGTCCAATCATTTGAGGAATCCATGTCCTGGGAAATGCACAGTATATAGCTTATCATTACTGTTTGGCTAATATAACAACAGTGACCTTTAAAGACTGGTATTTAGGAAAAACGGATAACGATAATTACATCAGCAGCTGCATGACAAAAATAAATCTATTAGAGATAATACTCCTGCGACAACAAAATCTAATAAATGGATAAAGAGTACTAATAAAACAAAATTCCCAACTGTAATGCCTCTAGGGAATAGTTAAGTTATAAATCAAAATATATTTGATGTACTAATGCAGGTGTCAAACAAGGATGATGCAGAAAATAAATTTGTTTCCTCAAATTGCCCTGGAAAATAAAAAAAAAACTCTCATCGACCTAGTATATCGAAACAAATGCAAACCTTGTTATTAACACCATTGAAGCAAAACAAAAAACTACACAAAGTAACAATATCAAGTGATAGTCAAGGTAGAAAATTGTCTACCTACCTTGGCCAGATCAATAAAGATAGGTTTAACATTTTTAATATTTATCAGCCAGGTGCTTCAATACAGACCATTATAAATTCAGTGAAGTCGATGTCTGATTTGAAATCTTACTCAAAAAGCGACTTAATAGTCATAATAGCAGGTAGGCCTTACGAATGATATTGATTTCCTTGTGTCTTTCGGCCACAATACCAAATTTGGCTACATAAATAATTTAATTTAGAGAACCAAATAAATGAGTTTGAGCACACCAATTTGGTTTTGGTTACAATTCCCTACAGATACGACAAGCAGGCAGACGGTATAGAAAATAATTTTACAAAAGATGTAAATCATATGATCTGGTCATTGTGCTATAAAATTTCCCCGTCACGGCAGACCTGCTTACTCAGCAAATTTTCAAATCAAAAATATAACAATGATATATGATAAGTTTTATCAATATCTGTCGATAAATATGAGAGTGATAAATATGAGAGTCGGTAAATGTGAGAGTTTCTCCACAAGATTAATTAACATAGGAAAGAGTATAAAGGTTTACCGCTGTGTGAGGAAAATTGAAAGTAGGCATTTATAGCATAACAATTTTATTTTGACCATTTACACCAAGCTTCATAAACATTTGTTCATAAATAAAGGAGTTTACCTTTTCCCTATATGATTAACATGGAAAAGAGTATGCAGGTTAGCTGGCATGATAAATACATAAACTATGATTTTTATGTGCCACCGCGGAGCGGCCGTGGCTAAGAAGCGGAGTTTAGCTGGCACAACGCTGGGCCCTGTATTCTAACTTTAAAAGTGCGTTTTCTCGGTTATCCATGGACGGATTTCGTTCACCAAAGTACTGTTCGATTTGAAATTAAAATTCCAATCTTTTTTGTATCTTGTACAACTTTATAAAGTTAATGGTTTTTTTTTATATTTTAATTTAAATATTTTTAACCGCCACCATTTTGAAAATATAAAAGAAAATTAAATGATACTTTGTAAATATTTTTCTCTTTAACCAATAAATATGTGTGCAAAGTTTGGTTTCTGTATCTTAAATATTTCTTGATATATACAGTAAAACCTCGTTAATCCGGACTAATTGGGGCTCCAAGTCGTCCGGATTAACGAAAGTCCGGATAAAAACAAATAATCCTAAACGAAGAAAGACAGTGATTTTTGGGTACCCCAAAAATCACCTTTTGCAGATAAACTTAAATAGTATATATATTCTGAATATAAAAATACATATTGTACAAACAGTAGTTACATTTGAACAAAAATATACACTTGGTATTAACGTCCATACAAAAAATGAGACAACAAAAAATACTATTGGCTGACAGTAACCATGGTAACGGCACGTACGCCTTGCGCTGTGACCGCCCGCGCTCGGCACACGCACACTCACATCGCCGGGCGCAGTCGTACAGTGACGATGGAATGCTACTCTTCAGCGTTCTGTGCATTAAAACTGCGATCCAATGGCTGTCCGGATTAAGCAAAGTCCGTATTAATGGGGTCCGGATTAACGAGGTTTTACTGTATAGTTTTTTGTAAAAAATACAAAATGGCGGCTAGCGGCTAAACGAAGGATTTTTCGACAAATGATTATGGGTGATTTTTTGTATATTTTGATGAGTACTATCACCCCTCGAAGTTTGTGCCCGACTTTAATGAACACCCTGTATATATGTGTGTGTATATATATATATATATATGTATACATTTACATTTTTTTACTATTGTTTTCAGCCTCTGAGAACATAAAGACGAAAATATAACATAGTCCCGGACTTAAGTCTTACCATGTGACCGACGGCAATAGCTTCTTCCCTATGGGAAATTGAAAGGAAAGCGAATTGTGAGTTGAGAGTTTTTGAACATGGTTGACTGTGCTCGTAATATGTATCCAGCAACTTCAGTCTCTCTCGGGGAACATGGGGACTTGGTTCATAATGACGACACTTTCCAGACTGCTGCAACTCCATGCTCCCTAATGCCCTCATCTACCCCAAGAGGTAATTAAAAGCCCATCAAGGTACTAGACGTGAATATGTTGGAGGTAATGGGGATGTTCAGCTCAGTACAACAACAGCTGCTCATATACCTGTTGCGGTAGCAATAACGGTGGCTGCCTAGATGTACACCTACATCACGCCCTCTCCGCTACCAAGACCAAGTCCTTCATGAAATTCACGACGCACCCAGAATTGGTACATGAGGGTGCTGCTAACCCAACCCCACGGGCCCTTTATCGACGACCAAGTCTAGATCCGCTGCTTCAGCAAAAACAGAGGCACCCCCGGTAGGCTGTACGTATAGCATACAGTACGGCTAACAACCCGCCCCGGGCCCGGGAGACCCAGACCCCGACCAGGACCCCAGCAGAAGCAGTCTGCCACTTGACACTTGCAACTGCCTGAGGCGCTTACGCTGACTTCTCACCCCAGAAAAAAATTCACGAAAATTCACCTAAATCTCAAAGTAAATAAACAATTCAAATCGTACCTGTCTATCTGAAAAAGGTAGATGAATCCAAGCTACTTCAACAACAAGCCTTTTTGGCATCCCTATTCTCAGGTAGATTAGCAATATTTTTCCAAGGGAAGTGACCTAGGAAACTGCAACATCTAATATAAATTATCTGGAGAACTTCTCTGAGTGATGAATATTTTATAAACAATTGATTATCACGTAAATATGAGTTCAGATTTTCAAAATAGACACTAATCAAATATTATTGGTTAAAAACTCATTATAGTCTATCCTCTTAAAACATTTAAACTTTTCAAGAAAGCCCACCTGTCTTAATTGTCAACATTATGACTTGTCTGTAGAGTCATAGCTCGACACCTACACTCAACAAAAGCAGTGACTACAAGAAGATGGCCGGGAGCCTGGATAGCATGGACAAGAGCCAGCTGAACTCGTCACTAGAGGAGGAGACACAAAGCTATGACATTTACGAGGCTCACAACCCCTCAGCCACTGAGGCCGTCAATCCAAGCTTTGATCTCGCCTACCGCAACCAAGGTACGCTTACCAGTCATACAATGGTCTTTAAATAGTTTCAATTAACACTTGTCCATGGAGTAAAAAAAAATATATAGTCAAATTTTATTCATATATAAAATATTAAAAATGCATTATATATATATCCATTATCCAATATATATATATATATATATATTTATATATATATATATCCATTATCCAATATATATATATTTTTATATATGTATATCTATTATCCAATATATATATATTTTTCATATATAAAATAACCTGAAACAACCCTAAGTGCTAATGGTTTTAACATGTATTTTATTTCAATTTTTAATATAAATAATGGTGTTAAGCAAAACATTGTATCTGACCCTGTAGACGTTTCAGCATCAACTTTTCCTGTGGTTAGTAGGTTCCGGCTCTTAGTTGGGAGCTTTGTCTGTTGCAATAAAGTTGAAACTATTGTTAAAAATTTAAAACCAAGTGACAGTAAATATTTCTATGAACTCTCAAATAACTTAATAAAGAAAATTCTGCCTTTCATTATTGTACCGCTTACTATTTTGATTAACATGATTCTGTTACAAGGCTTTTTTGCTGATTGTCTTAAGATAACCAAAGTTGTTCCTGTACATAAACAATGTAAATGATCCATCCAACTTTAGACCCATTGCAATAGTGGCAATATTTTCTAAGATAGTTGAATGTGTTATTAAATCCCAACTTGGACGTTTATAAACAATAACTTTTTTTGCTGGAACAGTTTGGGTTTTTGGTTGGTTCATCCACAGTGCACAATGTAACACTGATGTAACATATAGTATTTAGAGGCATTTGAAAATAATTCTGTTTTATGTTTAGATATGCTTGACTTAAGTAAAACATTTGACTATGTTTGCCATGATACCCTGCTTGAAAACTGTCAAATTATAGTATAAGAAATAAAGAACTAAGGTTGTTTAAATCTTACTTAATGAATAGAAAGCAAATTGTAATGGTGAAGAACCAAGAGTCCTCTTTAAGAGGTATCAAGAGGGGTGTTCCTCAGGGCTCTGTCCTAGGACCGACCCTTTTTATCATCATGGTCAATGATCTCCCTCGTAGTTTGCCTTGCAAGTCAGTGCTCTATATAGATGACACTTCTTTGATAGCATGGAGTAACTCAATTCAAAGGGCTCTTCTTGACTCCATAAGTAATGTGGAAAAACCTGGTTCCTCTCCAATGGCTTAACTCTCAATTTTGAAAAAACTGAACAGATACTGTTTACGCTGAAAAAAGTAGACATATTGAATAAGCCATTTAATTTGCTTGGTATTAACTTAGATGGAAAGCTCTCGTGGGTTGAACACACGAGTATAAGTAAATTGTCAAGGGTTTTATATCTGCTTTGAAAGTTGAGAAATTGTGTAACGGAAAAAATGCTTCTCATGGCATATCACATAGTTTCAATTCCACATATCTTACGGGGTATTGTTGTGGGGCAATAGTGTTGGAACAGCTAACGTTTTTATCATACAAAAGAGAGCCATAAGATTAATTGTAGGTATTAAACCTAATCAGAAAAAAGGTAAAAATAGGTAAAATTATTAATCAGAGTCACTCGGCCAGACTGGAATTGGGGTAGTAATGCAACATAAACAAGTGTTTTGATACTGAATTTTAAGCACATTTCTGCTATTTCATGTGATTTGAAGGCTTTTACTCTGTTACCGACTAAATATTTAGGAAACCCGAGATAAGAAAAAACGTGTTTGGTTAATAAATTTACATTTAAATTTTTGGCTGGTATCAAAAAAGCAAATTCGAAAAAGGCATCTACAACGGACAACAGATATTGATTTCCTGATTTGGACCTCAGAAGTTTCCCTATAGTCAAGAAATATATTTTCAAAAGGTCGTTTTACTATTTCTGAGGATAAATGACCAACCCTGGTATTTTGCGCTGGCTTTGTGTGTTGGCAACTTACAGATGATTTTATTTTGTCCGTTCCTTTTTTTAAATCTGGGGCCCAAAAGTACCCGGCGTCATCTGTGATGGTGACGTCACATATTCATTTATTTACAGTCACATTTGACATAGCTGCGACCATGGTTATGCACAGGTATAGCTGTATAAACTGTGTAAACAAACTGTCATGTATTAATTGTTCTGATTTTAAGTAAATGTGTACATTTTTAGTATTATATCAGTTTTAAATGATTCAATTAGTTCTATGGTAAATGAAACTCTAATTTTGGTCATAAAACATAACTTTCAGGTATTCAATAGGAAACATCTCACTTTGTATTCTAAGTAGCCATTTGCAATTTGGTTCTTAATTGATTTACTATCTGACAATAAGTCGATGTTAGGTAGTAATAAGACCAGGGGTTGGACTGTTCCCTATCAAAATGCCACTGGCATTGTTAAACACTAACTAATTAATTATGAAGTAAACATAAAATATTATTTTATCATCAAATGTAGAATAATGGTTATATTGTGAAAAAAAATTATTATGTGATTACTGCCTAAAAATAGCATTCCTTACTACTAAATCAATCTTTATTAATTTATTAATATAGTTATTAATATTAAGCATTTCATTTTTACATTTATAACATAATTGTTTAGGTTTCCGAGATACGTCAACGTTTGCCTCTCGCACCAACAGCATGTGGCAGTCGCAGGAAGACTACTTCAATAATGCCTCGACACTCCCCCTCAACGCCTCCCTTGCTCTTACCTCCTCCACCCTGGACCAGGTTAAAACCGACCCTGACTTTCAGGTATGCCAGTAGGAACTCCACAATTGAAAACTTTAATGCCACTTGGTGCAGTAATTGCAGTAAAATGGTGATCATGCCATGAATCCATCTGAATGTTCCTATTGTATATGGTTTACAAGATTTTAATTTCTTTACTATCACAATATGGACGTTGCAAATTGTGGTATAGTGTAGCTACATTAACAGATAATAGAATCATATAAATATGTAATTTACAATAGGTTGTACAATCTTTTAATACTGCCATGATTAAATAGTATAAAACATAGTATAATCAAAATAAGACCTACAAAACATTAAACATAACAATGCAAGATATTTAAGGCCGAAAAGCAAGGTAAAAATTTTATTAGACAACAACAAAGTGAGAAAATAAAAAACAATTAAAGATCAGGATCTGATAGGTTCTCATTTACACTGTAATATAATCTAATAGTTTTTTCAACAAAAAATCAGTAAGTGTATTGTTTAAATAATTTTGAATCAAAAACTGTTTTTAAATCTGTTTCCAAGAAATCAAAGATAATTGAAGTGCTAATAAGTTTCCCAATTATTAGTACAGGGTGTTTCAAAATGAATAGCCTGTTTTTCACATGTTATAATATTTATTACACCAAACTTACAGCTACAAGTGATATATGAAATTAAAGGAGAAACTCAAAACAGTTTTACATGATAGCCTACAAGTGTTCAATGTGACCACCATTCGTCACTCAGCACACGTCAAGATGGTATGCGAGTTCTTCCCAAATTTTAATGAGTGTCTCATTAGTAATTGCTGCAACAGCTGTTTCAATCCTGTCCCTTATTCGGGAAGGTTGGCTAGTAGTGGAGGCACATAGACAAGATCCTTAATAAACCCCCAAAGATAGAAATCACACGGAGTTAGGTCGGGTGACCGTGGAAGTCAAGTGAAACAAGCACTGTCATTAGGCCCCTTATGGCCAATCCAGTGGTCAGGAACAGTGAGTTTAAGCCAATCACGTACCTTGTTATGCCAGTGAGGCGGCGCAATATCTTGCTGAAAGATGAAGTTCTCTGGTTCATCCTATGTCAGTTGAGGGAAGAGCCACTGCTGTAGAGTATCCAGAGAAGAAATACCTGTTACAGTTGGTTCGCCAAAAAAGAAAGAACCATAAACTTTCTACCGGGATATGGCACAAAAAACATTCAATTTAGGAGAGTCTGTCTCTTTGGACTTGTACCATCATGTGGGGAATTTCTGAGTCCCAAATACGAACATTATGGGTGTTTACTTTACCAATAAGGTGAAAGGTTGATTCGTCACTGAAGACAACGAGATCCATAAAATATTCATCGTCATGCAACAACATGTCGTTTGCGAAGTTGGCACGTAAAACATGGTCTGAGGGCTTCAGAGCCTGTAACAATTGCATATGATAAGGGCGTAGCTGTAAGCGTCGTCGTAAAACTCTCCAAACACTCGTCACAGGGATTGCTAATTCACGACTAGCCTTCCGAACGGATTTCATAGGGGTGATTATACCATCTATGAATGTTGTTATCACCTGGAGGATCATAACCGAACTTATTTTATTTTATTTATTTCCCACTGTTAAACCACTTTTACTAAATAAAGTTGCATACAAGATGCTAGCCTATGATATCATTCCTTAAATTAGTTTTTAAAACTAACAACAAATTAATAAATACAGCTATAATGTTTATGGACCAAAAAGACTATTATTAAAAAAATAAGATAATGAAGAGAACAACAAATAAAACAAAACTTCAACGAAAACAAGTAAAATATGTAAACAATAACTAATTCATAGACAGCATAGGCGATAACTTGAATAAACATATAAACATTAGATAACAACATTAAAGATCTGTAAATATGTGTTCTTGGTATGAGTATGTGTGTGTGTGTAGGGGGAAGGTGAGGAGGCCATGCCCCCACAGACACTGGTGTAGCCCTTTAATGCAGCTACCAAAGAAACACTCACTATATAATGAAATAAAATTTGCAAGGGAGGAAACCATGCCCCCCTAAAAAACAACAACAACAATTGTGGCTCTTTAACGCAACCACCAAGCACCACATCACCGAAACTCCTTCACCACTTTTATCCAATGATAGGAGCAGGACTCTAAAAGTTCCCAAGGAGACTGAGAAAAAATCGACCACATTGCAGACCTCATTTCCAGCTCTCAGCATTCTGGGAATAGGGCTGTGATGGAGGTAGTTTGTGCTACTAAGCCTTAACTTAAAAAAGTTATTGCACCCTGGTTGGGGATCCTGAAGTTGACCAGTTGAAGTAATTGAGCACAATCAATATCACCATTGATCAGCTTGTAGAGAAACACCAGATCAGCAACAAGACGTCTAGAGGTCAGAGGCAGCAGATTGAAGTAGGTTTCAATTTCGGCAATAGGAACGTCTCTGTAGGAATAGCCATTCCTCACTCCCAGTATTCTTATGAACCTTCTCTGTACAGACTGAAGTTTATCAATCTGTGCCAGTTGATGTGGAGTACACACAGGGGAAGCATATTCCAGAATCGGTCTAACTAATGACTTGAATAATAGTGCCATTGTTCAAGTGTTGAGGCCAAATTTACCCAATCTAAAGACCAAGCCCATTATCCTTGCTGCTCTTAAACAATCACCATCAATATGGGTACTGAAGTTCAGTGAGGAATCCATGACCACTCCGAGATCCCTTACAGCATCACACCTCCCAATCGGATCTCCTCCCAAGTACAGGTCCACAATAATAGGAAACTTCATTCGATTAAATGGAATATGCTTAGACTTATAAGAATTAATCTCCATTAGATTTGAGTCACACCATTGAGATAGTTGGTAGAGCGAGTCCTGCAGCAAGCAAAAGTCATCTTCTGTCCTTATTTTTTGGTAAAGCTTAACATCATCAGTAAACAATGAAAAACCAACACTCAAATTTTTGCCAATATCGTTGACGTTGATGAACAGCCCAAATAAGAGTGGCCCTAAAAGTGAGCCTTGAGGAGAACACCTGACGTGGCAATGAAGGAAGGACATAGAACCATATTTTAAAGCTAATGTCCTATTCTGTAAATAGCTACTGAACCATAGCTACAAATTGCCAACAATCCCATAACCCTTTAACTTGGCAAGAAGATGGTTGTGACTTACTTTATCAAAGGCTTTAGCAAAATCTATGTATAGTATATGGCATCTACCTGACACCCACCACTAAATGCCTCTAAAATGTAGTCTTGAAAAACAATTAAGTTAGATCTGCCCAATGTAAACCCATGCTGTCCATCCATAACTACTTGCCCAAAACAGGGCTTGATAAGATCCAGAACCAGACTTTCAAATACTTTACCCACTGCTGATTGGATGGCAATGGGACGGTAATTCCTGATGTTAGAAGGATCATCCGACTTTAAGATGGGTACAACATAGCTGTGTTTAAGTAATGGTGGAAAACAACCCCCAGATGATGAAGCATTGAATAATTTGGCATGAAAAGGGGCAAGGTGACTGCTACAATGCTTAAGAACTGCAGGTGTTATACCATCCGGTCCAGCTCCTTTAGTCGAATCAAGAGACTCCAGCTTCTTCCTGACTTCATGAAGGGTGACATGGCATTTAGATATGCTTACATTAGTCTTAAAATCATATATGTGGCAACAGTCAATAGTCGGTGTATATACTGACTTAACATAGGTGGAAAATAACTCACAGATCTTATCGGGCTCAGATTCTTTCAGACCGTCAAGCTCCACAACTCCAGGTTTAGGGTCAATTTGTTTTAAACCATTAACAAAGGACCAAAACACTTTAATATTAGTTGGTATTACGGACTCTAAATGCTCCACATAGCCAAGCCGACATGCTATTGCCTCTCTCCTGCACTATTCACGAACACAACTGAAGCTGCAATAGTCACTGTCACTCAAAATTTCCTTGTATCTCCGGAGGAGCGTCTTCTTAAGGATTACTAATTGTTTGAGATGGTTGCTAAACCAGCGAGGGAAACAGGAAGGACTAATCTTTTTGAGAGGGGAATGTCTAACAATGGCTTTACTTAACGTTTGTATGAAACCCTCCAAACCACTCATATCGTCTCCCAAATCCAGTTTCAGAGCCCACTGAGTCAATTCATTTTAGCGAATTTCCCATAGGAAAGAAGCTATTACCATAGGTCTCATGGTAAGGCTTAAGCTCAGGACCATGTTATTTTTTCTTCTTTAGGTGCCCAGAGACCAAAAAAATAGTCGTTAAAATTTTTATATGTATATGTAATATATATATATATGTCTGTGAACATGATAACTCTCGTAAAAATGGTCCAATCGAGACCAAATTTGGTAGAGACGTGTATTCCTACATTTGCTTGGACGAGTTCGTAAACCAGACATATCGGTCAATGGGAACGGGTAGTTTGGGAGGGTTTTGTACCCCGAAATTGGTTAAATTTTATCTTTCACCATTAGAATCAGCTTACAAAACTACACAACTTTGTTCCTTAAAGTTTTTCTCTATCTCCAACGGTTACCGAGATATTAAAAAATCTAAACACAGTACGTTGTATTTTGGTGCTGCAAATGTTTAATCTTATGAAGAATAAAGAAAATTTTTCAATTAACCAATATTTTTGGATGAAACTTGATATTTAGCTTCATATGGTTGAGATCTATCCATTTATGCTTAAAAATCAGTTTATGTGTTTATCGTGGCAGCTAACCAGAAACTCATTTCCCATGTTAATCATATAGAGATTAGGTTAACTCCTTTATTTGTGGACCGATGTTGATGAAATTTGTTATAAATGGTCAAAATATAAATTGTTTACGCTAGAAACATCTACTTTCAGTGTTCCTCACAGCAGCAAACCTGCATACTCTTCCCCATGTTAATTTTATGGAGAGTAGGCAAATAATACTCCTATGGATAATGATAATATATGGATAATGGATAATAATGATGGATAATGATAAAACTGGTCATATATTATTATTATGTTATTGATTTTGAAATTCGCTGAGTACGGAGGTCTGCTGCCACGGGGGTATTTGACACCATCAAGATTGCATCTCTTCAAATCTGGTATGTAGACAACAGCACTCTTTAACATGGCAAAGTAACACTCCAAATTAATAGAGTTAGGCGTATGTATGTCCTCAAAGGGCAGCAATGGATCAGTGGCAATAGAGACACTGTGGTGTTGTGGTGATGAGCTGAAAACTAGATCCAACTCAACGCCCCTGCTGTTCATTACATGACTAATTTGCTGTAACTCCAACAGTAATGAAAATTTACAAAGGACTCTCTCACTCGCATACAAACTCACAGGATCATCCTCGGTCCAGTTGCAGTCAGGAAGGTTGAAATCACCAACTATGATAATAGAAGCAAACTCTCCATGTCTTGAAGTAATATCCACAACAGCATCAGCAAAAAGAGAATAATAGGGAGTAGACTGATGTGGAGGTATGTAGATGGCACATAGCAACAATCTTCAAGCACCAACACCAATGGTAACAAATAAAGCCTCAAGGCCATCATAAGCATGGTTGCAGACTTCTGTAGCTAACAAGTTATTTCGAACTGCCACCAAAACACCACTACCAAAAGTCTTATTACTAGTTTCCGTGGACCTATCCTTTCTGTAAACAGTGTAGTTGTGAAAGCCTCAGATGTGCTAACAGAAGGAATCAAATTGGTCTCTGTAAAAACAACTACATCATACGTGGTAATAGAGGCAGTTTCAAACAGCAAATCCATCTTGGTTCGAAGGCCATTGACATTTTGGTACAACAAAGTGGTTTTCGGTTGACCGTGTTTAGCGTTTTTTGAAATAACACTTTTGGGTGTTCCATTGACATATTTGATAGTAAGATCAGTTTCTTCCGCCCAATGTCCGGATAATCGATGCTCTACTGTGCTTTTGCAATTGTTCTTTTACACTGTTTCAAATTTACTGGGTATAATTTATTGCCACCTGAAATTAACAAATTTTAAATGGATATTTGCCAGGCGGAGCGAGACTTTAACGTCTTCTATGAGCGGCCCAAGAGTGCAGCCCTGTTGGAGACCAACCTAGACGAGCCCCCTCCAGTCCCAGCCCCGCCACCCCGCCCGTCCTCAGCCACTCTGCTGGAGACTGATGTGGATTACCCCCAACCCCCACCAAGCCCCAGAGACCTCAGGACATTCCAACCTTTGCTCAGCAAGAGCCAACCGCTCGAGACTGCCATGTGAAAGGGTTAGAGTTAGCTAGCACCATGGTGCCTTTGGTGTTTACAGCACTCTTGTTATGCATTTTGGTTGTATTATATGTTCTATTTTCAAATACCATAGATCAGTGGTTCCCAAACTGTGGAAGGGTATCAGGTGGGTCACGACATAGGTCCAAAGGTTTTTAATTAAAAAAAATACATCATTTACTGAACACGCAAACTCAAATAATTTACAAACTACAAAAATGTACAAAATTACAATTTACCTTATGAGAATTACAACCTTACAACCTTAGGACAACAACCTTAGGATTGAGTTAAAATATAAATAAAAAAATATATATTCAGCAGGGAATGAAGATAATGTTGCATCAAACCTACCGGCACTGGCACGGCGTGGCGGCACGGTGACTGGACGCTAGTACTTTCCGAACTATCCTAAACTATCCTAATCTTGCTAACATTGCAATGACGTCTTTGATCCTATTTAGTACCACATACTTATTATATGAAAATTCATTTTAACATTGGTGTTTTTTAAAAACAAATTCAGAAATCAACAGGCAGTGAAAAATGACTTGAGACTGAAAATGTCCTTATTCAATCCTGACATTGAATTTCTCGTTGAGGAAAAACAGTGCCATAAATCACATTATTAAATGACCTTTTCAAGCTATTACTTTGTAGTTAAATGGTTTTACTCTAATTGTACAGCCAAAACCCAGTAGACCCAATGATATTTTATTTATTGCTGCACGTTTTTACTTTCTCCCCTTATACATAGTATATGGAGAAAGTATTGTTTTCGTCAAAATTTTTGAATTTGAGTTGAGGGTGGATATATTCGTTTTGGGGTCCCCTGAATCCAAAAAAGTGGGTTTTGGCGTGATGTCTGTCCGTCCGTGTGTCTGTGTGTGTGTGTGTCTGGATGTGTACAGTGCCACAGCCTACCCCATTTGTCCGATTTATATGAAATTTGGCATGTATATATATAGTCACCGTATCTCCAGGCGTTTTTGACTTTTTTGAATTTTTGATTTTTAAGGGTAGTTCACCCCTAAAAACCCGTAAAAAACGTGAAAAATCCAATTTTCTCAAAAACGGCTCTAACGATTTTGATTAAAATTTGATAGTTTATAGTGCACAGAGTACTAAATCATTTGACATCACCCGCATGTCTGTAAAAATGACGGTTCAAAAGTTATGGGCTTTTAAATGTAAAAAAAATCAAATTTTTAAATTTTCAGCGAAAACAATAAAAGTAAAGTATAACTTGACTGGTACCATTGAAACCAGCTTAAAAAACTAAATAAATTAGTATTTTAAATTAATTGTCTACGACTAACGGTTCCAGAGAAAAGTTAAATTTAGTGTCCAAGATAAACGCAGTACGTTGTCTGAAAGCGCCCAAAGTTATTCTTATGGAAAATATAAAAAAATCAATTTCTTCCTTACTTTCCACCCGTTTTCCATGAAACTTGGTATGAAGTGTAAGGTCAAATCACCGAACAAAACCAGCTCAAAAAAGCTTGGTATTACCGTGGGGGGGGGTTCCCCCATACAATTTGAACATAAATTATTAAATGATATTTAGAATTACTTTGTAGAACATGATAGTTTTATTACAGATTGTCTTTTTTTAAATTTACTTAAGGGAGAAAGTATGTGTCAGTCCACTGGTACCGTTTATTTTGTTAAAGATTAAACAAATTTTTAGTCTTTTACTGTTATTTTTTCATCCCATACCATAATGTTTTAGTTTATTATTAGTAAAATTTTAGTATTGATATATTTTATTAAAATCAAAGGAAATAATTAAAACACGTGAAAAAAATTTAGTGTTATCAAGACATCAATGCTTGATGGATTGATTACCTGATTGTTGAAAATATCTTAACCCTTTGGGCGCTAGATAACATTTTTTTGGGTGTGGCCAGGTTTTACTGTACTTATCGCATAAAAATTATGCTAAAAACACCAAGCCAAAAAAAGCAGTTTTGTAAGCTTTTTCATAAAAAAAATCATAACTTCACTTTTAAGAGGCATACATCAATAATTTATTTTAATTGTAGATGATAAAACATAGAAACATCTGATCGGGTAGCGGCAATATATTGCCATCTGTTGGCCAAAGGGTTAAATACTATGTTTAGGTTGTTAGTGGGTCTTGGGTCAAAAAAGTTTGGGAACCACTGCCACTGCCTTAGATTGTAAAATAGGTTAAAATTCTAATTTAAAATTTTGGGAACTAAAATGTCCATTTTGAAGCTCTGAAGATATTCAATAGTCAGAGAAGAATTCTAGTATGTGCCTTTAGTTCTAGGGGCACAACCTGAGATTCAACAAGACTCAGGGACTTTGATAATTTTTGAGTTCACAATTAATTCCTTTTATATCCCATATATTCGTATAATTTACATAAAAATTAAATTTGGCAACCAAGATTATATTAAAATTTTAAATTATCATCTTCTTTTGCTTTGATTGTATTGGATTTTAAGTATAATTTAATTTATGTACTGTACTTTTCTTTACGATTAAAAATTGTAAATGATCAAAATATAGCCTTATTTTATAAAATTTATTTAATATAATCATAAGTAATCCCAAATGTTATAATTTTTTATCTTATCTAGAATTTATTTTAAATAAAAGAGAATATATCTATAGTAAGGAAGGACCTGTGAATAATGCATCAATAGTTTGTAATTATTATACTTATACAAATCCTTTTGGTAAGCAGAACAAATTAAAGTGAACTTTAATTTATTTAGTTTAATGTTGTTTCACAAACATCATGTCATCATCATTACATTTTGTAAAAAAATGTTGAATTTATTTTCATTAAAAGCAATTTACTCATATTACAATATTCAGATACAAGATTGATACGAAAAATGTAAAAAATATACATTATAATAAGGCATGCTTATGAAAGTGGTGAAGATGCTGTAATGTTTATAGAATTAATTAATTAATTTAATTTTGTGTTTTTTAAACTAAAAAAAGGATAAGATAAAGATAAGAAAAGATAAAGATAAGATTAAGAATACAAGTTTATATACAATATGCTATGTTCCACAAAAAATAAAATATATTAAAGTCTATTGATATTTTAAACTTAAACTTAGATTAACGTAAGGTGCAAAAAACGTTGTTTATTAACTTAAGAGTAATGAACAACTTGTTAGTGTTTATATATGTTTGCTGCAATGACACCACAACAAATATGTGATATTTTCCTGTAACTATTTATTGTTATACAATTCACCAAGTTGTAAGGTTTTTGTACATTTTTTTATATGCTCTTATATTTTGACACAATGTGTTCAATCGAATAGGTTAGGTTTATGAGTAGACTTAAACTGTTTTGTAAATTTTTGTATAGTTGAATATTTTACTTTTTTATATTTTGTTTATGAATAAGAAAGAAGACTTGTATTACAGAAAGTTATATTGTTTTTTATAGGTGGAATTATTAGCTGGCTAATGATTGTTTACAAAGTTTTGCAAGTTATATTTTATACAATATACACTCTGACTACAGTGACTGGACATGACTAATGACCTTTTTTTATTAGTTGTGAAATAATGTTAAAATGTTAAAAAATAGTTAAAATAATGATGATCTACAAGGCCTGTTAAAATCTTAATACTAGTCAAAACCATATATCTAGTTTGTCCAGTTCGTCCATAATCCAACCAACAATCAGTTAGCAATTCTAATATATAACAAAGGGACATGCATATGAACCTCTAAGTATGAACTACTTTATGATCTCAATAATTAAAAATAGTATCAGCAGCAGAACTAGTACTAATTTAACTTATATTGACAGTATATTATTTTGGTCTGTACTAAGAAATTCATGATTTCTCTTGATTTTCTTTGGTTAAAAAAACATATCACGTAGTAATATTTTATAGATATAAAGTTTTAGTCACACTTACCACCATAATAAGTATTTTTACTAGAGGTGTGCGGATATCCGAAAATTCGGTTCGGATTCGGATCGGATCGGATCGGACATCCGAAACCGATCCGAATGTATTTAAGATATCCGGTAATATCCGATAAATATCCAAATTTTTGGATAGACTGTATAATTCAGCAATTTGAACAAAAATAACGAGATTTTCGTCGAGTTAATACCCGCGAAGCTGGAATAATTTTTGCTTAAACCTTGATAAGACGACGAAATTACGTAGTCTTTCATCAAAACAATGTCGTTGACTGGTAGACGCGATACACTTAGTGGTTCGAATGACGACCGCAGATGACGAAATTACGCAATTCATATCCAATCGGAATGTAAGAACGTCATTGGGCGGTCCGAGGATGCGGTATGATTATTCGATTCTTCAACTACGCATTTAAGTAACCGTAAGTTCAACACGATATTGCATTTTGAAATACAGAGCATAGCGTCATCAATAGTTGCACCGAGTATCAGATTGCGGTTTGATATTGTTCCATATAAAATTTCATTTCGGCTACGAAAAAACTTGAATTGTTGATTTAATGTTATTGGTAACAAACCATCATAATAGCTCGTTTTGCGACGGGGTTAAAAAATAAAAATAAATACCGGCAAAAATAATACTACTTCATTCTGATCGTCTACGTAGACGATCAATTGTTTAGTTATCGCATTCTCATCTACTCCGGGTTTGAACAATACGATAAAGTGTTGCCAAATTTACATTTGGCCTATTTCGTCATTCGGTGTTTACATAACCATCAAATTTTCCACTCGTTTTCAATCTACATTTTCTCTTTGTTAAATTAGTTCAAGCGTTATTAGTTTTACATTTTAGATAATTTTAAGATGAATAACTAACTAGATTACGACTAGGTACCATAATTTCACGGGTTTCAATATTGTTACACGGCCGATCGGGGTATTTTATCTGCCAAATATTCCAACTCTGCACCTGCGCACAGGCCTTAGTTTGATAGCAGCTGCACTGTCACTGCCCCTGCCGATACGTAGATAGCCGATGGCATCGAGCCAACGTCGTCTGTCAAATCTTGATTCTTTGTTAATGGTGATTTGTTTTAATCATTGTAATAAATAAAATAATTGAATCGTGAAATAAAATTGAGAATTAGTTGATTATTAGTAGAATGAATTGATGAATTAGTAGAAAGTTGATGTCATTTAATGGCAAATTATAAGGTTTCTGTTGATTTAATTTGTGAATTACGCCATATTAAAATTTGTTACTGGTAATTTTAAATGCAGTGAAGTAAAAATTTTAGTTTTGTTGTTCATCCTATGAAGAATTTATGATTTTTTATGTACCATTTAATAATTTTGATAACATTTTATTGATTTTTTCCTAATTTATTCTTAGATAAGTCTGATTTCACTTTGTTATTGCGAGTATCTGAATCCGAAAATTATCCGATCCGAACCCAAACTATCCGATCCGAAATTGACTATCCGATCCGAAAAAATAATTCACTATCCGCACACCTCTAATTTTTACTATTGTTGTAAATGTGTAGATTGATTAGAAATAATGTAAATAGGTACATTTTTTACTTGAAGAGTATTGAAGTAAGATGAATTTATATTAAATTTGTAAAATAATGATAAATACATATTTTAAGATAAATTATACATATGTTTTTATTTTCATAATAATATTATTTAATAAATTAGTGTATAAAACAATTAGAGCCAAATTGAACAATGAACTAATCAAACAGTGGAATACACTTTTAATTCTTCAATACTTTTAACTGAAATGGTGACCTATCAAAGAGGGTATTTTAAGCAAAGTATGAATGAAAGATGAGAGTAAAATGATTATAGATCCAAACGGCAACTTTTCATCTGAATTAGGAACTGGTCTAGTTATGAGGATGGTCTTTACAGATGTAGTATTGAATAGTGTAGACGTTAATCCACATCAGGGAATATCACATCCAACTGCCGTCGCTTATAACTATCCACCATTCATGATCTCCAAGTTTAATAATGATTAGTTTTTTAGGTTTTCCATCAGTGTATGTTAAAAACAATTTCACGAAAACATTGTATAAATCATACCCATGCAGATAAATTTCTTTATTTTAATTTATCTCACTTTAATGCAAGTAAAGTTTGTTTTCTTTATCGAGCCGAGCTTTTTCAAACCTTCACCTGATCTGAATTATTAAGGTAATTGCGCTCTCAATAGTTAGAGTTTACTTAATATAAGACATTAGTTCAAAACAAAAGGCTGGCTTCCTGATCATACTACTCCATTTATGCCTATTCAGTATTCATCTGGAAGTGTACGATAATTTTGAGTCGGCAGCGCAACAGCTGGTTTCCTGGTCGAGTTTCATCAGATTGAGAACATTTTCTCTGTTTCGCTTACTATTACGACATCTCAAAATAAGTAACAACATTACTTCTTCCTTCTATCTTAATCCATCACGCTTGCAGGTGGAAAAAATTATGGTTCAAATGATAAATGACTTCTAACAGTTATTTTAGTAAATGAATAAATGGTTGAAATACTTTACTGTCATTGTGATTCTTGTGGTCTTTGTAGGCTACTGCAGTTTTAATTTCTTTATGGAATCATCTTCAGGACATTGGATGTCGTTTTTTGGTGTTATCAATTCATCAATGGTTGTTTATAAATCATAAAAACAGACAGTCATAAAAACATTTATAACACCAAAAGAAGAGATCCAATGGCCTGAAGATATGCCATAAAAGAAATTTCAACTGATGTAGACTACAAGAATCACTGTGACAGTAAAGTATTTCAACCATTTATTCATTTATTGTTAAATGTATTCAGTGGCTTATAACATGAAATCATTTTAACTTTGTTTCTCTTGTTGTTATTTTCAGAAATTGGATGATTATTTTTGAAACAATCAATTATTATATTTAGATAAACTTTTAAGAATAGATATACTAGTTTTATTAAAGACTGTCTTTTTAAATTTACTTAAAGGAGAAAGAATGTCTCAGTCAACTGATACCTATAATTTTTAATGGTAATGGTGAAAACAAATTTGCACATACCCTCCATGGGGCAACAGACAGCTGATTCCCTCGTACAATGGTGGAGAGATAAATACTTCTGAATAGTATTAGCATAGACAATTTATATTTTAATACTAATAATTAGTATTAATTTTTATTTTTTTTTATTTAATTTAAATTCTTCTAGTTTTTCAATTTAATAATAATTTATATATTAGAATAAAACTGTCTTAGGTATTAGTATATATTAAGGTCAGCCAAACCCGAACAGTATTTAGTACCAGTCGCAGTGAACATTTTAAAGCTGCAAATAGTAAAGCTTCACAAAATCTAAAAAAATCTGAATATCGAGTTTGGTGAACGTACGGTTTTGTGGAGTTGAATCGGCTGAGAAAAAACATTTGATTTGGGACCGATTTGCATATTTAAATTATGAGCTGTAATATTGTGAGAAATGTTCTACTTTCAGACATACTAATCAAATCTGAATGTTTAAATAATGGATGGGAAACAAAACAGTTTTCAAGACTAGTGAGATCTTAGTTAATGTGATGGTGAATTATAACATACAAACAAATATCTTAGAAATCATGAACCTCAGGATTAAGTGAGATTAGTCTTGTTGATGGATTGAATATATTAGACTCTAAATAAATAAAAAAAGATAGATAGAAGAATAAATAAATTATATCAGAGTCGTGATAGTAACAGAAAACCTTGAAAAATGTAGGTAGTAAACTTTACTTAAAATGAAGGAAGTTTTTATGTAGAATTAGCTGACACGGCAAACTTCATAACGCCTAACAGTAAATACATGTTAACTTTAAGATTGGCCATGTTCTGAAGTCGATTAGCATTACAGCTTCGTTGTGAAAGATTACATATTCTGGGCCGCGGCATAGTGAATAACAATACTGAAACGATAAGACATATTAATAACATTCCCACAAAACAAAAAATCTGGCTTTTATAAGTAACTAGCAGTAAGCCCGTCCTTTGTACGGGTTGTAGGATTCAGTTTAAAGAAGAAAGATTATCAAACCAAAATGTAAACCTGAAATCCTAAACATATCAATACAAATAAAATAAATCAATACCCAGCTTTATTATTTAGCATTACTTTACAATTAAATAGATTAGAACATTTATACCACTATTATAATTAGTTATACGTTAACATAACTTTTTAATATAGTATGATTTCCAAATGGGTTTAAAATCAATGACCAATATAAACTAACTAATATTGATTTGACAGCTGTTTGTTTTGATTCCTATTAAATCTTTAAACTACAAAGACAGCTGATTACTACCAGTAGGTTATTCATTGAAAACTGGATAAAATGTGTGTAATATCGCGTAAAAGTGGGTTTTTAAATGCTCGTTATTTACTTTTCAAGGTGCGGTGGGCGATTTGAAGCAATTATAAACCTTCTCTGGAATGTAGAGAATACATGTAAACACACGGCGTAAAATGCCTCCTGGAACGTCACAGACAAAAATTGAGATAAGACCGGTTTCGGCTTCTCTAACACACGAAAAGTAAAAATAACTAAAAAATGAACAATTCTGAGCAATGTACAGACAAAACTCTAATTTTATTTATATAGATATATACAACAGCTGATTATAATAAACGTAATATGTATAAACATTGTAATTATTTCTTTTTTGGCCAACATATAAGCATGTGACTTTTAATCAGACAGAAAATAAAAAATATAAATACATACTGTAATTCCCAAAAACTATTAACGTGTTGAATAAAGCTGTTAATTTGTACAGAACATATTTACTTTATAGTTTTACATTAATGAATGATTCAGATGGATGGCATTGGATAGTAATATTGCTAATAACATTGGAAAGTAAACCAACATCTGTAGCTCAAAAAATCAAATGTTTTGATTGTAGAAAATTAAATAAAAGTAAAATAAAATTTTTATTGGCCATAAAATGGAAACGTATGGAGTTTTCGAAAAAAAAATATTTTCACTAAAACTTTCCTGGACACATATAGGTACTGAAATTTCGTGGCGATCGGATGAGTAGTTTGGCAACGCATAAAGGACATGCATCCATTTTTATATTTAGAGATTTAAATAAGGTCAAACTTAACTTAATTCATAATAGTTTTAACTACAGAAATAAGTTTCAATTTAAAAATAATAATCTATAATCAAAAATGATTTCTTTATTCACCTATTCTGTACATAAAAAAAATGTTTGAACAACCACTAAATAAATTGGCAAAAGTTAGAATCAGCTTTATATCTTGCAATATCCTGCAAAAGATACATTCCTTTCATTCACTTAAAAGAACACTTTCCCCCAGCTTCAGAATCTAAGCAGACCTGCTACTTGCCACAGTAAGTATCCCTCTTTACTAGGAATCCCATCTGAGTTGGACTTTGTAGTTGGTTGAAGAAGCCCGTGTGTTTGTGTTGAGAGACGGGTTGTATTGATTGATAGGAAGTGTTTTGGATGGATCTGGGAGCTCCAAGGTCTCTTGCCACTTTGCGTTTCTTTTCCCAAGTCTGAAACAGAAGGTTTCTACTCTACATGCCCAAACAAACCAAAAAACCAATCAGTCTTAGTTACCTCCATTGCATAGTTATATTTTTATACTAGTTTATAATTGCTTGTTAAAAATAATGGAAACTAGTTATAAGCTATATAAAAAAATTGCTCCCTCCAAACTTGTGAAGCAGGAGTCATTCAACACAAATAGTTGTTTTACTAAGTATTTAAATTTTATTTATTTTTAATTTTATTTTTTAAAGTTTCATTTATTATTTACATTAATAATAAGTATTAATGTGTTAAAACTATTTAACACATTAATACTTATTATTGGATGTGTTAAATACTTTCACATTAAATCAAATACTTAAAATCAGTCACATTACTCGTTACTAATATTATTATGGTACACATTTCAGGTAATATTGTTGCCAAATACCATGTGTAATATCTGTTGTTTTATACCTTTCCAGATCATTTTGGATGATGTGATATGGATATTTATGCAATAACACAATCTTGATAATTCGTTAGTAAATTTTATAAAAAGCCCAAGTCTCTTAATTCTGTGATGCTGTGCTCTAATCTATGATTGACTAATGACTCAATTTAAAGTTCACACTGACATATTGCAGTTAAAATTCAAAGTAGAGATAAAAGTGAAAAACATCAAGGGTTGTAATGTTGTAATGAGTGATTAAAAGATATTTTGCCATGATTGCTAAACGTATAGTGTACCCAACTAGAGACCTGAGAGCTGCTGTTGATGTTAAGACAATTAACTGGAGCTATTAAAAACTTACTTGATGCTACTACTGTTCTCAATGAATCTCTATATATAAAATTGAATGTATGTCTGTATGTATGTATGTATGTACCTTTATGCGTTGCCAAACTACTCATCCGATCGCCATGAAATTTTAGTAAGTTGCTCTATATGTGTCCGGGAAGGTTTTAGTGAAAAAATATTTTCAAAAACCCCATAAGTTTCCATTTTATCGTGTTTTAAATTTCTAATGTTAACCTTATGGAGAGTAAGTTTGTTTACGAATTGTCTACAATGAAAACATTTGATTTCTTAGCTACAGCTGATTGGTTTACTTTCCATTAGCAATACCGTATGCTTTACTATCCAATGCCATCTGAATCATTCATTAAGGTTAAACTATGAAAAATGTGTACTGTAAAAAATGAACAGCTTTATTCACCACGTTAATAGTTAACGGTTTTGGGGGATTATGTATTTATATTTTTATTTTCTGTCTGATTAAAGTCACGTGTTTATATGATAATTACAATGTTTATATTATTAGGTTTATTATAATAATCAGCTGTTGTATATCTTTCCTATAAAAGCCGTATTACAGAAAGGTTTCGTTTGGGTTTGGATTGGATTTGAAAATTGTGAATTAATCCACTCAGATTTATTTGTTTTATGAGAATGATATTAATATGTTTTATCGTTTCAGTATTGTTATTCACTATGCAGCGACCCAGAATATATAACCTTTCACAATGAAGCCGTATTGCTATCCGACTTCAGAACATGGCCAATCTTAAAGTTAACATGTGTTTACTGTGAGGCGTTACGAAGTTCGCCGGGTCAGCTAGTATGTGAATAAAGTATATCCTGTATTGTTGACTTGTTTTCTTTAGATTTTATTTAATACCAAATGATGGGAATAGCTTGAACTGTCACTTATCACTCAGTTTTGAACACTTACTAATAATTTATCAATGCTTTAAGATTTAAGTGACTATGATTTCATATATGAAATATTATTTCAGTTAAAAAAATATTTTTTATTGTACGAGTAGTTAGGAATGATGTTCTAAAACAAATATATATATATATATTGAAGCATTGATGAACTCCCGTTTAATTTATCCTCAGTTCAGAAAATAAATATAGCTGCATTCAAAGTGTGAAGTGTCAAGAAAAATAAATGCACTTTTAAAATGTTACATAGAAAATAATCTTTATGTTGCAAAATCTTTCTTAGCTGGTTTAAATCGAGAGAGAGAGAGAGATAGAGTGAATTATCATCAACCAGTGTTTAACTATTAAATACAGTGTTGCAAGGCTTAACAAAGAGAATGCCATAGTCCTTTGATTACATTGGTTTGAATAAATGATCAAAATCAGCATGTATAAATCAAGCCTGTTATCAAAATTAAGGAGGGATTAATGAAGGTAAGGAGAGCAAAAAGAGATAAGGAATTAGTATTTTTCCAGAGAAAGTGTTTTCACTGTTGTAGTGCAAGGAGGTGTTGCTCTCAGAAATGGTATAATTTTCTATAATTTACCAAGAAAATAAAGGTGAGAAAATTATATGGTTTTTTAACGATATTCTTTACATTAAGAAGATTAATGTGGAGGGTTCTCATAGAGACATTTTATATGATATAATTTCTTATCATTTAAAGTTAAAATAATAAAAAAAACCTAGTTACGAGTTTATAAAACAGTTAACAAACAAACCAATTAGTTTGACTAATAAATCATAAAAGCTTTACAAATTAAGTTTTTGCGTTACGGTATAGAAAACCTTAAATGCCTTTGCAACGGTTTTCACGATATAAAACCTTGATCCTTTCACACTTTTGCATTGTAGCCCTCATATAGCTGTAGATATATATGTCCTATGCTAATAAATGTACTCCCGCTGTGTCACTCCGTGGCAAGTCTTGTACTCAAATATTGTCTGTGCTCCCGGAGAATTAATATTTTGAGTTACTATTTAAAGTATTAATAGTATATTTAATTATTAATATTTTAAGAGTTGAATTTCTACGGCTCCAAAAATTTATACTAACTTTATTGAAAATATTTGTGCTACTAGGATAGTGTAACTATATTTAACCAGCTTGCTGGCTCAGTGGTAACAATCGGTACTCGCAAGTCAAACAGTTTGAAGCCTGTGGCGACGCCTGGCGATTCCTGTCAGATCTTCAATCGTCGCTTCTTGGTATCTTATGTGACACGCCGCTGTGGTTCCTCACTGTCTTTAATTCACAGCTAAGACCCTTTGACTATGATGATGTGCAATTAAGATTTAATTTTAATGTAACTCCCTGTCACGCTTACAGTTTTACTTTCTCTGATTATACATAATATACGGAGAAAGTATTGTGTTTGTCAAAATTTTCGAATTTGAGTAGAGATCGGATATATCCGTTTTGAGGCTCCCTGAAACCAAAAAGTGGCCTTTTGGACTGAGGTCTTTCTATCTATTTGTCTGCCTGTCAGTCTTTTTGAACTATGTACAAACCCCCGAGACCACACTGATTGTCTTATTTTTATGAAGTTTGGTACACAGGTACACTTTGAATATATCTCCAGATCACTTTTTATTTTGTAACTTTCCTATCCATGGTAAATGCACTACGTCAATTGTCTGAGAGCGCCCAATTTCATGCTTATGGAGCATAAAAAATAAATTTCCTTTTCTCCCAAAAGTTTTTCTTGAAACTTGATGTGCAGTGTAAGCTCACTTCACCCAACAAAGTCCTCTCTAAAACGTTTGGTATTCAAGGGGATGAGTTGGGGGTTGTCATGTTAATTTGTGGGAGTACCTAGTTGATCATTTGCTTTATTCAGCCGTACTAAACAGTGATACTAGTTAGTAACACAAAGATGAATAGGAATCCATCTAATCTGCAACAATTAACATCCGTATCGGAAGGTTACGGGAAGTCGAGTAACCTTCCGAAGTGGAAGTTAACTGCTGAATACGGTAGATTCCCATCTAAATTAATGTTGCTACTGGTGAGTGCAGCCACTTTGTCAAAAGTCAGAACCCCCTCCAGCCGGAGATTACACGTTTTTGGAGGAACAACTCAAGATGGAAGCATCAACATTATCATCGACGTGAAATGTTCTTAAGTAGACATATAAACTCTTGGTACAATTTACTTTTCAAATCGCAAACTTACGTTTGGCTTGTTCGATTTCGGAATTGCGACAAAAAGTTCTTCAAGCAGCCAGAAAACCGACCAAGCAATATTGCCAATCTAACGAGTTGGCTTATAGTAGTTTATATACCTGATTCGGCAATCAAAACGCAAAATGCTGCGACTATAATTTTGACATCTTACAATGTCGAAATTACATCAGGCTACAAGAATGTTTCTTCCTCACTTCTCTTGAAGATCGTAGAAGTTTACACATTGAACACACAAACGAGTTGGACTACGCACCGAGCTAACTGATCGGACATGTAGTCAAATTTCAGTTTGGAAACGTTGGTTGATTGGTTTTCTGCATTGAACTGTAAAGCTGTAACACTGGAACACGCTAACAAATAAGCTATAAAACGAAACGTTTTTATTTCACAATTGGTCGCGGCCGTTGGCGATTGAACGGTTCATTTAATCAACAAATCAATTTCACAACATGACTCTTTATCATGAGTCAGCTGTTTTCCGAATCCGGTCGATTCTTGTTGCGGTTTTTTCCATTACAGCAGTGTTACAGCGCTTAACAGTTCGCTGGTTTTCTGGTAATTTGTAGCGTAAATCTTTGTGACGTGGAATCGTCAAATGCATGTTTTATATCAGCATGAACGAACGAGTAGTTAGGAATAGATCTCAAAAAATATAAAAAAACAATTTTAACTACCAATATGAGGTTAAAATAATTGTAAGTGGACGAAGACGAAATGGCGGATTCTTGATAAAAATACAAATTTTAAAGTTGAAGGGCAAAGTTTTGAATACCTATTTTCATATTATGGTTTATGATCCGTACTCTGTGTAATTATTCCGGTACCGAGGGGAACTTGCACCCCCTTCAGCCCCCTCCCAACAATCTGGACCAATCACGCTTCTCGCAAGGAAATCTTGTTACAGCCGCGCTTCCCGAGGGGGCGAAAACGGCATTCTAATACTTCACCGGAATATTACATTAGAACTAATCTCACGTTGGTTTGTAAAAATAAATAATACTCAATTTTTGAGCAAATTCTGTGTTTCTTTGGATTGAACCAACGATGCTGTATTGTAGAAGTATACTAAAATGTGAGTTTTTTTTAAAAAAAAGGTAGGAATAAAACAGCAAGTAAAGAATCAAGAATTTTATTTGCCTTTAAATAACAAGAAAGTTAAATACCCCCGTCGCAGCAGACCTGCGTACTCAGCGAATTTCAAAATCAATAATATATGACAATATAATATATTATTGTGTAGAAAGCTGAGCATATGTTTGTTTTAAATGAGAATCACAGACAGTGTCACGCTATTAAATCCTTACAAGATTACGATAATGTAGGATATGCCAGGTTAGTTTAAAATATTGTATCCTTCAAATGGAGTCGGGTTATTCAATTGGAGATGAGTTATTTCGGAACCGGGGACATGAGTAATGCCCCCATTGAACTCTGCCCCCGAGCGCATACTTGAACAACGAGACTGTAGTAAGTGTAGTACAGTCTGATGAGGATAAACTGCACAACTGTGCCGCTGGTCTCACACGGTCATCACGGCAGCTGGTGGGACAGTCGGGACACAACAGATTGCAAATTGGATCCTAACAGGCGCAGATAAGGAGCGTGTAAATTGTACATATCAAACGCATATGGACCTTAATATACGTGGAACGGTACAGATGTAACGTGCAACTGTTTTTTGGTGTAGGGAGAATGCTTCATGAACGAAAAGAGCTCCTTATGATAATGTTGAGAGAGGGTTACCCACTAAACTCCCTCAAGGTGGATGCCCATTGCCCAGGCTGGAACTATTATTGGACGACTTCATGAACGAAAAGAGCTCTGATAATGTTGAGGGAGAGTTACCCACTAAACTCTCTCAAGGAGGATGCCCAGGCTGGAACTATTATTGGACGACTTCATGAACGAAAAGAGCTCCCCATGATAATGTTGAGGGAGAGTTACCCACTAAACTCTCTCAAGGAGGATGCCCAGGCTGGAACTATTATTGGACGACTTCATGAACAAAAAGAGCTCCCCATGATAATGTTGAGGGAGGGTTACTGTTATATCCTTGAATTGAATATACATACCTGTCTGTAACTGAGAAAATAAGGTACTTTTCAAAAAGAACAATGGAATATCTTTTATTCATTACAATTGCATTTTTTGAAGTCAATGTAAACACCAACTAAATAAACATAAATAAACAACAGATGATTTGTTTTAGTCTTTGACACTAGGGGACAAGTTGGTAAGATACAACAGTTCTTCCCCACTAAGAAGATTTCAAAATTAATTTAGAATCGTACGTAATCATTAAGTCGCACTGACTGTCTTCTATTTCTTATTGATCTCCTTGGTTCTGGAAGTCTATCTTCATTTATTCCTTCTTCATTTGTTTGTTCTGGCTCTCTGTGGAATCCTTGGAACATCGAACAATTCAGGAACACCCCTTTCACTTCCAGGTTTTTTAACAAGTGTTGGGCGAAGTTGATTAGTCTTTGACACTAGGGGACATGTTGGTAATATACAACAGTTACCCACTAAACTCTCTCAAGGAGGATACCTAGCCTGGAACTATTATTGGACGACTTCATGAACGAAAAGAGCTCCCTATGATAATGTTGAGGGAGGGTTACCCACTAAACTCTCTCAAGGAGGATGCTCAGGCTGGAACTATTATTGGACGACTTCATGAACGAAAAGAGCTCCTTATGATAATGTTGAGGGAGGCTTACCCACTAAACTCTCTCACGGAGGATGCCCAGGCTGGAACTATTATTGGACGACTTCATGAACGAAAGGAGCTCCCTAATTTAATGTTGAGGGAGGCTTACCCACTAAACTCCCTCACGGAGGATGCCCAGGCTGGAACTATTATTGGACGACTTCATGAACGAAAAGAGCTCCCCATGATAATGTCGAGAGAAAGTTACCCACTAAACTCTTTCAAGGAGGATGCCCAGGCTGGAACTATTATTGGACGACTTCATGAACGAAAAGAGCTCCTTATGATAATGTTGAGGGAGGCTTACCCACTAAACTCCCTCACGGAGGATGCCCAGGCTGGAACTATTATTGGACGACTTCATGAACGAAAAGAGCTCCCCACGATAATGTTGAGGGAGGGTTACCCACTAAAATCTCTTAAGGAGGATGCCCAGGCTGGAACTATTATTGGACGACTTCATGAACGAAAAGAGCTCCTTATGATAATGTTGAGGGAGGCTTACCCACTAAACTCCCTCAAGGAGGATGCCCAGGCTGAAACTATTATTGGACGACTTCATGAACGAAAAGAGCTCCCTATGATAATGTTGAGGGAGGGTTTCTGCTGTGTCATGTCGCATCGAACCATTCCGGTCGTCTTGGATGTTATCTAAACATCCCCAGCTGTTTCTAAAGAGATGTTTGCACAAAGAATGCGATTTCATTTCAGTTATCATCGCTTCGAAGAGAACTTTTATCGTCGAGCCATTAGTAGATTCATACATTTAATTTAATAATGGTGTTTACTCGTATTACTGGAATCGCAAACAGATGACCCTTGTAAGAATATATTTAGCGGAACCAGGAAGGACAAGACAAAACAAATTAGAATGTTACGAAATAGTTACAGCTCTAGTATTTCGTTGTTACTGGTTACATGAGACTAAATGATGGGAACTAAGTCACAATATATTAGTCTAGGAACTAAGTCACAATATATTAGTCTATGTGTTAATATATACAGAGTGGTTCTAAAGTTCCTTCCCCACCTCTTATTTTTTGTCAGAATAAATAAATAACCTTTCGGAAACCATACAAACTTCACCCAAAGTATCTTTTGAACGTCTCGAAAATTTTGGGTGTCCCCAAAAATGGGGGCAACTCAAAATTTTCAAACGTAAAGCCCCGTTGAGATGTACCTCATTTTAAATATCTTGCAGTTTAAAGACAATTGGCGAAAATTGGGGATCTCTACCTCAACCCAAAATGGCGGCATTTCGAAAATCATAACCCTGGGGGTTTTAAGTCCCTTTTCCCTTGGTTTTCGATACAATTTAGATTTAAAGTGGTTTTCAATGATGATTAATTTTAATAGGTACACGTTCTAACTTTTGTAGTAATTAACATTTGTTGAAGTTTTGGTTAATCATATATAAGTTAAGTAGTTTTAACTAAGAAGTGTTTTGAACTAAGTGAATTTATAAACGGTTTGCTTTTCGTGCGATACTTAACGAGTACCATATCAGGTAGTGGTAGGTCATAGCGATTGTATTTTTCCTACACATTATCATGCCGCTTAAACTATTTAGGCTATAGTATTTTTAGGAACGGCCTAAACTTCCATGTTTGGTCGATCATAGTGTGTAATGGAGAAGGTCCAGTTAGTGTTAGCAATCCACACAATGGCTGAGGTAATGTTCACAGTTTACAACCGCTATCAACATTTTATGTCGTCTTCTACCCGAGGACCGTCTGACACTTACTGCTGACGCTTACTGCAAGCGCTCTAACACAACTTATATGTTTCAACCTTTTGCTGCAACTATTTTAACGCATACAATTTTGGCACTGGTTGAAGTTTTATTGAGGAAAATACTGAGGAAGTATTTAACGGCCTACAACCATATTCTAGTAATAAAATATTTGTTTGCAGTAGAAACCATAATGCGCTTATAGGTGTTTTTATTGCGGGTAAAATGAGTTTGGACAGTTTTTGAAATTAAATTTGTTTGAAAAAATAAATTTTTAATTACTTGTTTGAGGGGCCAAGCTTATTTTGTAGTGTAGGTTCCCCATAGTTTTTGAAACTAAAATGTTTACTATAAACATAAGTTTTAGTGTTTTTGAGAGAGTATTTTATGTAAGAAATATTATTTTAGTAATACAAGTTGTTACAATTTTGGAAACTAAATTGTTTGTCAGTGACATTATATTTAGAAATTACAATATATCTTGGTAAGGTTGGTTGATGGTAAAGATGGTTCTTGGTTGGTAAATATGGATCTCGTTTTTACTCATAGGACCTTCACCAGTTTGTACCACAGTCAGTTGGTGACTAAACGTTCAAGTTAAAGGTGGATCGGCGAGACGTCAACAAGTCCGCGAAGCGAACTTTCGGTGGGGGAGTGGGGAGTGCGGTGAGAGCGGTTGTCAACAGTATGGTCCTACCAGTTACTACTGTACTACTAAAGTATAAACACTGAAGTTTAATACTTTAGTTTTTATAGCTCAAAGTTTTTAGGCCGGCAGGTAGCACGCGTGTCGCTTCACGAACATTTTATAATTAATCGATTCCACATAATATATTTCACAAATAAATCTTGTTTACCACCACCACTCTTATCACCTTTGCACGTGCAGACTCTTACAGATATACTAACAGGCCCTAATCCTATTGTTGTTGCAGGTGACTTCAATGCCAAACACCCGTTTTTGAACTCACGAGGCACCTGATGTAATTGATTTTGCTCTGTGCAGGAACCTACCTTTCGAGATCGTCGCAAGCACAGTCAAAGGTCTGTTATCAGATCATTTACCGGTTCTCGTGACCATCAACGCCAGCCCGACGCTGTGCCCCCCCTAGCCACGGCCCGCATGAGAACTGACTGGAAGAAGTACCAACAACTGGTCTCGGAGCGCCTTCCGCCAGCACGGGACCCAGCGTCCACGGAGCATGAGCTAATAACCTCGTCAATTTCAGATGCTTCCAGCGAGGTGCCACCCCTTACACCCAGAGCCGGCTTGCCGGACAACGTACGCCGTGAGATTACGCTGAGGAACCAGCTGAGAATCAGAGGGTGGGTGACCAGGCACCCGGAGTTTAAACAACAGCTCAATAGGCAAAATAGACTAATCAGATAACTTTTATGACAATTTCAGGTCCGAGGACTGGAACAAGTATCTGCTAACGCTAAACGTGGAAGGAGGCAGCGTGTGGAGGGCAGCTAAGCAGATCAGAGGGACCAAAACAGCGGCACGTCCCCTCCATGGATATCACGGCCTAGTCTACACAGTGGAGGAAAAGGCGGAAACTTTTGCTAGTACAATGTATGCTCAGTTTCAGACAAACCACGATGTCTACGACGAACTCCAAGGGGAGGGGGTCGAGCATTACATGGAGAAATTTTTCGTTGAACCTCCAGGAGACAGCTTACACCCCTTCACGATGACGGAGCTGGAAGCAACGATTTGAAGGCTCAAGCCAAAGCCCCTGGCCTCGACCTGATAGGCACGTCAGCCCTGCAGGTCGCCCGTCCCCCATATTTGTACATTTGTTATTAATTTTCAATGCTGCCCTCAGGTTCCATTACTTCCCGGCAATGTGGAAGTCCGCGAAGATAATTCTGATCCCGAAACCAGGCAAGAATCACTTGTTCCCTGAAAACCATCACCCCATTTCTCTACTCTCGGCGGTCTCGAAGCTTTTCGAACGCCTGTTTGTGAAATACTTGGATGTCACCCTGAACTCACCCTGCGTTTCAGACAGCATGTTGATAGGAATGACGCTAAGGCAACGGTATTCCTGGGGCTGATGTACCCTCTTCTTGCAGCGAGGAGCCCAATCCCGGTCAGGACGAAGGACGCCATGTTCCTAATAATTGTTCACTCTTATATCATGTATGTTTCAGAAGCGTGGTGGATTCTGGCCTGCAAGACCAACAGATAAAAGCCTAGAGGTCATTCAGACGAAGTCGCTGAGACGAATTACACGACAACCTTGGTTCGTCAGAAACTCCGTAATCTTGGAGACGTTGGGAGTCCAAACTATTTATTATTATTAATCTATTTAACAGAAAAAATCCCGTGGATCGTTTCAGAAAGCAGCCGAGTCCATTCCAGAACACATCAGGGAACTCTGTAGACGGCATGACGACGTAGAGGTCTGGAGGCCCAGGCCCATCTCCATCCTAGCTAAGAAACAATCCAAATGTTAATCCAAGAGGTAATCCAGCAACTACAGCTGAAAAGCTAATGCTGTGATTCACCCAAATGAAGTCCATTTTCCCGTATGTAAGTTGTTCATACAAGTCTGGACGGATGGGGGAAGGTGTTTAGTTTGGGTATACACCGCCTAACAGTGGAGTCACCACATAACCCTCGCAGGAACGGGGGTACTCATAAAGAGTAACCACCTGCCCAAAAAAAACATAGCTGTCCCCTCGGCAGTACGGCTTTAGAAAAGGGCGATCAACAATCGACGTGATCACCAAAGTCCAGAGAGCCATGGGGAGAGCCGAGAGCCACGCATTTCTCCCGCCGGGTGGTGCTTTTTGTTACGCTTGATGTCAAGAATGCTTTTAACTCGGCGAGGTGGGTCAATGTGTTGGATGCGCTTTGTAACACCTTTCATATTTCATCATACTTGCTGAGGCTCATCGAAAACTAATCCTATCTACGCACCAGACACCTGAGTTACGATACCCGTGACGCCCAACTAACGTTGAACCAGGTCGTGCGCGTTGTTAACACCTGGATGGCCAATCACGGCCTTTTTTGCTTGCACCGAGCAAGACGGAGATCGTCCTGGCCAATGTCGGGGGTCCTCGGTCGAGCAGAAGACATCTCTTGATTACTCGGGGCAGAGGTGTGGGCAGACACTCTCACCAAGGACATCTGCCCGGGTTCAGTGACTATGGATTGCGTGACTCATCGAGCAGGGCGGAACGGTGGAATGGCGAGGTGGATTACCACCTCACTCAGTTTCTGACAGTCCACGGCTATTTCAAGACGTACCTGCATCGGATGGTCAAAACCGGTTCACCGGATTGCACCGACGATGCGGAGCACACTTTCTTCAGCTGCTCCCGTTGGGAAAAATCCTGCCTATGGTGTTTTCTTGGTGGACACGGTCTGCCACAAGATCATTGAGGACGAGAGAAACTGGGATTGTTTGTCACAGTTCATCCGGCGCGTTCTTCTATAGAAGGAAATCAATCTGGATCGCGAAGTGGTCCAGACCCCCTAAACAAGAGCTTGGACATGGAGTGAGGCCCAAGGACGAAATCCAAATTTAGGCCTAGCCTGTTATAATGTGACAAACGGTTCCAGGTTAGAATCCTAAAGAGTAGAGGAGGTTTTTTAGTGGGTAACCCCGTTTCTTAGGGGTGTCCCACACTACAGGCTGACTATCTGTGTGCATAAAGCATTTCTTTCACTTCTCCCTCAAAAAGAAAAAAAACACGTAAAATGCACTTATATGGTTATAAATAAGCCCATAAGTTTAGGTACATTGCATTACAAACTGTTACTATTTAATACTTTGTAACAAAAGTAATTAATTGTATCCTTAATACAACAATGTTTTTTCGATCCATACTTTTATCGGTACAGAATTTAGCGTTTCCTGGGCCACCCTTTGGTCATAGAGGGCTCTGGTGCCCTCGGCGATCGCCGACCAGCCGACCTGGCCAGACTGCCCCTGTTTAATTCCCTTATTGCTTTACAGTACTTGTTTCACTTTTTATTAATAAACATCCGAAGAATGAATCCTTTATCTTCACATGAAGTTCAGGCTAGAAGTTGCCATATTGCAATGTCGTGGTAGTTTAAACAACTTTTAGATTATTTGGTAGAAGTTACTTGAAATATTTTATAATTTTAATTATAATAATTTTAAATATACAAAAACATAACTGAACAAGAAAAGAGTTTTTATGGTTTGTAAAAATATTTAGCAGCTGTATTTATTTTAGAAGGTGTGCAGGGCGTAGCATTGGTGGATACATCTTTGTAAACTAAATTATTTAAAAAAAAAATTAAGTGGTTGGTTGTGTATGGTATAATATAGTTTCAACAATAAGTGGATTCATTGTAGTGTGGCTTATTTTTAAAGTAAAGCACGTCAAAATCTCATTATTAATGAATAACATTTATTTTAAATTAAAACAGTTTTAATACCCCTTAATTAATATGGCATAAACAATTCTGAACAAATATAACATCGGTAGCGGAGTAATCGATCACGCGACCTTGTCTCCGTTACAAACGACGACTCAGAACGCGTCACTCTCGATCACGCCATAAACACGACGTTTCATTATGGCGTCCTATTAATTTTTTAAGTTTTTTAAATTTATTTAGGAATACACTTTCAAATTTTTTAAGATGGCCGCTGTTTTCTAATATGGCTGCCTACTTAAACATTTCGTTTGGAACACCCTGAATGTTAAAATTGAGCAACTTCCTAATTTAAAGTGTCCTGTTAAATCACGATATTGAAATCTTAGCTACTGGATCAGGTAAAAACCTCACATCAAAGAAATCAAAACTTTAAGTCCTCGTAGCTTCCAAACCATTAGATCTAAATCCAAAAACAAAATAAAACGCAGGGTGTTCCATGAGAAATTTTTAAATATGTCGCTATTTTGGGAAATTACGGCCATAATGAAAAAATCTGGAATTGTTGAATTCTTGAGTAAAACTTAAAATTTAGCAAGCTCCAAATTGTTCCAAGCGCCGTCGTTTAAGAGTTTTTGGCCAACCTTAATTAATTGTTTTAGCTAACCTTATACTGAATTTAAATGTCCATACTGTTTGTTATTATTATCCTGTGATCAACTGATTTTGTTAGAAACGGAATGAGGATTGAAAAGCAAAAGATAAATTTAATTTACACCAATTATTTGGTTTGTTACAGTAGCTTCAAGCAATACAACGAATACGTTTTCTATCAAAACACGGAAGATTTTGGAAATACTCTTTCCTGCTTTTATTTCGCACAGTTATGTTACCCTAAAGTTTTTACAAATTGTATAGTAACCTGATAATTTTACATTTATTACATACATAAAATAAAATAAATATTTATGAAAAACCTCTATTCACGTATTGTTCTTTGCCGTTTTCAATCAAGAACTGTCAAACGTTTATAAACAGCTGTTTTGGTTTGCATTGTTTACATTTGATTCTCCATAACCGTAATGTTAAATTTTTAGATTTTAAACTTAATATTACAGTAAAACACGAATTTTCCTGGACATTAGACCTATCTAGAACTTATTTTCTACTCGGAAATTAGTTATTTCCAAAATTTAAAGAAATTCCTCGGTGCCGTTTTCGAGATCCGTGTTCTCCATTAGATTAACATGGCAAAGAGTGTGCAGGTTAGCTGCTGTGAGGAACACTGAAAGAAGTCATTTCTACCATGAATAATTTTTATCTTAACATCTATACCAACTTTCATCAACATCTGTCCATAAATAAAGGAGTTTGCCTATTCTCTATATGATTAATATGGGACAAGAGTATGCAGGTTTGCTGCCACGATAAACACATAAACTATGATTTTTAAGCATAAATGGATAGATCTCAACCACATGAAGCTAAATATGTAGTTTTATCCAAAAACATTGATTAATATGGGAAATATTAATTTTTCCTTATCCTCCATAAGATTAACATTGGAGCCCCACAATACAACGTACTGTGTTTAGATTTTTTAATATCTCGCTAACCGTTGGAGATAGAGAAAAACTTTAAGGAACTTAATTGTGTAGTTTTTAAAGCTGATTCTAATGGTGAAATATAAAATTTGAAATTTCTAAAAATTACATGTGAAAAACGCAAAAAACCCCATTTTGGGGTACAAAACCCCCCCAAACTACCCGTTCCCATGGACCGATATGTCTGGTTTACGAACTCGTCCGAGCATTTGTAAGAATACACGTCTCTTAAAATGACGAGTTAAATTAAGTTTCAAGGAAAATTGTGTTTTTTACGATCCAATGAAAACCCACTTGCCACTTTATTATGTGTAATATGCTGCAGAAGCCAACAATCACGTGCAACACACCACGCGCCACCTCACTCGCTCTCCCGAAAACAAAAAAATATATTGTGGTTGATGCTAATGTTAGTGGTTAACAAAAAATACGTTACGTAATATCCGGGATAACTAGAAAACTATTATTATAAAGCGTAATAAACAACAACCATATAAAATTGGCGATTCTAAGCTATCATTTTCATTTATAAAAAATTGATCTGTATTTTGCATCCTGTAAAACTTAACAGACGAAATTTACAGGTGATCGCAACCGCGAATTAAAATACAATGAAAGTCGTTTGTGTTTAAATGTTCATGAAGGAGTATTTTTCGTTATAGAAAGTTAAATTGGTACCACTGAACAGCTGGTTTCAAAGCAAATCTTCATTTGTGGAGTATTTTGCTATGCGGAATGAATTCTGAGCTATGAATTATTTCGAAATGGATATGTCTTAGCTCTGGAGGGGGGGGTGTTGGCGATTTTTAAGATGGAAAGCATGTAACAGGTTTCCATAGAAACTACCAGAACTATTGTATTAATTTTTAATATAAAATAATAAGAACAGCTGTTTATATGAACTGGGAAAATTCCTTTTAGACATATCCATGATCTAACCTATTTCCCACAAGGAAGTGAATACAAACATTTTTGTAAAACCTGTTTACGTATGAAAATTCGTCTTTTAGAGGCGTTTGATAACAGAGCTGAAGCCACGGTAATATTATTCAGACAGAGACAAGAAACCTCGAAAGAGAAGTGACGAATTCGATCATTGCAAGTTGAAAAACTTGAAAGTATTTCTCAACTCTGAATACTATCCTTATAGTGATCTAAATCTAGATTTTGAAAGTGGCGATGTCTCTAAGGCATATGAAATGTTATTAAGATTCAAAGAAACGTATTATAACACAAATATGGATCCCATGATAAGTCGAAGTGAATTTTTAAATAAATATCCCTTAATAGTAATAGACTGTTCTAGACAAAATGAATCCATCAAGGAAGGGGTCGTAGATATTAAATTAGAAATTGAAACGAATGAAAATGTCAGCGAGAACACGTCAGCGTATTGTCTAATAATTCACGAAAAATTATTTGAGTACAATCCTTTAACAAATGAAATAAATAAAGTATAATAAAAAGAAAAATGAATATTAAAAAAGAGTTGATAAACTCTGCCAATCAAATAAGAGAGAAATATAGAGCATTAACATGTGGGAAATACTTGGAAACTGAGGAGCGAATGAATGCGTTTTAACCACTTATAGAACCATTGCAGGAATTGGTATGTTGTATAGCATCATACAGTACATTGGTAATGAATAAAGGCGGGATTTTTACAAATTGTTTGCTCTGTGCAAAAATGCTCCCCATTAGAATAACATGGGAAAAACGTGTCGATTCTAAATTATGTTTGCTATAGTACCACTACTCATCCCTTTAGAGATGTAATATCGGTAACAAGAAATTAGGGTACAGACGAGGAAACCATAATAATTCAATTAATTAATTTACAGAAGGATTATGTTAAGGCTACTGTTTTGGATAAAAATATATAAATTTAAAAAACTGTTATCCATACCGCTAAGCGAAAAATACAATTGAATGACTAAAGTTGAATACAGTTAAAAAATATGAAAATACCTATTAAAATACTTGAACGTTATTTGGGGAGTGTGGTTGTGGACTACAACGTAAACTCAACACGTTTGGTCCGTGTCCAACGCACTACATAAAGCTACAAAAGCTCGCTGACCCGGTACAAGGGCGCAAATTTATTGTTATGTGAAGATGAAGCGACCTTTAAAGAAAATACATCCATGCTCCATACCTTCCCTCTCTTTATTGCTGGTATAATCTTTCATTTTTAAACTATGCTTTCTTGGTGTTAGTAATCGATCACATAGAGTGAAGAATGTATGGAAACTTAATCTGTATTATTTAAACTCGTATCGGAGGCTCTTATTAGCTCTTACTAATTTAAAGTACGCGTGGATGAGTTTACGTGTCGTGCGTGTAGAAAGAATAAACTTCAACTGATTGTTTTGGAACTGATTTTGACAGATAGGATTAACACTTTTAATCTTACAAAAATAATTTAATCCTACTTAAGTATATTTAAACGCTGATAAAAAGTAGTATCTGGAGAGTTTATGCAGTCATGAATAATACATGGAAGGAAGCTCACTAATTGGCCTTTACTTTAAAAAATATTGCGCGATATTTCTTTTACACATTTCACACGAAATAAAAGGGACTCCAACTGTTTCCAGGGAAACCTCTGGAATTCACTCCTCAATTATTCTAAGTTTTCTGTTCCTATAAATCAAGTTTAATGTTTGTAGAATGATATGATTGACAGAAGGGAAGAGTTATGCTCGGGATATATTACTTGATGTATTTATCGAACAATAACGATTGCAGTAAGGTATTGGTGGTAAAATACCAAAATAATTCTAGACTGGTTTCCTGAATACCCTAGCTGCATTATCAAGCCTAAGGATGTAGTAGTTTAATATACAGAGTATTCATCAAAGTGACTATTGAACACCCTGTATAGGCTAAGGTTAGGAAGAATCAGACTAGCAGCCTGAACGCAATATCTGGAGACTGTGGATGTACAAAACTCCTCCAAAAGGTGATTAGGCACAGAGAATTATTTGGCAATAGGTCAAGAAAAGCTGCGTTTGTTAACTGACAAACAAACCAAAATATAAACTCAGCCTTCCTGGGACCATTAATAAAAATGGACGAAAGACGAAAGACTCATTTGTATCTACATAATTAGTAAAAAATAATCATGACTGTTTGCAAATTTACTATGGAAAAGTGAGCTATTCAGATGACCCGCATGGTGACAGTTAAGCCCGGGGCCATACAAGTTCACACGTTTTCGGAGGTCATTCAAAATTATGTAAATTATATATAAAAATTATATATATATACAGGTATATAAGCATATATAATATATGCGTTCACCTCGACATGGCTGCAATTATTGTCTGATTATTATACTCTTTGGTGGAGTTGTTCCTTTCTGTAATATATTGGATGAGTGCGTTGGGGAAGGCAATCAGACTACATTAACTACAGTTTTGGGGGAAGGGGTCGTACCCCAAAAATCGGGTTTCCAATATAACTATGTGTAATTTTAGAAAATATCTAACTTTCCTTTTCAACATTGGATTCAACTCAAAAAACAGACCATTTAGGATTTTGAATCATGACTCTAGGTCTAATGGTTATTGAGATATTTAAAACGGTAAACAAATTTTAAATCTTGTGGAGGGTAGCTAAAAAAAATCCTATTTACTTAATATCTCTTTCAAAATTTGGTATCCAAGTCCATCTAGTTAACTTTAACTGTAATATATATACGATGGCAAGGGAAACTGACTCACTAGGGATACAAATTCTAACCCACTTCTAGAAGTGCTGGAGATTTGAAATTTGGCACGGACCTTTCTTTTGGTGCACAACCAACAGGAAAATTGCCATATCTTACAATTTTTCATTATAAACCAAGAAAAAAATGTTAGAATTTCCCCATATAAAATGCATTGGGTTTATTTCGTAAAATGCAAGGTTTCACTTTTCCGCTCAAAAATACGACTTCCTGATCAGCTAGAGACTTGAAATGTTTCAAGAACACTCCTAAGAGGTTACTCTGAATGATTGGATTTCGAAATTTTTAAATTTTACGATCCTAAAAAAATCTTAAGCTTTTTTAAAAAAATTTAAATTTTTCGGCTTTATAACTTTATGAAAAGGTCTTATCGGAAAACGGAGGGCTCTTGGCTCCGTTAAATTTTTAAATTCTATAACTTTGATGTCTTGACATTTTCTCATATTTTGCCCCCTTAACTCATAAATTGAGTTTCTTTTCTGAAAATCGAAGCCGAATTTAGGCCTAGCCTGTTTTAATGTGACAATCTGTTCCAGGTTAGATTCCTAAGGAGTAGACGTTTTTTGGTATGTAACCCCGCTTCTTAGGGGAGTGCCACATTACAGACTGGCCACCTGTGTGCATAAAGCATTTCTTCCACCTCTCCCTAAGAAAACCTACAAGCGATTATGCCGACAACTAGAACGGGGGCCTGGGGGCCCCAGCGAGCGAAGCGAGTTTTATCTATACATCCATAACACCCCCAAATTTAATGTATCTTACTGCTGAAAACCTACGTACTCATTGTAATTCTTATGGAGAATACTGAAATAGGTAAACTAGCTTAATTATTGATATAATTCGATAAAATGTTTGTATTTTAATTAGTTAACAACCTTGATATAAAAACATTACAATGTAAAAATCCTTATTGCAGCAAACCTGAATACTGAGTACTGTTAGATTTCTATGATGGGAATACGAGTAAGTTCCGTGAAGTTCGCTCGGCGTGCTGCGTGCGATCTTGTTTATAAAACTTCGTATCTTTCATTCTTGCTAGAGTTTTATGTACGAGTATCGCTCTATCTGCATTGTCGATCTGTTATGGAAATATACAAATTGGTAATCACAGTACGTTGTTTTACGGAACCCCAATGTTAGTCTTACGGGAGAAAAGTTAAAATGGATATCCAGCTTATAATGGGAAATGTCATAATAAAATTTGTAATACAGCTTCATCTAGTTAAGGCTCAACATCTTACATGGCAGAAAACCCTCTTAGGCTTACTGATTCCCCTTGTTATTCTTAAGGAGAATATGCAAATTGATTTAGCCTCATTATCATATTTAATGTTGCGAAAAAACTTGTTATACAGATTCATCTAGTTCTACTAACATCTACTAATATATGTAAAAACAATCCTTCTCTGAATACTTCCCATGGCAGCAACCCTACTTACTCATTTCTTATGTTATTCTTATGAAGTATAGGTAAATCCTTATTTACTCTGTGGAAACATGTAGTACATGTAAATATGTATAGTGTCATTTTTTATGTGGCTCAACCTATGAGTAAGCTTAGTTTCAATAAATAAGTAAACAAATTCATAAATGAATGGGAATTTTCTCAGTAGGTCTACGCAAATACGGCAGTAGCAGACCTGGTACAGGAGTATTTAGTTTTAGTAACATAACTTTAGATGTGTTTCCTGCAAAAAATATTTTGCAAGTCTTGAATAGTAATCCCCTCGAGGATCTTATAATTAAATGTTATATAATTCAGTGTTACAACTACATGTATCTCAGCTTTGACAAGGTGTAAATAGTTTAGCGTTTGCAACACTGCCACCGGCAACACTCTCTTCGTGTTTGACGTTGGTAGGTTGGCAGCCTGCAGGTGGTTGGTGTAAACGGATATGTCGTATGTTTGTAGACAATTTTGAACGTGTATGTGCTCCGTGTGGTAAAATTTTTAACGTTGCAAGTAGGAGTAGCTAAGGATAGCGAGTGGACCGTTAAAAACTAGTGCTTAATACATCTAAATTATTATAGATAGGTTTGTGGGAAAATTGTATATTCTAATTGAACTAGCAATATAGCTACAAGAACAAATCATATACTAGTACGAGGTTTTTGTTTTGTTGTGGTTTTGATTTTGTTTGTTTGTATTTTATTGTGATAAATGAGCAAGAAATTAAATTATTATTTTAGAAAAAATTCAGCAATTCAGTACGTTTTTTAATTCCACTTTTAGTTAACTGTACATAAATAACTTCATCGTAAGTGGTAGGATAAATATGATAATCGACCTCTATAGTAGACAGTTAATTTTATTTTAAATCCCCAATAAAAAGCTTCACAAGTTCCGGTGTAAGTCGAGAGACAAGAAGAGAAGAGGGTCCGTTTAAAAATACAAAATTTTAAAAACATTGTAAATCTAAAACAGATTATATTTTATAATTATTATTATTATTATTTTCACATATACGAAAAGCAAATCAAAATCGGAGCCTTCGAAAACGGGATACTTTATTCCTGTTGTTGGCTTCATTGCTTTTTTAAGGTCTTCTCTGCTCTCTAACAGCAATCGGAAATTGCAAAAATGTAAAAAACCTCAGGTGGTGTTCAAATAATGATAAAAACATAAATCCTAATAATATATATTCTTGCTCGCTCTCTTCCTTTGAAGCTGTTGTTGTAAAATTAGAATATTAAAAAATAGTTATATGTCTCTTTCCGTTGTTTTTGCATATAAATCTCCGGGTCGACGTCTGCTTCAAGTAGATCTAAACACTTGTTTGAGATTGATTATTACACTCGATAATCTCTACTCCCGTTTTGGGTGATTTAAACTGCAACTGCATTGTTTTTGGAAATGTAGAGCGAACAATCTTAACGGTGTTCGGCCGCTTTGAGCATTTAATGAATTGAATATAAATATCTCCGTTCCTTTCAAGTCTAATTTTATTTATAGGGGACCCATGCCAAAATGAATCCCAAACAGAAAGTTTAGACATAGTCCTACATAAACCATCACATCCCCTATAATGGAGCAAGTCTTATGTGAACTATGTACTGACCATATCCAAGTAATTTTAAGTGTCTTATTGCAGCATCACCTCTATCCTTATTTACCTAAGCTTATGAGTTGAAGAGTTGACTGGGAAATATTTCGTACTGGCGATAACTAGATACCTAGTATTTGAAGATAACTTCATTCTAAGATAACAAGACTGTTATCTTAATGTTGTAAATAGTTTTTACTCTCTAGATGGCGTTAAAAATGCCATTAAATTTTAACGGCTGTTTACAGGAATTAACCAAGAATTATAAGTCCGTTACCACCAAGGTGAAATGATTTCCTCCGCCCTCCAGTTAGAATCCTACAAATTATAAAAGAGAAAATTAAATTAGACGTCAGTGGCATAGGTATAGGCTTCCATGTTTAAAGAGACAGTTAAATGAATTGAGTCTCAAGATAAAATATGAGTTCAATGACTAAAGGATCAATTCATACATATCTTACTTATCTGAAATAAATCCTGGGAATTCAAATACTGTATGTGTCAAGCAGCTAAGTGACTCATCGCACACCAACAATAATTCCTATCTTGAAACACAATTATGTTGTTTTCGAAAGTAATATAGACAAAAATCACATTTAACTTATTATCTAGAAAGAAATAAAAATAGTATAGGTAGTTTATGTGAAACTGTAAGTAGTGCAGAACTTCTGAAATATACATCTACTTAAGAAATTAGTAGCCTCCTTAAAATTTTCCAAGCAGAAAATCTCCTGGACAAGATTTAATTACCTACTAGAATTGAAAATTTGAAAAATTCGTAAAAACACAACAGCACAATTTAGGATTAATGTAATTTATTTACTTTCCTTTGGGAAATAGCTTAGATCATGGATATGCTTTGAATGAGTGTTTTCAGTTCCTCAAACAGCTGTCCTTATGCCCTCCTCTAGCTCTAAGTGACAATTTTTTGAACGACGAAAATTTCTGACATCCCTCTAGAGCTTAAACATATCAATGTTCCTGGAGGGTTACCTTTGCCATCTTGCCGTCTCCAGTTCCAGTTTCCTTAGTATGTAGCCCATTTAGAAGATCTACCTGAATTTAATTATATCACAGAAAACTTCTTTTGTTGTTATTTTAATCTGATTTTTTTATTATCTATTCATTCTATTTATCATTTATTTGTTAACTTTTTAAGTTAATAATCTTGTCAGTTAATGGTCCTGTTAATAGTTCTCGTCTCTAAACAGAGCAAACCCGCCAAAGTTATAATTTATTTATTATATCTTACGTGTATAATAGCATTATTAACTATAGCATTGATCTAAAAATAAAACTCTAGGAAAAGATCTAACAGAAACCACACACAACGCCACAGCTGATTATATTTAGTAACAGTTTTGCTACTCGAATAAATTTTGAAGTGTTTTCCAGTAGAAATCAACATATTATTTAAACATTTATGTCTCTAAAAATATATAGATTTTAAAATTTAAAATAACCAAACAATACTTTGATTGTCAGGACAGTCGTCTCCATTTACAATAATTTACATGCATGCATTTGGTATTACTACACTTGGTATGTAATTACCTGTGTAACGGAGTGTACACCCTCACCCCTCTTCCCAACCCTCCCCCAGACCTAATCCCTCTGGACCAATCACGGTCCTCGTTACAGGAAATCTCGTTACAGAAGGTGCTTCAAGAGAGGGGAATATTGCAATTTAATTCTTAACTAGAATATAATAACTAATTTCTTTGGTTTACTACAGATGATTTCTTTACAATTATGTTATTTCTAGGACACTGTATTGAGGACAGTGATCAAATATTGATCCGAAATAGTTAAATGTTGAATGTAAAGCTATTTTAGTCATAAGTTAAATGGATGTGCGTGTATGACATCACTGACTGCAAAGAAGATCACAACTGGAACGTACAATGTTGTTGCAACCCTGGGCAGGCTCATGCCCAACGTGGGTTGCCCGCGTCCCTGCAAACGCCGGTTTTTTATGTCGTCCGTTCAATCGGTGCTTCTGTACGGAGCTGAGGTCTGGGTCCATAGGTCCTGGCATCGCAGACATGGCACAGAAAACATTCTTCGAGTGTGAGATATGGAGTGTGCAGCGAATGTCCCTCTCTGCGAAGATCGGCGTCGAGAAGGGGAGGAGATGCTCCAGAGAGGGGACATATGGAAATACGTTAAACAGTACAATATTTTCATACTATACTTTGGGCGAAAAAGGTGGATCTCGATCGGCCTTAGCCCTATGATCACCCCAACGAGGTAAGCCCTAGTGGCGTATTTGGGTGTAACCCGAAGTAATGGTCAAAAGAGATCCAGGCTGATCCTAGGAGATGAGGGGGAGTGTATAGAAGAACTCGGTACTGTGGGACTCGCCACACTACCGAGTCCCTCCGGTGTGCGTTAAAATTACCTTCTCCCCAAAGGTCTATGTAGTTGGGACAAATGTTGTTAAAAGAGGATACCATCCTAATAAAACATGCGTCTACAGGCTTTGAAATGTGTGACAACCGACATGCTGCGAACTCAGCTAACACGGCCGCATTAGTGATCACGCTGCGAACTCAGCTAACACGGCCGCATCAGTGATCACGCTGCGAACTCAGCTAACACGGCCGCATCAGTGATCACGCTGCGAACTCAGCTAACACGGCCGCATCATCACGCTGCGAACTCAGCTAACACGGCCGCATCAGTGATCATGCTGCGAACTCAGCTAACAAGGCCGCATCAGTAATCACGCTGCGAACTCAGCTAACACGACCGCATCAGTGATCACGCTGCGAACTCAGCTAACACGGCCGCATCAGTGATCACGCTGCGAACTCAGCTAACACGGCCGCATCAGTGATCACGCTGCGAACTCAGCTAACAAGGCCGCATCAATGATCACGCTGCGAACACTTTGTACGCTGTCTAAAGTCCCACCAAACCAAAACCTTTACTTACAAAACCCAAAAAAAATTGCAACTATACTCTTTGTGCAAGAAAGAACATAATTCGGAGAATATCTTTATTTCAAAGATAAAATATTTACCATATGTGGATAAGAAACAAAGATGCAGACATTATAGACATAATAAGATATGCAATTCCCAACTACACTTTGAATATTTTAAGTTGAAAGCATGGCGTATTTATGGTCCTCTGGAAACTGCCAACAAGCGCAGTGGAGGTAAGGTTTACAATTTACAGCTGCTATCAACGTTTTATGACGTCTTTCGATTCTTCGGAGACCGTCTGGCGTTTCATTCCCTTGACTCCCATTGACGGTGGGATTCCTCTGTATTCCTGTGTTTGGGGTTGGTATCATACATGCTGCAACCTATTGTTTACTATACTTCAAATTGATGTTACGACAAAACAATAAATTTATAAAATAACTTCACTGTCACCAGATTAGAAATGTATTGCATTTACTTACCTTTGGGAAATACATTAGATGATGGACATGAAGGGAATGTTTTTAATTCCTCTTAATAGCTGTTCTTATATGACGTCACCCGCGTTACACCCTCCTTCTGGAGCCTCCTGGAGCCACCCTCCTTCTTATAAATTTATACTAAGTTTCGGAGGATATATCTAAACATATCCATGTAAAAACTAAAATAGTGGCCACGATGTGACAATATTCAGTGACAACCAAAATTAGTTTTAAACAAGACGTATTTGCAAAATGTAACCTCATTTATGTCCGATAGTGCAAAGAGAAGAAAGTTAAAAAAAAACTTTACGTTTTTAAACACATATTTGACAACACAAAACTGCACACGCAAAATTACTTAACCACCTAAATTTGTAGCTAGTACAATAGGTTAATTACTACATTGAATTATTATTTTACAATAAATGGTTACAAGGAAAAGTTGTATTTACTGGGTTATTGCACCTTTTTTTATTGCGTGTCTAATTGAATGTCATATGCTAATAAATGCATATTGATCATATGTATATTGTATAATATGCATATTGATTTAATTTTATTATCTATCCAATACTATAATACTAGCAAGGTTTGTATATATATATATATATATATATATATATATATTTGCACACGGATCTCGAAAACGGCACCGAGGAATTTCTTTAAATTTTGTAAATAACTAATTTCCGAGTAGAAAATAAGTTCTAGAAAGGTCTAATGTCCATGAAAATTCTTGTTTTACTGTAATATTAAGTTTAAAATCTAAAAATTTAACATTACGCTTATGGAGAATAAAATGTAAACAATACAAACCAAAACAGCTGTTTATAACCGTTTGACAGTTGTTGATTGAAGACTGCGGGGAACAATATAGAGGTTATGCATTAATATTTATTTTATGAATTAAATAAATGCAAAATTATCAGGTTACTAAACAATTTGTAAAAACTTTAGGATAACATAGCTGTGCGAAATAAAAGCAGAAAAAAGTATTTCCAAAATCTTCCGTGTTTTGATAGAAAACGCATTCGTTGTATTGCTTGAAGCCACTGTAACAAACCAATTAATTGATTTAAATTAAATTTATCTTTTGCTTTTCAATCCTCATTCCGTTTATAACAAAATCAGTTGATCACAGGCTAATAATAACGGTATGGATAATTAAACAGTAAATGATCGGCTTCGGCTAAAAGACGTTAAACGGCATCGCTCAATTGACTAACGTCGTAGCCGAGTTGTAGCGTGTCGGCCTCAAGAACTATAGGCCGCGAGTTCCATCCCCACCAGGGGCGATACTTTTTGTTCAGTGCTATATTAATTATGGTGTATTAAATCGGTTTTATATCAACCTGATAAATGTTTTCATTGAGTTATAAATGTGTTTTAATTTTTCTAATTAATTTTTATAATACATGTCTTATTTTATACGAGCAAAGCTCGGTCACCAGGTACTCTAAATAACAAAACAATGTCGTGTTAGTTACACCATTCATAGCTTGAGAACGGCTCATAAGTAAACCGCGACCCAGAATATCTAAATCTTTCACAACGAATCCGTATTGCTATTTGACTTCGGAAAATGGCCAATCATAAAGTTAACACATAGATTTAACACCCATTACTGTAGGGTGTTACGAAGTTCGCTGGGCCAGCTAGTCGAACGTAAACATATTCCTAGAATATTACCCAAAAATAAGTGAAACCATGATTATTATGCAGTAAAAATATTAATAATATAGTAAAACGTTTTGTAATAACTCATAATAATTAAAGTTAAAACAATTAAAAATAGTTATTATTCTATAACTAGAATTCTTTAGTTTATGTTTATTAAGTATTCTGGGTTAAAACTCAACAAATTCGTAGTTAACTTATTTTGATTATTGAGATAATTATACATTTTTATCCTCTGTGTATTTAATAAAATGAAAGAAGTTTTTGAATGAAATAAAATAGCTTGCCTATAATTAAGTCACAAAGTCTAAAACGATAGTGGTAGTATAACATAAATGAGTTTTATCTATTTCAAATTAAATCAACAAATACTGTACACAGCAGTTTATCAACTGAATTAACAAAACAAAAATTCTAGATAAGTACTTTTGGATAGTAAATACACAGAACCTGGGTGAAATATAACATTGCTGGATCTAACAGAAACATAACAGACGGCAGCGGAGTAATTTTTCTCGCGTTGTCTCCGTTACAAATGACGACCAATCAGAATTACACCCTTCAGTCTCGTATCGCACCAAACTTATCTTCCACACCTTCTCATTTGTCTCCGGTTTACCTGTGGTTGTTTTAATCTTTATAAAAATTTCAGTTTTAACCTAAATATAAAAGGATAAGTCTCAAAAATGAATGTTGTCCACTCTAAAAACCTGTTTAAATAATCATAAGACGTCAATTCCGTTACACTTTTTGTGTCTCATAAATTGCTAACTCCCACCTACTTGAGCTTACACATCTAATCCATGTCAAATAAACGGTACCAGTGGACTGACTCATACTTTCTCCCTTAATTATAATAAACGAATTACAACCTTTAATTAAAAAATCATATTATTTAAGGAAATCAGTATTTACAATACTAACATGAAACATTAAATTTTAATCAAAATCGTTAGAGTTTATTCATAAAGGTCAGACAATCAGGTCTCTGGGTTTGCACTCAGACAGACTGACAGACTGATAGACTGACGGACTGACGGACAGACGGACAGACGGACTGACGTACTGACGGACAGACGGACTGACGGACTGACGGACTGACAGACTGATAGACCGACCAAAAACACACACAGTCCGAAAACCTCATTTTTGGATTCAGGAACCCTCAAACCAAATACATATACCCTCAACAAAAATTCAAAAACTTTAACAAAAACAATACTTTCTCCACATACTATGAACAAGGCGAGAAAGTAACATTAACTTTGGCCTTATTGAGATTACAATATGTAAGCAAACAAAATTAAAACATGTTTATAAACATTATTGGCAGTATTGATGACACTCGTTGATGTCGTTTTTTGACATGGATATGTCTTAGCTCTGGGGGGGTGTTGGTGATTTTTAAGATGGAAAACATGTAACAGGTTTCCATAGAAACTACCAGAACTATTGTATTGAATTTTAAATATAAAAGAATAAGAACAGCTGTTTAGATGAACTTAAAACATCCCCTTTAGACATATCCATGATCCAACCTATTTCACTCAGGGAAGTAAATACAACAATTTTTACTCATAAGATTTGGATAAAGGTTAAAATAATAACATAATGAATAAAAAAGTTAAAAATAAGAATATTGGAAAAAAATTAAAGATATATAAATAGAAATAATTATAGAAATGTATGTAAGGATGGGTTTCAGTTCATTTAAACAGTTGTTCTCATATGACGTCACTTCCGTCATCTTTTTTGAGTCCCTGAGCTTACCCCCCAGAGCCTAGACACATCTATGTGAAAACCCTTTAATATATCATTTGTTGAGACAATGTCTCAGTATTTCAGGAGTTTTACCAATAATACGGCTGGTGGATGAGTGTGATTGTGAGAGTATTGTTATTGTTAATTAATATCAGCATTCATTCGTCAATGATCAAAGGCAGATAGATGGGCCTAGTTCGGGATTGAACAGGTGAATTCAGACAATGAAATGGGCTCTATGAATTGAATACTCAAGCCACTTAACTTATTATGTATAAGGGGTGAGAGAAAGTGAACTTTATTACCTGGTAACAAGATACCACAAACCCCAAACCCTTGATTAGTCTTTCTCCTTGATATGAGGTAGGTAACCATAAATGTGGTCGAACTGGAAGCTTTATGACGCAACACGACGCTTTACAACGTGTAACGCAGACTTCCAGGGAACGATCGTGTCAATATATACGGCGCTGCTATAATGTTTATCATCGCTCCTCAAGAGTCATATGACCAATTCAGGCTATTATATCACCAATTTTATTTCTTGTAATTAGTATAATTTTGAGTTTTATAATTGAAGTATTGGCTAGAATCATCTGAACTATTTGTGTTCTGTATTTAGGGTTTAATCTTTCCAATATATCATTTACTAGCCTAAGTACCCGTTCTTCGCACGGGCAAAAAAGCCTGAAAGGTGTAGGCTCTACTGATACATTTAAGGTATTGTTAATTAATTCTTCATTGTTTACAAAATGACAAAACACGAGTGTCTACAACATTTCAAAGTAATATCTGTCAATTATTGGGAGAGGATAAGGATTAATGTAATAGAGACAGTCGTCGGAAAAAACTTAAAATCTACCATTCCGCTATTTCAAATCATTCACTAATTTCGATCCAGCAGTTTATCTGAAAAATCAACTTAATTTCTTCTTCTTCTCGAACTGTCAAAATATAGTGCAAACGGATGTTGTCATTAGAAAATGTAAACATTGGAACCTAGGACGGCCACGGCAGCTCTTTCTTCTTCTTCCCGAACTGTCAAATTTTAGTGTTCACAGCTGTTGACATTCAAGTAATTTTATGTTTTCATTCTCTAAAAATGTAAACATTGAAACTTAGGACGTTCACAGGGCGTAGCCCGAAAGGGTTTTAAGGAAATGAGTATGCCTATGTGTTGCATGAGTTTAAGATCTACCTTTGTGTAAAATTTCAAACCGGTCGGTTCAGTATTTTTCGCATTTACTTGCCACAACAAACCCACAAAAAACATACAGAAACCACCTCTTCTTTATAATATTATAGATATTCAGTTTATTAATTGTAGAAAAAATTTGGAACCTTGAGCCATAAAACCCGTACAAAGTACGAGTACGTGGATATTTAATTATTCACAAGCAGAAGCTCCGTAGCAACGTGTACACGTTGTATGAGTGTTAAGAAGGCCAATGATTATCATTATGACAGTTCCAAAAATCGGAAAAAATAAATACCAAGGAATACATTGAGTTCAAATACTAATAAGTTATTTTTATATAGGAAAGAAGCTATTACCGTAGGATGGTAACATTGTCGGGACATTTAATTACTATTAAATTTAACGATCAATTTAAACAAACTAATATAGATTTTTATATGGCAGCTGGTTTTTTTTTCTGTTACACTACTTAAATAGATAATGTGCTCAGAAAACTTAGAAAAATGTGCCTTATATCGCAAAAAATATATTTTCGTGAGGTTATTGGTTTACTTTGGTAAGACGAGGGTCAGTTTTTGGTATAAAAACCCAACACTAAAATGTGCATGAAAATGACAAACATTTCATTAGAGTAGATACTCTCGTTTTTATGGAGAAGACAAACATTCTCTATTTTGCTTAGCATTACAGAAAACAGAAACAAAGAGAAACAGGACCCAAAACGGCTTTATTAATATCATGGTTCTATATTAATTGTGAAATTATACTATTTTTGGGTTTTCATGTTCTATACACTAAATACCCGTCGCAGCAGACCTGCGTACTCAGCGAATTTCCAAAAAAATAATGTAAAGATAATATTATATGTCAAGTTTTATCAATATCTGTCGATTAATATATGAGTTAGTTATTTGCCTATTCTTCATAAGATTAACATGGGAAAAGAGTATGCAGGTTAGCTGCCGTGAGGAACATTAAAAGTAGGAATTTCTAGCATAAAAGATTTTTATTTTGACCAATTATATCAAGTGTCATCAACATCTTTCCTTAAAAAAGGAGTTTACCTATTCCCTATATGATTGGATCTCAAGCACATGAAGCTAAATATCAAGTTTTATCCAAAAATATTGATTGATAAGTGAAATAATAATTTTTCTTATCCTCCATAAGATTAACATTGCAGCCCCAAAATACAACGTACTGTGTTTATATTTTTTAATATCTCGGTAACCGTTGGAGATAGAGAAAAAAGCTGATTTTAATGGTTGAAGATAAAATTTAAAAAAACCCAATTTTTGAGTACAAAACCAGACCTACGGTAATAGCTCCTAAGAAGCCGTGTATCTATACGAATGTACAGACAAAATACGAACATATAGACAGATATTATATACATACCGGTATTTACTAAATATTTACAGTAAATACGAGTAGATTTACGAAGGGGGACTGTTAACTCTTACTCGTAGCTTTATGCCGTACAACACTCAAGGGCATTTATAAAATAAAAGGTCCTTTACCGTTAAGTTGGTTATCCTCCAAGGGTTCTTTTGGGGATAAGGCAAGGATTACGGAATTATCAAAAGAATAAGTGATGAGAGAGTGTTAACTTCCAAGAACCTTCAACCCTGTATTTAAGATTTCCCGTCGTGGTGAATAAATAAAAGTATTAATAAGGAAGTCTCCAGAAGATCCTCTCATTTCTAGTTCTGAGTCTCTTGAGAATATTCTTTTTGTTTACACTGCATCCTTTCTTTAGTGCAGTGGCATTTTCTCAAGTAAAAATACACAAGAGAATATAGTTTAGTAGTGATTTCCAAATAAGAGGGTTATTTGACTTCTTTAGAGTTTTTTTGATTTTCGGAACTTAGAAAATACGGTATTGAAATGTTCATATCGCTTATGCAATAATTGTATTGTTTTAGTTTTTAAACAGTAAGGGCTTGGAAACAAGTTAGAATATAGGGCTAGTATAAAAACTCTATTACAAAGGAATTATACCTTTTTTTCTGCTAAATATACAAACTTGTAGCTGCGTGGAAGGTATTAAATACTACTAATTACTACTAAACGCCACTTTCAATAATTATTTTTGTAATTAGGCTAGTATCTGAACAATTAAGGTTCGTCAGTGGACTCAAGGTGATGATAAAATATTTTCAACATATACTAAATTTAATATAGTATTATTACAAATTATAATATGATATGCAAATTCTGAACTCAAGCTTGTCCGTTCACAAGAGAGGTAAACTAGCAGATATAGTAATCGGATCTTTTCCGTTATATATATACACCACTGTTTAAATAGCTGTTAAATGTTTTATACTGCTAACAAACATAATAATTGGAAAGTTTGTATATTTAAGTTAATTTTTAAGTAGATTTTATACATAAATTTCCAAAATAGCATAGCTAATTGCGGAAGTAAATGTAGATAAATACCCCCGTCGCAGTAGACCTGCGTACTTAGCGAATTTATATATAGATAATATAATAATAATAATATATGACAAGTTTTATAAAAATCTGTCCATAAACATGAGAATTATTTGCCTATTATCCATAAGATTACATGGGAAAGAGTGTGCCGGTTTGCTGCCATGAGGAACACTCAAAAAGAAAGAATGAATGCCTAAAGAAGGCATTTCTATCATAAACAATTTTTATTTTGAATATTTATACCAACTTTTATCATCATCTGTTCATAAATAAAGGAGTTTGCCTATTCTCCTTATGATTAACACGGGAAAAGAGTATGCAGGTTTGCTGCCACGATAAACACATAAACTATGATTTTTAAGCATACATGGATAGATCTCAACCATATGAAGCTAAATATCAAGTTTTATCCAAAAATATTGGATAAAACTTGGATTGGATTGGATAAAGTGAAATATTAATTTTTCCTTATCCTCCATAAGATTAACATTGGAGCCCCAAAATACAACGTACTGTGTTTAGAGTTTTTAATATCTCGGTAACCGTTGGAGATGGAGAAAAACTTTAAGAAACTTAATTTTGCAGTTTTTAAGCTTATTGTAATGGTGAAAGATAAAATCTAAAAATATTTAAAATTACATATGAAAAACGCAAAAAAAAATTTTTGAGTACAAAACCCCCCCAAACTACCCGTTGGGTAGTCCTATAACAGCCGCAGTGGGCCTTCAGCCCACTGAAACCTCACAATCCATCCATCCATCCATTGACCGATATGTCTGGATTACGAACTTACGAACTCGTCCGAGCAATTGTAGGAATACACGTCTCAACCAAATTTGGTCCTGATCGGACCATTTTTACGAGAGTTATTGTGCTCACAGACATACACACACAGACCCACACACACACACACACACACACACACACACACACACACACACACACACACACACACACACACACACACACACACACACACACACACACACACACACACACACACACACACGTATTAAGTAACGAAAAATGGCCGCCGGCAACCAACAACTACGACGAACTCTACAGACTTAAGTAAGGTCTTGGTTATTGATATTTTTATACAATATTGTTAATGACATTTTTATAGTAAGTAACCACCAAAAAAACACTAAACCACTGGTTTTATTATACCAGAAAACAATTAAACCACTGTTTAAAAAATGGTGTACGTATAACGGAAAATATCCTAGATATCAATAGTAGAAATGTACATGGATTTAGTGAATCGTATTTTATGTTTTTTACAATATTTTAAATGTTGGGATTCCTGTCATGTTGGATTGCTCTGGTTAGGAGTATTGTGTTTTTTTATTTTAAAAATGGTATATTAGCATAACCTTTAAGCAAGTGTACTTATGCCATTCAATATTATAGTTAATTGTATATCGTTAATTAACTCCTTTAACATGGTGTTTTCTCTTAGTTTTATCTTCAAGAAAAAAAACATTTTATTCGATTTTTCACCCCGGGTGAAACATCTTATAACAGGTTAATTTTATATTCAGAATATTTAGTGTATAGGAATTGAATCTGTTTATTATTATGGTCTCTTAGTTTTTGCTTTAGTTTCATCTAATAAAATAGTTGTCAACAAGTCTTCTAGTAATGAAAATTACTAAAAATAAAGAATAATTTGAACAAATGATTACTAGATCATGTGTAAAGTGGCACTTGATCGTAACATGTGCTACGACAACCGTTGTTTCAGACAAAGAACTAACCGGACACAAACGAAGCTGTCAGAAGGGTCTTGGCATCCCGGATAAACAATTAATTAGAATAGATGTGACCAATTAAGCCTGCAGTCTCTTCACACTCGTCTTCAGCTGCTGGCAGTCCGCTCTCTGCGCCAATTACAACGCCGCTCCCCTCAGGTAATTAGAACCTTTCTTGTCGCACACTTAAATTAATTAGCTTATTAATAAATTAGAGACGGTCTCATTTCCCCTGGAGATACTAGTTTGCCACAAATAATTAAACAGACTTTGTTTAATTTTCGTTTATGAACTGACTCAGTGGGTTGGTGTAATCACCACCCACTTACTCCTGTGGTTGGTTAGAAACAAGTGGTTTTTATAGTATTTGTTAGTATTTTATGTACTCTGTGGAGAAGGGTTACCATCATATGTTTTCTCAAACCTTACTATACAATATCTACGTATAATATTAATATTATTTTAACCACTAATTATTATTCAAATCATGACCAACTTCAACGTTTGAGGAGTCGGCTAAATTAAAGTTTTGTTGTAATTCAATAAGCTTTTAGTTTTTCAAATTATTTTTGTCCTGGCTCACCAATAACCACGTCCAAATAAATATGATTTTGATAAACCTCCATCATAGTTAGAAGAAACTTTAGTTGAACTCTAATTGTGAAACTATATTTACTAAATATGTTTTGGATTAATAAAAAACACTTTAAAACTTACTTTTGATTTAAATCTAATAGCTACGAGTATATATTCGTAGGCTGACATTCAATATTCTTCTAATGCAACCAATTATATACACATCTTTTAGGCTACATACGTTTTAGGAACGCTGTAGTTTAGTGTTTTTTAGCGAATTTCCCATAGGGAAGAATCTATTACCGTAGGTTTCATGGCAAGACTTAAGCCCGGGACCATGTTATTTTTTCTTCTTTAGGTACCCAGAGACCAAATAAATATTCGTTAATATATATATATACATATATATATATATATATATATATATATATATATATATATATATATATATATATGTGTGTGTGTGTGTGTGTGTGTGTGTGTGTGTGTGTGTGTGTGTGTGTGTGTGTGTGTATGTGTGTGTCTGTGAACACGATAACTCTCGTAAAAATAGCCCGATCGAGACCAAATTGGTAGGGACGTGTATTCCTACAAACGCTCGGACGAGTTCGTAAACCAGACATATTGGTCAATGGGAACGGGTAGTTTGGGGGGGTTTGTACTGAAAAATTGGGTTTTTTGTGTTTTTATGTAACTTAAAAAGATTTTAAATTTTATTTTTTACCATTAAAATCAGCTTAAAAAGTACACAATTAAGTCTCTATAACTATCGATATCTCTACGCTATCTACGCTGTATCTGATACGTTATCGGTTTTCTCTATCGCTAACGGTTACAGAGATATTAAAAAAATTAAACACAGTAAATTATAAGGAAAATTAATATTTCCCATATAAATCAATATTTTTCGATTAAACTTGGTATTTACCTTTATGTTGTTGATCCACCCGTTTATGATAAAAATCATTGTTTATGTGTTTATCATGGCAGCAAACCTGCATACTCTTTTCCCATGTTAATCATATAGGGAATATGCAAACTCCTTTATTTATGGACAGATGGTGATGACAGTTGGTATAAATGTTCAAAATAAAAATTGTTTATGATAGAAATGCCTTCTTTCAATGTTCCTCATGGCAGCAAACCGGCACACTCTTTCCCATGTTAATCTTATGGATAATAGGCAAATAATTCTCATGTTTATGGGCAGATTTTTATAAAACTTGTCATATATTATTATTATTATATTATCGATTTGGAAATTCGGTAAGTACGCAGGTCTACTGCAACGGGGGTATTTTCAAATGCCAGTTTGCCTTAATTGAACAATGATTATCAAAATTAAGTGTTTTCATGACAAAAACGCTCATTTGGGAAATATCGTATATTAAATAGTTAATGTAATGCTCCATAAAGTTCCTAAATCATTGATGTATGGAACTTTTTAAAATTAAAGTTAAATTGTATATAAAACTATATAATAGTTTAACTAGTATTATTATAGTTATTATTATAGTTTATTATAATATTATTATACATATTATATAATAATATTATTATTATTATTACTATTATATTTATTATAATATTATTATTATAGTTATTATTATAGTTTAACTAGTATATTAGTTTAACTATATAATAGTTATATAATATAATATATAACTATATAATCCATAAATATTACGATTGATTGATAAACAAAAACTTCGTTATTTATTATATTGGTATATTATAAATATTTAATAACTCTATTTCCTAATATCAATATTTCAGTTGGATGATAATAATATAAAAATGAGTTAATTTATATAATGATGACATAGGTTTATACGCTTATCTGCGTAAGTGTGGCATTAACAAAGTTTTAGAGTTAATTCCTATTCAGATTATGTATGACATATACACTCCTGTCAGTCTAAGATACCATTAGAGATATCCACTACAGCCAAGCCAATATCTTAATGAGATTTTCAATTTGAATTTATATGAGGAAGCTTCACTAAGGAAGAGATTTTAAAAGTTTCTGCTTCGAAGTAAACTCATACATACAGATCACCTGATCAGCGAAATGTCGTCGCTGCTTACGAATCTGAATAAGCCGATTTTGTAAATATCATCGGTATATTAGGGTAATGGTTTGAATTCCATAGTACATTAAGAAATATTTTGATACATCTACTCAATAATTCGGTAATTAATTTTCATGTTACTATTGCGAAATAATATAAGTTTTACATAAAATGAATGGTAGTATTCAATAATACCCCGTCGCAGCAGACCTGCGTATTTTGCGAATTTCCAAATCAATAATATAACAATAATAGTACAAGTATGTGTCAAGATTGATCAATCAATACCTGTTGATAGATTAGAGTATTTGCCTATTCTCCGTAACATTAACATGGGAAAGATTATGCAGGTTTGCTACGTTGAGGAACGGTAAAAGTAGGCATTTTTACCATAAACTAATTTTAATCAGACCATATATCATTATCTGGGCAAAAATAAAAGGAGTTTGCCTATTCTCCACAAGATTAACATGGGAAAGAGTATGCAGGTTTGCTGCTGTGAGCAACACATCAACTATGATTTTTAGCATAAACGTATGGATCCCAACCATATGAAGCTCTAGATACAAAGTTTCATAAAAAACTATTGATTAGTAAGGGAAATATTAATTTTTCCTTATCCACCATAAGATTAGCTTTGGAGCCCCTAAATACAATGTACTGTGTTTGGATTTTTTGTAATATCTCGGTAACCGTTAGAGATAGAGAAAAACTTTAAGGAGCTAAACTGTGTAGTTTTTTGAGCTGATTCTAATGGTAAAAGATACAATTTGAAAATTATAAAAATTACATGGAAAAACGCACTAAATCCATTTTTGGGGTACAAAACCCCCCCAAACTACCTGTTCCGATATACCAATATCTCTGGATTACAAACTCGTCCAAGCAAATGTAGGAATATACGTTTCTATCAAATTTGGTCTCGATCTGACCATTTTTACGAGAGTTATCATGTTCACAGACACACACACACACACACACACACACACACACACACACATATATATATATATATATATATACATATATATATATAAATTTTAACGACTATTGTTCTTGGTCTTTGGGCACCTAAATACAAAAAATAACATGGTCCCGGGCTTAAGTCTTGCCATGAGAGCTACGGTAATAGCCTCTTCCCTATGGAAAATTCGCTAAAACAAACATTTACTCCATTCCTATTAAAAATGAAAGAAATATTCTTGCATGCTGAAAACAGTACACTAAGTTACGTAAAGATATAATAAAATTTAATTAGTTGGTTTATTTTGTATATTTAACTTGAGGGGCCTGTTCCATAAACAGTTTTGTACTAATATTATTAGCTATGAAACTTTCAACTTTTTAATTTTCGTTTTATAATAGCCTACCAAAATTTAAGTTACATACTAACATTATTAGTTTTGTAACATGTAAAATTTTGTTTCATGACTATAAACGACTTCATAATGATATAATAATACGTGGCTTGTTTTAAATTAAGCTACGTTTTATTGTAGGCACTGGTAGGTCGCGTGCATACCACAATGAGCGCGTGCATTGTATACCGGCATGCTTCGGAACAATTGCTCAATTTCAGCTCTGTAGCTAACCTGTTCGGTTCTGAGTTGTATTTTTAAAATGTTATTATCAACTCGCTCGCCGTGGGTGAGATTCGCTCAAGGTGTTACGGGGTGAAATGTGGACTGTTTTGTCTGCTGCAAGTTCGTCGACAAATTACGGAAAATTAAAATGAAAATGTTAAATGTGGCAGCAAAGTGTCAAAAATAACAAAGTTGGTACGAATACTCAAAAGTGGCCGTGTCTATGATGACAACTGCTCTGGGAGCCTTTTTTTGATTGCGGATGATTTGGGGGCTTCGGTTGACAGGAGGACTTGTGAGAACAATAACAGGTCACTCAAACAAATATACTGACTGATGTGTCGATCAGCCTTAGGGTCTGCAAGTGTTCAAGTTGGGTCAAGAAATTTACACACAACTAACATCTACAAAAACTAAAGAATCTAGTGTGTGTCAGGTTATTTGAACATTTTTAACATTTTGAAAACAGCAGAAAACCGTTATGTCTACAGGGCGTCACAAAATGCGTAGCGAGCTTAGCAGGGCTGCATTCTACATAAAAAATAAGTCGAAAATATACTTGGCATTTTTTTAATTTTTGCTTGGTTTAGCTGTAATTCACCATTATATATTTTTTTAATAATGAATATTTCAAAACAATTTTGGTATAAGACTATTGTTTTCTAGTTTCAACTACTCAGAAAAATACCAATTATTCTGAAAATCAAAATGGCGACCATTTAAAATTTTCAACGTAAAATTTAATGAAAAGTAGAGCATAAACAAAATTTTTACGAGTTACCACATTTAAACTTCTTTTTATTTAGAATCTCATGGTTATTAAATTATAAAAATCGGTTTCTAAATAAAAAAAATTACTCAAAAAAATAAGCTTGTTTACATCCCTCGCACGAGAATTGATGACAAAAATGAGTCAACAACAATGAACATTATTAAAGCAGCTGATTCGATGAAATACCTTCACTGATAATTCAATTATCGTGGATAAGATGGGTAAAAATTAAAGCCCTAAAAATCATTGCTTTATTTAATTAAAAAAAGAGTTTACTTCAAGTTGGATTGGTTTAGATAGGGTTAGGTGTTGTTTATAGAATTTACTTTCTAATCGAGACATCAGTGGAGGATAAGCCAGAATATATTGACATACATGATGATTTTGTGTGTCTGAAATATACAATATACACGTTTGATTCGTCAATTATTCCTGTTTCATAAGAAACAGTTTTATAGTGTTTTATAATTTTATAGTAAACAGTAATAATAGTGGAACACTCAACTTCTTTATGAAACCAAAGATATTAAATCTTGTCATTTGTAATTCGTAGCTCGTATCTTAGAAACGGATAATTTACATCATTCATAATACTGGCGAACTAGTATTTTCATTATGAAACATTTTTTACAGAGTAGCAAAGAGATTGCACATTTATAATGTGTGTAGATTTGGAACTTGTAAATGTTTAATAATACTGAAGTCATAATTTTGAAACAGGTCCCGGGTATTACATTTCTATAACATTAAGTGTTTACATTATGTATAAAACACTTTACATGTATGACCTTTATGTACCAGACAACTTTTGCATGACCCCTGCCAGAAAAGCTAAACAATTACTGTGTCACGTAATTGTAATACATATTACGTTTAGTATAACATACACCTCCTTGGCATAATTGTAGCTGGAAATTGTCAAACGAGATACCAATATTAAAGCCGGTTGTCACAACCGGTTGTCAAGCCGGTTGCTATGAAACAGAGAGTTACATAGCAGTACTTCAAACGGATACGTTGTGTTCTCTACCGGGAGAGATTATGCGGTGGCCTACTCAACTTCATATGGCCAGCCGGACAAGGCCGTCACCAGCCACCTATCTTATCATACGTCCACTGGAGGCATGGCGAACATGAATGTGCTTAATTACTTGTGCACCGATAGTTACTTAACACAATGAATCTTGGTTGACGGGGAACTGCATGAAATTTCCCCGTGGGTTGGGATAAAAATCCCGTCCTGTAAATTTCCCAATTCAACACAACAACATGTTATACATACCCAGGTACGATGACGTCAGGCGTGGGTAGGCGCACAGTGCTGGCGCTGCTGAGCTTCCAAGGCGTGCTGATAGTGCTAGGCTGCGTGCTGCTGCGGTACGACAAGTCCGCTGCTGCTGATGCCGGCTACAACAATGACGAGGCCGCCAAAGATCTCTTGAGGAAGTATTCAAGTAAGTAATCGATACATCTTTCATGACATACACACATCACAATATTTGGTTTAAAATAAGTTTGAGTCTATAGTGTTTTACATATCTAGAACACTCTTTAGAAAAATATTGCTCTATAAACATACTTTTTTGTTAAAAAATCCCTCTAACGCTCTGGTTTAGAGATGAAACGGTACCAAGATGGTGCGGTGCGGTATTAAATAATTAATACAAACCAGAACGACAATGAATGGTGTTTTATTGTAATATTGCCTATTTTTAAAAGCTGATTAGATTTTAAACCACCTAGTATCATTTTTTAAACCTCATCAGCCTATCACCAAGGGCCAACAGTTTGTGTGGCGAACTAATCTAAGACTGAGAAAAACCTTAGCGGCTATATAGAGATGACCCTTATGCCAGGGCCACTTATCGTAAGGAATCCAGATGTATCTGTTAAACTACAAAGGAAAAATACAATTTTATCATCAGATGATATTAGTTAACGATTAACTGATAGTTATAAAATACAGTTTTTAAGGAATCTGTCGATGTATATAAAATACATAACTGACAAATGGGTGATAAAGAACTCGAAAGCTAAAAAGGTTGATCCAAAACAAAATTACATCGGTTTGAAATTCATAACAATCAATTTTCAAAGCGTCATTGAGGCATTGTTTTTTACTAATTAAGACCTTTAATGTCCATATCAACTCATGATTACCTTTAACATTTTTAACTTACTCCTCATGGGCCGTCCCCCATAGGTGACATCCGATTACCATGTACACAAAAGGTAGCTTACTATTGCCAGTAATTATATAAAAAAAATTTGCTTGTGATATCTCTTTTTATTTTAAAGTTATAAAGTTACCTAATCCATGACTGCCAATATATATATAAATAAATAAATAAACTATTGCATTGTAAATGAAGACCATAGTACCCTTGCAAACATTTTTAACGGATTCTTTTCAAATTTGATGTGTGTTTTAACAAGTAAATTACTATTATTCAAAATAACTAGCAGGCTAAATTATTAATGTATTTTAATAACTAATACAGCAGTTAAATGCGATAAAATGCGTAAAACTCTTTCCAACATTTTCAAACTACATGACCTGTATGTTTTTTGTTAAGCTAATTTAAAATTGAGTCTTATTATGATGCAAAGTTCTTAAGAGGTGAAACACGTAGATGGACTTCATTGGAGCTTTTGTTATGTTTATTCAATGTAAACGACTTTCAGTAATGTGCATTCATTATTACACTTTACATTTTAAACCTAGAGTTAATTTGAAACGTAGCCAACTAAAAGGTTTTACTAAACAAAGTTTAATGTGAAATGAATGATTTTTTAATAGTTTACAATCATCCTCCTACAATAACTTAAACCTTGAAATTTTTCATTTTCCTGAATCCTCTTCTTTCTCAATATGAACTTAGAAACATTTATTCCTTCACTTACATTTTAATACATCAAATTAGATTGTATCATTCCAAAGTAGTTTTCTTTTATATGACTAAAGGTAAATTCATTTCCTAAACTATGCCCTTATTTCCTCTCTTAAATTATTGATAGACTTAAATCATACTACTCTCTTAGAACTGAAGTTAATTGTATTTTAAAATATAACTAAAATCTTACTAAACACTAATTTTATCAACACATCAATACAATGTATTGTTGATTGACACACAATATTGCATGTATGACCTGCTCCAAGGGTTATATCCAATCAAAGTAAATCCAATTCGTTATGTAGAAACTATAATATATTTTCGTCATTGACATTCTGAATGGGAAACATGCTCAAAGTTTCGATCCTTACAACTTGGTTCGACTCGAGTCAAAGTTTCTTCGCCGAAGAACAAGGAATATTCGAAGAAGTTGATACGAACTTGAGTTTTGCAGTTGAATAACCCTATTCATGTTGAGTGAAATTTGGTCTTCTACGTTTAGTATTTGACATATGTTTCATTTTGTTTCTACATGAATAGTATCAATTAATTATAACTGCTTATATTTTAGCTCACATCACACATCAGCACTTGTTATCGTTACGCAACCATGGTTCTTCAGATAAAGGGTGTACATAAAGTTCCGACTGCGCTTAATACCTTATGAAGGATAATAGATAAATCAATAAGGTTTGGTAGATCAACACTACAGTTTAAAATCTACTTTTTTAAGAGACATTTTGAAGGACATTCTGTAAGGAGTCAAAAGGAAATTTGATAGGAGTAGAGGTCAATATGCACATCACCTTAAAGGGCTTCTCTAGCAAGTTTGATACCGCAAGCCGCCACTAAAAAAGGTTGATTCAAATCAAAATGGTGATGGTTTGAAATTTAAGTGGCGGTTATTAACTTAAAGCCACCGCTATTTTGTTTTGGATCGATTTTGAGATCCAGTCTCAAGCGTTGGATTTCAATTAAAAAGATCAAGTCAAGTATTTGATATAAAATTTTACGTATGCTACTTCTGAACTGTAACTTTTCTGTAACTCGGGGTCGATATATTAGGATTTAGAGGATGTTCTTAAGCTACGTAAATTCTATGACTTAGAAAGACAGGAAAAATGATAGCTTCTTCAAAAAGTATATTTTTAGGTGTAGTGTTGATGAACCAAACCTTTTTAGTTTTTCTGCTGTCGTTCAGAAAAAATATTAAATCCGGTACTTTATGTACACTCCATAACAATATTTTAAAGTTAAAAGTTAGTTGCTTAATCGAAGTATAAGATAAATCAATAAGGTTTGGTACATCGACACTACAATTAAAAATCAATTTTTTACTCTTCACATTTCATATTTTTATTCTCACTTTTGTAGTATGAATCTCAATACTGTTTGTTGCATAATAAAATAGAACAATTATTTTTGAGAAAACAATTATAGTTCTTTGTGTACAGTAAATATTTTGCTTAGCTATTTAGAGATTATTTAAAAATGTTCATATTAATCGTTTAAAAAATACAAATGATGTTTCTACAATAATTAGACTTATGAAGAAATAAGTCACTTAAATGAGCTTATCTAGCTAAGCTATAGAACTATAATGATACGGTTCTTCGTTAGACGGTTATTGTTGTAATGTGTTTGGTAGACCAAAGAAACCCCAGGTTAACAATACACCAGGAAAATAATAAACGATATTAAACTTTATAATCCATGTTAAATTGTTAACAATTTTAATATGAGACTTATTCATTTGGGATGACGACCAGCATCATTTAATCCGGTGTGTAGATTGGTATTACGTGTTTGGCAATACAGTGGTGTATCGGGGGACAAGTGGCATCGACGGCAGCCAATCAGCTGTTCCCCAGGGAATCCCGCCATATCTGGCGATTAACAGCTGATGAACCAGGGATACCAACTTCAGTTACATTTAATATTATATTTTATCGTTTTATTTTTAACGGTAAATAATGTAACAAGAAGAAAGTAAGTAATCTGATAATCTAGATTTGGAATCACTTTTAATTATTTTACGACATAACGATTAATAAAGTTAATTATGGACAGGGAAAACTAGTAGAGGTAAGGAAAATTGACAAATATCTGAATAAATTAAAAAGTTTACCTTTCTATTAAAAATTAAATTTACGGATATATTAAATCCGGTACTTTATGTACACTCCATAACAATATTTTAAAGTTAAAAGTTAGTTGCTTAATCGAAGTATAAGATAAATCAATAAGGTTTGGTACATCGACACTACACAATTAAAAATCAATTTTTTACTCTTCACATTTCATATTTTTATTCTCACTTTTGTAGTATGAATCTCAATACTGTTTGTTGCATAATAAAATAGAACAATTATTTTTGAGAAAACAATTATAGTTCTTTGTGTACAGTAAATATTTTGCTTAGCTATTTAGAGATTATTTAAAAATGTTCATATTAATCGTTTAAAAAATACAAATGATGTTTCTACAATAATTAGACTTATGAAGAAATAAGTCACTTAAATGAGCTTATCTAGCTAAGCTATAGAACTATAATGATACGGTTCTTCGTTAGACGGTTATTGTTGTAATGTGTTTGGTAGACCAAAGAAACCCCAGGTTAACAATACACCAGGAAAATAATAAACGATATTAAACTTTATAATCCATGTTAAATTGTTAACAATTTTAATATGAGACTTATTCATTTGGGATGACGACCAGCATCATTTAATCCGGTGTGTAGATTGGTATTACGTGTTTGGCAATACAGTGGTGTATCGGGGGACAAGTGGCATCGACGGCAGCCAATCAGCTGTTCCCCAGGGAATCCCGCCATATCTGGCGATTAACAGCTGATGAACCAGGGATACCAACTTCAGTTACATTTAATATTATATTTTATCGTTTTATTTTTAACGGTAAATAATGTAACAAGAAGAAAGTAAGTAATCTGATAATCTAGATTTGGAATCACTTTTAATTATTTTACGACATAACGATTAATAAAGTTAATTATGGACAGGGAAAACTAGTAGAGGTAAGGAAAATGGACAAATATCTGAATAAATTAAAAAGTTTACCTTTCTATTAAAAATTAAATTTACGGATACCTAGATGTAACATGCCCAATCGGTGAGACCAACTTCCCTAGTTAAAATCGAAGGTGAACGACTCTTGTCAATTCAAGGGCGTTTACCTTGGTCTAGCCTTTGGAACTATTATTCTATGACATCTCGCCGCACAAAATGTAGGAGCTAGATGGTGGAGTGGAGAATTAAAATGACCGTATTTGACTCCTAATTCTGACCTAATTTAATTCAAAATCCTCTATAACATATTACTAATAAGATAATATATTACTAATAATATTCGAATTCTCCATAGTGTTCCAGGATGTTCATGTGATGATCTTCATCGGGTTCGGATTCCTGATGACGTTTCTCCGGAAGTACGGGTTCAGCGCGGTAGGATTCAACTTCTTGTTGTGTGCGGTGATTGTCCAGTGGTCGCTCATCTGCGATGGTGTGTTTGAGCTGGGGAGGGATCGATCCACCATAACCATAACGCTCAAAAGGTAATTTTAACCTATAAGTCACATTGGTGTGTGTTACACGCTGTTTTAAGGGTTGGCAATGATATTGACTTACTGGTTGTAGCACTCTTAAATATTTCCTCTGTTAAAAACGGCTCACCTGATTTGTCAAGACCAGGATTTTTAGCATATAATCCGAACATAAGCTTACTATCTACTATTAGCTCATCCTCGTTTATACAAGAACTTATGCACGATATGTACAATGTAAACTAGTCACTGTGGTGGTGTCACACATGTTGCTTATATTAGTTTAAAATTTGTATTATTAAAACTCTGTGATACTTGGTGCTATTACAGTGTCTAGCTTAAACTTTCTGATGACATGAATCTGTGAGCAATAATTCTTTGCATGATAATAATATATTTTTGATACTCATATACACCATTCATTTTTACACTCATATATATCTATATAAATATTTATTGTTATCACACTTATTCCTATCTTCATGTATGAACATCTGACCATATCTATACATGTATATATGTATATCTATACATATAGATGGTGCGGTTCCGTCGATATCCGTGGGGTCCAGCGATTACTCTGCGGTTGATCCGTTGAGGCGTCTTGCTGTTCCTTGTGCTGCACTTTCTGCTTCGGGAAACGTTATCAGTCGAGCATCTCAAACTTCAGGGTAGCCCACGTTAATATTTGCTCCCTGAATTGAGGAGGAATTTGAGGAGCTGTGTGCGGTTGTGGAGGATTTCCAGTTTGACTTGTTGGGTGTTTCGGAGACATGGCCATCTCCTGAATTGTCACCTGAGGCTTATGATATCCCTGGTTACTGTTTGATACGAAGTGACAGATCTCCTCTTCTTGGTTTCTCTGGGGGTGGTGTAGCTGTTTATATAAAAAATGGTTTTAACTTTAGTCGTACACAGCTCTGTAATGTTGACAGTTGCATAGAATATTTAAGTGGTGCCATTTCTTTGATGGACACACAACTATGTGTCTGTTTTACCTATAGACCACCCTCTGTGCCGTATTCCTGTCTGAGCTCGGTGTTGCATTTTATTAATTATTTTATTCATTGATCAAGTGATGGAGGTGGATGCTGTGATTTTGCAGGGAGATCTAAATGTGAATCTGCAGGACATGTCCAAATTTGACTCCAGGTTCTTGTCATCTATTCTTCAGTCTATAAATCTCTCCCAGTTGATAAAAGAGCCAAATCGTGTATCACACCTCGGGTCCATCACTCATAGACTTGATCATTATTGACAGAAATATGAAACTTGAGGTGGGGATGGTTGACACTTCTAGTCTACTTGACTCCAGGGGTGTAAAAATAACGGATCATCGTCTGGTGTTTTGTAATTTCCCCTTGTGAAAAAAAACAGGAAGAAAATCAAGTACGTATCATACAGGGATTTAAAAAACGTCAACACTGACCTTATTTTATTGGAAAGGGCGGATTACTCCCAAAGCACTTCAGCCTTAGCGGCTTTTTGCGCACCCCTATGTAGGTTGCAGCATTATCACATAGCCAAAAGCCATTGGTGATTGGCGGGATTTGAACGCGGGACCTTGGGCACCAAAGCCCCGTGCTCTATCCCTAGACCAGCGCGCTCCCAACACTGACCTATTCTTTAGGTAACGACTCAGATTATGAGGTATCTAGGGTAAACCATGAGGGATTTACCCTCTTTGCTGTGTTCTGTTGTAAGAAGGAAAAAGGTTTTTGGTCATCCCTGAGGGCCACTAGAGTGATGGACTCGAATGAAAATAAAAATGTCCTCTTACAACTCAAGAATTAAATCAGTATTTTTCTACCATGGAAGTAGGAAGTAAAATACTGTTTTAATTCTTGAGGTGTAAGAAGAAATTCTTACCCTCAGTGATGACCAAAAACCTTTTTGGTTCTTACAACAGAACATAGCAAACTAGGGTAAACCATGAGGTATCTGAGTTGTTGCCTAAAGTTAGAGGAGTTCCACAAGGTTATTCAAATCAAAACACATACCAAACACTTGTGGTATTAGTACAGATAATCTGAACTTTTATGACCAGATTATAAGCACTGATGTTAGGAATAACTCCTCGTTCAAGCCTGTGACGGTTGACGCCATTAAGACCATTATGAATAGCATTACAACAAGAGCTGTAGGAGTAGACGGAATAACTATGGACGAGATCAAGTCTTTGAGCCTTTACTGTATCCCAGCTATTCGTTATCTTGTAAATTTATCCTTAACTACAGGCCGTTTTCCTTGTATTTTTTCCTTTTCCTTCCTTTTTCCTTGGAAACAGAGTATCATCGTTCCACTTGAAAAAAGCCTAATGCCTCTTGTGTTTCTCATTTAATACCCATATCTATTCTTCCAGTCATGTCAAAAATATTGGAAAAGGTTGTTGCTGAACGGTTTGTTACTTTTCTAAAATGAGAAGATTCTTCCAGAAACCCAGTCAAGCTTTCGTCGAGGTTTCAGTACCAGCTCGGAACTCTTGAACATTGTAGATGAGCTTCTATCTGCAAGGGTTAAGGGTTGGGAAAGGGATAGAGGTAGAAGTTTTGTCACCGGATTGGATTATTCACAAGCCTTTGGTTCGGTTAGCTTTGATCTTCTTCTCGCCAAATTCCATTTTTATCGATTTGCCTCTCTATCTCTGTAGCCTGGTTTTCTCCCTACTTGAACAACAGGACACAGCAAACTAGGGTAAACCATGAGGTATCTGAGTTGTTGCCATAAGTTAGAGGAGTTCCACAAGATTTTTCAAATCAAATCAATTTTATTTCCAAAAAATATACATACAATTTTACAAAATAACAAATTTAACAGGTGACGGGAAAAAAAGTTCCCCGCATGGGCCGATATTGGCCTGTGCGGGAAAGCGTTCTTCAATAAATTTAATGTGTACCTGTAAGAAAAAAATTTAAAGTAAAATTACACTTAACAGTAGAAATAACAAGTACATACATTTTTATTTGAAATCTACAAACGTAAAAGTGTGAGACACATTTCTACTATTTCAATGAAAATATGTAGATTGAGTGAACTGAACAGAATTTAATCTATTGTGGCCTGCATGCGGCAGAATGTTAGGCGTTGTTTGGGCCCTGTATTTTTTGTAATATACACTGCTGATTTAGGGTGCCAACTTAAATTCTGTTCTATTCATTCTTACGCCGATGATACTCATTTAATCACTTCATTTCCATCTTCGTGCAGTTCCCTTGCTATTGAACATGTTAACTTTGATTTTAAAAAGGTCAAGGAATGGTCTGTTGCTCATAGTTTGAGGCTTAATTCAGACAAGTGCTCAGTTATGCATGTGGGCAATTTATCTTCTGATGGAAATGGTTCGGTGATCTCTTTGAATGGCACAACCTTATCCATCTACTCTTCAGTAAGATCCTTGGAGTGTCCGTGGATGATAAGCTCAAGTTTTCTGGGTAGGTCGGACGGATATGTTGAATCGTTATTGGCAAGTTGAGGTGATTATATAGACTGAAGCATATACTTTCGATTGAAGCACATCTTAAGATTGTCAACTCGGTGATTTTTCTTTCTATTTATTACTCAATTTCTTCTTTTTCTGGCTGCCTCACTCAGAAGAATCTAAAAATACTAATGAGACTTCAAAACAGCGCTCTTAGGTTCGTTTATAATCTTAAAACGTTTGACCACATCAGTGAGTTTATGTTGAGAGCAAATGTATTGAGCATAAAACAGGTCAGTGATCATCAGACATCACTTATAGTACATAAGACTTTGTTGATGAAAAAACCTCAATATCTATTTAAAAAGCTTGTGTACAGGTCGGACGGAGGTTTGTGAGCGTCGCACTCGACAGAAAGGTCCCCTGCTTTTGCTGCGGGTTAAAACTGAGCTGGGGAAAAGGGCCCTATCCTACTTTGGACCTCCAATATATAATCAACTGCCACTTGAACAGAGGACAAAAGGTTTTGAAGCATTTAAAAGTAGGATAAAGTCTTTTTTAAAATAAAAATGTATAAATATTTAGTTTTAGTTATTTTTCATGTCTCTGTATATTTGGCTTAAAAGTGGTTTTATAATTTGTATTTTGTGAACACACCAGTTGTCATGTAAAGCAAAACGTTGATCTGATTAATGCTGGCTGATAAAGACATTATTTTTTATTTACATATGTATTGTGTTTGATAAAGCTGTCTGTATGTCATTTGTTGTTTGCTAGATGCGTGCTGACGTCACAGCAGCATCTTATTATCTCTATGGGGGCTGCTAGGGAAGACAAACTTTTCAGCTTCTCGTGTCGTGGTGCAACAAGCTGTGCTGTCACATGTGTAATGTTGTTGTTGCTATAGCTCATGCGTGCTGACGTCACAGCAGCATCTTGCCTCATCTCTACGGGGGCGGTGCTAGGGAAGACAACTTTTCAGCTTCTCGCTGTCGTGGTGCAACAAGCTGTGCTGTCCTCAAATGTGTAATGTTGTTGTTGCTATAGCCTCATGCGTGCTGATGTCACAGCAGCATCTTCCCTTATCTCTATGGGGGCGGTGCTAGGGAAGACGACAACTTTTCAGCTTCTCGCTGTCGTGGTGCAACAAGCTGTGCTGTCCTCACATGTGTAATATTGTTGTTGCTATAGCCTCATGCGTGCTGACGTCACAGCAGCATCTTGCCTTATCTCTATGGGGGCGGTGCTAGGGAAGACGACAACTTTTCAGCTTCTCGCTGTCGTGGTGCAACAAGCTGTGCTGTCCTCAAATGTGTAATGTTGTTGTTGCTATAGCCTCATGCGTGCTGACGTCACAGCAGCATCTTGCCTTATCTCTATGGGGGCGGTGCTAGGGAAGACAACTTTTCAGCTTCTCGCTGTCGTGGTGCAACAAGCTGTGCTGTCCTCAAATGTGTAATGTTGTTGTTGCTATAGCCTCATGCGTGCTGACGTCACAGCAGCATCTTGCCTTATCTCTATGGGGGCGGTGCTAGGGAAGACGACAACTTTTCAGCTTCTCGCTGTCGTGGTGCAACAAGCTGTGCTGTCCTCACATGTGTAATGTTGTTGTTGCTATAGCCTCATGCGTGCTGACGTCACAGCAGCATCTTGCCTCATCTCTACGGGGGCGGTGCTAGGGAAGACAACTTTTCAGCTTCTCGCTGTCGTGGTGCAACAAGCTGTGCTGTCCTCAAATGTGTAATGTTGTTGTTGCTATAGCCTCATGCGTGCTGACGTCACAGCAGCATCTTGCCTTATCTCTATGGGGGCGGTGCTAGGGAAGACGATAACTTTTCAGCTTCTCGCTGTCGTGGTGCAACAAGCTGTGCTGTCCTCACATGTGTAATGTTGTTGTTGCTACAGCCTGATGCGTGCTGACGTCACAGCAGCATCTTGCCTTATCTCTATGGGGGCGGTGCTAGGGAAGACGACAACTTTTCAGCTTCTCGCTGTCGTGGTGCAACAAGCTGTGCTGTCCTCACATGTGTAATGTTGTTGTTGCTACAGCCTGATGCGTGCTGACGTCACAGCAGCATCTTGCCTTATCTCTATGGGGGCGGTGCTAGGGAAGACGATAACTTTTCAGCTTCTCGCTGTTGTGGTGCAACAAGCTGTGCTGTCCTCACATGTGTAATGTTGTTGTTGCTACAGCCTGATGCGTGCTGACGTCACAGCAGCATCTTGCCTTATCTCTATGGGGGCGGTGCTAGGGAAGACGACACCTCTGCAACTTGTCACTATGGGGGTTCTGCAAACTGTGCTTTCTTCCATCAACGAGCACTTCGCGCACCATAAACTACAGGTCTGTTATCAACGTTATTATTTTAAAACCTTCCAGCATATTTGCATCTGCTTAACAGAAAAAATTCATTTTGGCTTGTTTTACATATCTAAAATACATAAATTAGGTATAAAATGTCATATAGATAGGATTTGCTTCATTATTTTACTTTTAAATTATATGTTACCCTAAGAAATTACGTAGCACACGTTGGCCGACATACATTGACTGCTAAATATATATTTTCGTAATAAATATTTATTCTGGCATAGGTGACCGACGTCGGAGACTCTATCTTCGTCCACGCGTTCGCTGCGTACTTTGGGTTGGCTGTCAGCTTGGTGTTGGGCAAGCCGAAACACCCATCCTCATACGAAGGCTCTTCCTACTCGTCCGACATGTTCGCCATGATAGGTAGGCCATACTCGCACAACTGTTTCCTTCATGCAAGAAGGGAGATTTGTTTTTAGCTTCGGCTTAGATTTTACTGAAAGTTTTTGACTTTAACCCTTAACGAATAGCCATTTGATTGTCTCTAAATAATTTTTTTAATTAATATTGATTTTATAATAACATATTAAATAATTCTAAATCACTCAGCATTATGACAAATAAAAATGAAAAGAGTAAATGGATTGAGCGTAATATTGTGATCTTATAGAAACGAATGCAGCGATGAAAAATTGTGAATTGAAGTATAACAATCACTTATATTAAAAAATTTACCTCCAAGATATTGTAAACTATTTTGAGCTAAGCTGTAAAATTTCACATACGAGTAAAAAAAATATTTCAACACATATTTTTATCTTATTATTAACATCATATTAACAATCTCTCTTAAAAATTTATGATTAATTTTTCAGATAAAAATGTAAGTATGTATTAGATACTTTCAAACATATTGTTAACTATTAAATTTTTAAGACATTAGGGTTAAAGAAAGAAGTAGCTACGATTTTGAAAGATAAAAACTTTAAACTGTATAACAATACAAAATTTTTTCATTTGAAATTAAATATAAATAGAACTATATGTTATGTGCGATGGGTATGGTTTAAATTTTATCTAAAACTGATGCATCATTTTCCCGAATAGGGGCACAATAAAAATATTTTGCACTGTTGTTTGTTTAGCAAATTATAGCTAACGAAATCAAGTACTCAAAGCAGTAAAAATATTGTTTTTAACAATGAAACTGAAAATACAAGGTCTCAGTTATTTATTCATCTGTTATACGAACAATGTAATGTTATTACTATGTTTTATCTGCTGACATTAAAACAAACATTGTTTACGGAAAAGGGAAACATTTCACCAATTCATTTAAGGTTTATTTGCTGTCTGAACGAAAATAGCATCGGTTCATGGAATGATTGGGAACTTTAACAAACAAAAAGTTTTGTCGTCAAACATACGCTTACAATCTCTGTTATTCATCAATAGAAATAGCGTATTTATTGTGTGTGTTTTAATGGTCCCTTAATATTGAATCCTTGATTCTGATACCAAATCAATATATATTTTAATCATTTTGAACAGAGTGTATAGAATAGCGTCTAATTATTTGCACTATAAACTACACTATACTGTATAATGAATGTAAACATATAATCTTAGTTAACTTGGTCGCCTTGATAAAATTGAGAATTAAAATTAATCTATTGAAAAAATCCTCTAAACAGGACATAGGCTAAGAGTGTTTGGGTTTATACAAATTTAATTAACTTGATATTTATTATAGATCCAATAGTAATGAATTAAAAAATTTAATTGCTACTTATGATGGGGGTTTTCATAAAATCTTATCATATCCCAAAGTGGCCATATGTCTCGTGTTGTAATTGTTATGATATTCTGATTGCCATGAAAAGTTACAATTTTGTTTAATGAGCAATATTAATTCCTGATTTTTGTCAATTTTCTTAGACGGATGCAATCCAATTTTATTTTAAAATTATTCTTAAGACTTTCTTTTGTATTAATAAAAGTAATTTAAGATGTTCTATTGAGGTATAAATGTGATCCTATTCAAAAGAAAATTAAACTGATTCCATGGTTTTTATATCTCAGATTGATGATATTTATTTGAAAAAATATATCTGAGGCTACTTTTTTACTTACTTGTGTAGCATGAGAATTAAACGTAAGATGGCTGTCTACAGATGTCCTGAGAAATGCTTTACATAAATCCATAAATATATTAGTTGTTTTTTCATCTTTATGAACTTAGTTGATAAGAGATTCTATGAATTCAATGATTGCGATTGTTACAGACTTATTTGATCGAAAACCATGTTCTTCATTACAAATAAGGTTGATATTTTCTAAATTTTTAGTTAGTTATCTACCACAACTCATTCATATAGTTTAGAGAAGGAAGGTAAATGTAAGATGATAGTGGGTGATTCGGAATAGTTTTGTGAATCTTCTGATTTTAAAAGTGGAACAATTTTTGATAATTTAAGACGTGTGGGAAAGATACCAAAGATAAATGTAGAGTTTATTAAATGGACTAAAGGTTTCCTTAAACATTATTTGACAAGTTTAATGATTGGCATCGGTATGTAATCATAATCCCAAGAGTACTTGTTATCGAAAGAGTCTATTCTACTAGAAAGTTATTGATACAAGTTGTAGTAGTGTCACAGACTCTAGCTATAACCATTTAACAGGTAGCTGAAATAAAAAATGTAAAAGTTGTAGGGATTAAATTAAACTATGAAACGGGACATCAATAGGCGTAAAATACAGGCCGAACAAATTAACACAATTTGAGGAGACGGAAAAATTTAGTTTGAAAAAAAAACACAATTATCCCTTAAATGTCGATTCTTTTATACTTCAGTAGCTCTAAACAGGCTACAAATTTCTGTAGCAGCTAGAATTTTAAGCTATTAATATTCAAATATAGTACTAAACACATATGTTACGAAACCTGTAGATTAAGAGTGAATAAAATGGATTCTTTGAAAATGCAAAGAAACGTTATAGTTTGGATAACTAGGTATTTGGGAGTAATTTAGATCACCAATAATTAATTAATTTATGTTTTGCATTCTTTTAAGTAGTCAGCTGTACATGCATTACATTCGATGTGGAAAGTGCTTTATAGACCTACAACTGATTAATCAATTATTCCACTTGATAAACAATTAATTAATCGATCACGCCGTCCGATTAACGACTGATTAGTCGATTATTCTGTTCGACTAAATTAACCAACTACTAATTGACTCGCCACTAGAGAAATTACCCTTCATTTATATATATATACATATATATATATATATATATATATATATATATTTCTCAAAAAATTAGAAATAATTATGTTTCATCACTATATTTCGCTTTCCGCGTCTTCAGGTGACAATAAAAAGTATAAAAATTAAAATTAACATAACATAACACATAAATAAAAACTATATATATATAGGGTTAAAAATTATATATGTATATATCACTGGTTATTTCATCAAATAGGGCTACTAATATAATTTTACTGAAGTAATTGGTAATATTACCAAATTAGGTTATACATTTACACTTCTTGATACTGGGATTATTACCCGAAACATGTAGAAGAATTAATAATCTTTTCTAAGGGTACTTGGTTTAATTATTTTAGTATAAATATATATATATATAATACTTACAAGTAACGGAATAGTTTTCAATAAGCTAACTGACAATGGACTAATAATACTTAAAATAAATGGTATCAGTGAACTGACATATATGTTCTCCATTTAAAAGCAAAATTAAAGTAATTACATATATTTGATAACACAATTGTACTCTTAAATTCTTATTAGAATAGCATTAGATTTTTTTATTTCAAAAGTAATTGTACAATTTGTTATTCTTTTATTTATCATCCCACTTATCCCTTTTTTCAGTTCAAACAAGTTCAAACATTTTGGGGGAGCTAACAAACTCACCTCAACCGCACCCCTGGGGCAATAACAAACGTTTATGACCGGGTTTTATTGAATGATACTTAAGCTATGTACAAATTTTCAGGTAAAACTGATGAGAAATAGGGAAGAAATTATTGTTTTTTTTAGAATTCTCCATTAAATTATCATAGGACCATCTCTGACGTTAATCTGCGTATATCACGGATCATAAAATTTTCTCTAGAATCGTTAGTTGCAGACTAATAAATCAAAATATTAAGTAAAACCTAAAATAAAAATATGGATTTCAACATGTATAAGGCAATGACTTTTGAACTGGTTACCTTTACAGACATGTGGGTGGTAACAAATTATTTGGGAAAATAAATAGTGAAATTTTGATCAAAATTGATCAAGCGATTTAAAAAAATGCCTGTTAAATTTTTAAGGGAAGATTTTATGGATAAATTTCCCTTAAAAATCTCAAATTAAAGTATTACTTACTTTATGGTCTAGCATTACTTGTAACAGGTGATGTTGAACCGTTATATACAAACATCCCTCATGATGGTGGTCTGAAGGCTGCCAAACACTTTCTAAATACTAGACCCATCCATTCTAAACCCTCCACTAGCTTTCTGAGTACATTAACTCACATCGTTTTAATAATGAACAACATACAATTTTTAAACCAAAATGATTTACAAATCAAAGGTACAGCGATGGAAACACGTACGGCCCCATCCTACGCTAATCCATTTATGGGTCTAACAGACCAACATTTTTCCTGGAATATTAATTCCCCTTATTGTTTGGCTTATATATATTGATGACATATTCATTGTTTGGCAGCGTGGATTAGATTCCATAAAATTTTTTTTGTTAAATTTGAATGAGTATTGTAGTTTGAAATTTATCTGGAACTATTCTTAAAAATTAGTCGTCTTTTTAGATGTTGACGTATTTATTAGTCACAATAAATCGAAAACAAAATTCATATTAAAGATACTAAAAAAATGCAATCTGAGCTGTCTCCCAATGTGCATGAAAAATCTATTCAAAAAAGTTCGTCAAATCGTGCAAAGTCCCTATATAGTGACAGGTATGACTTTGAAAAATATATATCTAAATTAAATTCTTCTTTCATCAAAAGAGGTTACCCCCCAAAAATGTTAAATAACTAATTTGGAAATCCCAAAAAATGTCAACAAAAATAACTGCTCCAAGCACCCTAAATTTATCAAAGAGTATTTTCATGAACTATATACAATTAACACTGTAATAAAAGCAGCATTTAACATTTTAAAATCTTCTCCAGTAACTCAAAATCTATTTACCAGACCGCCTCGTGTTGTTTTCAAAAGGTTTCAACATTTAAAAAGTAGCCTACGTTGCATTATTTTGCAAATGCCACAAGCCCCATTGTGGCATTTAAAAATAATGTGTAATCCCACTGAATTTAAAAGCGGTGTGACAGACACAGTTTACCAACTAGTTGGAAAATAAACTTGTGCGTTTCACACCAGATTTACGAACTATCATGTAAACATTATATTGGTCTATATTACAAAAGACTATATTGGTCAAACATCGAATTCACTTCGAGTTTGTTAATGAGGTTGAATCGTTGTAGGGTCGGTGTTCCTGTGGGTGTGCTGGCCCAGTTTCAACAGCAGTGGACTAGACGGAGCTGCTCAGCAGAGAGCGGTCATCAACACGTACCTGTCCCTCGCCGCGTCCTGTGTAGTAGCTTACGCCCTCTCGGCGTTCACCTCCCGCAGGCACAAGTTCAATATGGTAAGCACTGCATCTCTACATTTGATTACGAGGACAGACATGAAATGTATGGGTGGGCTTATTCAATGAGTAACTTGGAGTATAAATACGAAGTTTGGGAAGAACGGAGCCTAATGTCTTATAAGAACACAGTGCAGCAGATGGAGTACAAACCATCTAGGAGGTAAATATTCAGTATGTATCTGAGTAATGGTCGAATATTTAACGAGTTCAAATGTTATATCCTGGTCAAGACTTCGCGGGAATGTGATGTAGACTCCGGATGGTCAGATATAGACTGTTGTATTGCTTATCTATCGCAGAATTGGTTGTATCTAAGGATTTTTGCACACTGAGCTCCATGAAAGCCTTACTGGCGATCCCTTAATCGTGGCTAATATAAATTTACATTTATTTATACGGAGAATTTGAAACTTTACACAATGGACCACCATCTTCTTCTTAGGGGGGAATAGGTAATGTTATTGCACCCCGGAGAATGCCATTAGTCTGAGATTCGCACCCACTAACCCCCTCCCCCTCATCTCCTAACACAATCCTAAAACTGTTTTGCACATTACTTTGAGCTAGACCTTTGATTATTATGCCACTAGGGCTCTCATCATTGGGAGAATTCCAGTGTGAAACCGATCGAGATCGATATCTTTCACCCGAATTGTAGATTAAAACAAGTGGTTAACAGTTCCAGATGTCCTCTCCCAAGAGAATAGCTTCGACGATGGGGTCAGGATGGATTGATACGACAATATGAGCAATAGCTGTGCAATCCATCTGTCACCATCGAAAAAAGTAGTTTGTGCCGTGTCTGTTCTCTCATTCTTCAAGTCGAGTGAGGCGAGGACGACCACGCGACGAGACCGGTAATCATGGTCTTCGTCCTCCGGTCTACCTGAACCACCTCCTGAATTGAGTCGATGGTAGAATGATCAGATCGGTATCCATGCTGTAGATCACCAATGGAAACATTTTGTGATGTCATTAGTCCCATTCTTGTAATATAGGCAAAAATAACAATGGGTATGTTCTAAAAAACTAGTGGTTTGGAAAATTACATTTTTGAGCTACTGAATGTTTGGAGGCACTGACATCACCAGTGGAGGAATGAAAGTTTTGACCCTTATTTTAGTCGAAGTCACTATAATAAGGTTTACTTTTTCTTGAGCTGGGTTGAATTCATAGTTTAAAAGTGCACCTTATCACTTTTCCAATCAGGTCCATATCCAGAACGCAACCTTGGCGGGAGGCGTCGCCATCGGCACGTCTGCCAACCTCATGGTGCAGCCGTTCGGCGCCATGATGGTCGGGAGTCTCGCTGGAGCTCTGTCAGTCGTTGGCTTCCAATACATACAGGTAATGTCAATGTCAATCAATGCTAATTCTTAGTTTGAAAGTAATTGCTGTTGAAGGTATAATTATTCAAATTATTCTTACAGTCATTACTATTATGATTAGTAAAACAAAGGTTTACGACGTTTTGGAATCTGAAATCTGATCCCATTCTCAAGTGGGCTCAAATCTAAAACATAACATGATTATTAGATAATCCAGACTTTGCCGGTAAGGATAGAAAGAAGACAATTTAAAGCAGTATAAAACATCGTTATTAGGAAATACCAAGTCAATATTTTTTTCTTGGTATTAGTTGGTGTGCTTGTTATACACACAACACAAAGAAGCGCAACAATGTACGACCACATGCCACGAACAATCAGGAAGGATTGACCGCTAGAGAGTTGCCTGGAGTGGTCCTACGGTAAGAGTTCGGATTAAGACAATACAGACATTGCAACTTTAACTGATATTTTATACAGCCTTCGGAAAGAAATGCACCCTAGGGATCGATATCATGACAGTACAGTCTAGGTCATCCTGATTCAGTGTAAGCTGCTCACGAGCTCGACAACTTTAACAAGTTTGCTGCCATTCATAGTATGAAACGATTTTCTGGGTTTCTTTCGATAAACTTGAAAACAATGTCGGTAAAGACCCTAGTTCTGACACACCTCAACTACTGTGATGTAGTGATCAATGACATGACTGTGGGACTCTCGAGTCGGCTTCAACTGGCTCAAAATTGCAGGATTCAATTAATTTTTGGTCTGAGGCGTTCCCGACCATGTTTCAACATACATTTAATATATTTTCTTTAACGAGGCTTAACTAACTTCAAGATACACTTCGTCTGTTGTACTCCATGAACATAACGTACCTTCCTATCTTACAATAATTTCATTATACTTTCTGATATAAGTACTCGCAACACCCGCAGAGGATCTCGACTTCTTTCAATTCCAATTCATCAAACAACCCTATATACGAACTTACACTATCTCTGCTTCTATGTACTATAACTCCCTTCCTGATATACTTACTTAAATATGAGGATAACCGTGCTCGGTTCCGGGCGGAGGTGAAATGCCATATTTTATGACGGGTATGTGTCATTATCGGGGCGACAGCGATTGAGAGAATGGGGTGTGCCTGATCTAGTTATTTTAACACTGTTTGTTTATTTTATGTTATTATTTACTACTTTAGATTTTTATCTTAGTTCATGTATATTTTGTTTGTTAGAGGTTAAGTGGTTAGGACTTGTTAGTCCTAACATGTTAGGACATGTTAGGTTTTTGTGAGGACATGTCCTCACACAATCTGTTACATGTTGGTATGTTGTTATTTGTGAACATGGCATGCCTTCACATGGGCCTTGTAGAACCTTGTAGTGTGTTCTATATGTGATTTGTTACAGCCTAAGCTGCTCAAGAAGCTCGGCATCTTGGACACCTGTGGAGTGCACAACCTCCACGGCATGCCTGGCGTGCTGGCCGCGGTCACATGGGCCTTGTAGAACCTTGTAGTGTGTTCTATATGTGATTTGTTACAGCCTAAGCTGCTCAAGAAGCTCGGCATCCATGACACCTGTGGAGTGCACAACCTCCACGGCATGCCTGGCGTGCTGGCCGCGGTCACATGGGCCTTGTAGAACCTTGTAGTGTGTTCTATATGTGATTTGTTACAGCCTAAGCTGCTCAAGAAGCTCGGCATCCATGACACCTGTGGAGTGCACAACCTCCACGGCATGCCTGGCGTGCTGGCCGCGGTCACATGGGCCTTGTAGAACCTTGTAGTGTGTTCTATATGTGATTTGTTACAGCCTAAGCTGCTCAAGAAGCTCGGCATCCATGACACCTGTGGAGTGCACAACCTCCACGGCATGCCTGGCGTGCTGGCCGCGGTCACATGGGCCTTGTAGAACCTTGTAGTGTGTTCTATATGTGATTTGTTACAGCCTAAGCTGCTCAAGAAGCTCGGCATCCATGACACCTGTGGAGTGCACAACCTCCACGGCATGCCTGGCGTGCTGGCCGCGGTCACATGGGCCTTGTAGAACCTTGTAGTGTGTTCTATATGTGATTTGTTACAGCCTAAGCTGCTCAAGAAGCTCGGCATCCATGACACCTGTGGAGTGCACAACCTCCACGGCATGCCTGGCGTGCTGGCCGCGGTAGTCGCCGCCTACTTGGCGTCTACCGCCTCCGTCGAGGATTACGGCTACAAGTAAGTACGTTGTACACGACTCGTCTAACAGAGAACAAAATACCGATAATGTCTGATTCGTGTATGTTCGATTAACATAGTCTTAGTAGGATTAGGCCTTGTTGAGCGAGTCTCTTGATGTGAAACCCAATGTCATATCATATGCGTCTAATAAACTGTGTTGTATACAGTTTTATAGCCATTCGTTTTATATGGGTAATATAAAGATTACCAATCAAATAGTTGGCTGGTATTATTATAACTTGATAAAAGTAACTAAATAAGTCTTTAGATCCAATACACGATCTTTACTAGTCTTACATAGAATTTGAGTTTTGTTTTATTTAGAATTACGAGATTTTTGATTAGTTTTACGTCTTATATCACAAGAAAAGGGTCTCAATTTATGTATTTGAGTTTGGTTTTCTGTAATACTAAACAAGGCCTTTTTGTAATGTGTATCGGTGAAAATACAAGCTCCCACTATAGTTTAACTGTTCATTTCAATGAAAAGTTTTTATCGTTGTCGTTAACGTTTTTCTATGTTATACTGAACATGTGGTATGTTAAAGTGATTTAACATAATAAGTAGCTGTCTAATTAAATTCAGTATTAGTTTCGATACATTGAACGTGGATTTAATACAATTTTTAAACTATATCATGTAATTGACAAGAAAATCATCTCAACGCAAACAACATTTTACTAATGGTACACATTTTCTAGTTTAATGTAGGGTAATCCCGGGATAGATGGCCCCCCTTATTCATCTTCGTATTACGCAGTAATTAATGACGCCAGCTGATACTGATACTTATAATCTTTACCTAGAAAATAAAGAAAGTTAAAAAATAAGTGGTCCATCTATCCCAAACTGTTAGGGCTAGATGGACCACCGTAGATGGGATAGGTAGAACGACATTAATGGATTGTAAAATAAGGTAAATAAGAAAATATAAATCTCCGTCATTTAAATATTATAAAAAATCGTTTAAACAACATGTCTTTCTACACCCAAAAACTATCCCAAAATATACCGGTTCATCTATTCCAAACGTCAGGAACAGATGGACCAGACAGCCATTTCGCGCTGGCACCGAGAAACTAGCCTAAAAAACAACACCAAACAAGACGCTTCATACACAAAACTTAGCAACTGACGTCCGTGTGTTCCTGCGGCTAGATTCAGAACTCAGTGGCCGGTCCATCTATCTCAGAATTACTAGTTGATCTAATTTAAAATTAAAACAAAATTATTGAACTAAGAATAATTTTCTTTAGTTTTTTTAATTAATTTGATTTCTTGTAATATTACTCACAGTAATAAGAATATTTTCTCAAAATTGAGTCTTACAAGGACGGGGTGTGGCTGCTAATTAAAGAATAAAATATACGAGGCATTACCGGTTTTTCATGTTTGTTTACTGCATCTGGTTTAAAAGCTACCTACCAGCATCTACATACATTTACATATTACTATACTTTAAATACTTTTAAAATTTATTTTTTATTTAATTAAGTAAGTTTTTACTTATTTGGTAAACTTTAATTATTTAATTTAAACAACACTGAAATCTACTATATCTTGTATCTGTATTACTTGATTTTTCTAACATTCTATATCAAAGTACGTATAAAAATCTTTTTTTTGCTAATTAGTCTCTGCCAGGTTATCACTTATTCCAAAGCATTTAGACACATTTATTTTGTTCACATTTGTGACCAGACCCGCATAAACCATCAATTTGGTAAACATTGTTACTGATCATTGTATTGTCCTATTGTGATGACTATTGTATTATCCTTTACAATTTATAATCCCTGTGTCCTGTAAATATAGTAAATACACATATTTACGTTTACGTGCAAATACGAGTGCTTACATGCAAGACATCAATCTATAAAAACTAATAAAAATAGTCTCAAAGAACAATATGATAGGCTTCATGTCAGACAAATATAAAACAGAAGAGAAATGACAAGAGTCCAATGACAAATGGCCGCAGAAGCCGGTGGGCGATATGAACTGCGGAGATGTAATACAAGACTCCACATCATTTGTAACTCAGACAGACACTCGCTCGTCCCGCGAGCCGTGCAAATTATTGCCACACACAACACACAAGCGACACAACACTTGATGATCATTCATCAGTGACTGATGAACCGGAATCCAATCTCCGGTTCATTTAAATTTAAATTTATAGGAGGGGCTAAACTCTTCTGAATGTGTAAATTACTATAAAACACTTTTAACTGTAATAGTGTCGTATGGCCCGGGTATTATCAACAAGTACTAGCAGTTACCAAATAGTGTCCAAAGTATAAAATACATTAAAAAATGTTAGTATCAAACTGTTATTAAGATATGCAGGGTTAGTCAAAAGCGTTAGATACTCCTTCCGTAACATTGGACGGATTAGGTGAGGTTGACGAAACATATAGTATACCTGAAAAATAAGACATTTTTGTGTGTTAATGTTTTCACAAAATTGTGGATTCTTTAAGCGGATCAAAATTTTTAAATGTAAGTATCATCAATTGATAACTCATTTAGAAGACCCTTTTAAAAGAAAATTATACTTCTAGAATGTAAAGGTCTTCATCTTAACATAGTTGATTTTTCGTAATTGAGTGAAATTAATAAAAAATAAAGCCTTGAACGGCTTATGTACGTTATTATTAAATACTAGCCAAACTACCCGTTCTTCGCACGGGTTAAAAAGGCTGAAAGGTCTAGGCTCTACTGATACATTTAAGTTATTGTTAATTAATTCTTCATTGTTAACAAAATGACAAAACACGAGTGTCTACAACATTTCAAAGTAACATCTGTCAAATATCGGGAGAGGATAAGGATTAATGTAGTAGAGACAGTCGTCGGAAAAAACTTAATTCTACCATTCCACTATTTCAAATAATTCACTAATTTAGATCCAGCAGTTTATCTGAAAAATCAACTTTATTTCTTCTTCTTCCCGAACTGTCAAAATATAGTGCAAACGGATGTTGTCATTAGAAAATGTAAACATTGAAACCTAGGACGGTCACGGCAGCTCTTTCTTCTTCTTCTTCCCGAACTGTCAAATTTTAGTGTTCACAGCTGTTGACATTCAAGTAATTTTATGTTTTCATTCTTTGAAAATGTAAACATTCAAATTTAGGATGTTCATGGGGCGTAGCCCGACGGGATTTTAAGGGAACTAATATGCCTATGTGTTGTATGAGTTTAAGATCTACCTTTCTGTAAAATTTCAAACCGGTCGGCTCAGTACTTTTCGCATTTACTTGCCACAACAAACCCACAAACAAATCCACAAACAAACATACAGAAACCACCTCTTCTTTATAATATTATAGATAGATGAGGAAATTCGCTGTCGATACATGTTTGCTATGGCGGGGGTATTTAATATTTAAGTATTTCACAGAGGGTTTCAGAGGGGAAAGTTGAAATGACGACAGATTTATATCAATTATATCCATGAAATATTTGTGGGTGTTCCCCATACTGACCACGACTTATGTAGTCTACTGTTGTCTGCAGCATGTACGCAATCTTCCCCGCCCGGGTGCCGGCCCACGGCGAGGAGGTGCAGCAAGCCCATCAGGCCAACATGGACCTCCAGCCCAACGTAGGTCGTAGCGCGGCGGAGCAGGCAGGCTACCAGCTGCTGGCACTGGCCATTACTCTTGTGGTAGCTGTCGTTGGAGGCGCTGTCACAGGTACGTAGTTCCTGAACAAACAAATTTAGTTTTTCACATCTTTATTTGCGTCAACTTCTCCGTTAGTAGTGATGATGTCCTCTTCTTACCACGTAGATAGCCTTGAAATCCTGAGAAAGGCTATTTTTAAAGAGGGTAAACAGCCTTTTTTTACCTATTTACAAACTTAACCTACAGCATCTCCACACTTACCTCAACCAAGTTTTGGGTATTATTATTAACGATAACCTAAACTGGCAGATTCCATTGAACTGTCTTCATACCAAACTATCTTCAGCACTGTTTCCTCTAAGGGGAATCCAGGAAATCACTAATCAATATATAAAAATAATAGTCTGCCATGCCATATTTGGTTCACATTTGAAATTCGGCATCATAACATTGGGAGGTGAAGGTGAAAGCCTTATAAAAGATTTTTACCCTCCAAAAAGCCCTCCGGATTATTGACCAGAATGCCACCAATACAACATTAGATCTGGGCTTAATTTAAATTTGCAACAAAATATGCTACAAAATAACCAGCACAACAACTTCCTTCATAGGAATAAAAACTGTTCAACAAACTACCTAAAAATCTAAAATCAATAAAATCCAACAAAAAATGCACAGAAAAACTGAAAAAATACCTTCTTACGGACCATACTACAGCTGAAAAACACACCTAAAAATAACCAAAACAAAAAATAAACACACACACACACACACACACACACACACACACACACACACAAACACAAACACAAACTCCCTGACGATTCACCAAACCTTTACGACTAATTAGAAGAGGATCCACGTAAGATCTAAGATGACGATTCACCAAACTACCTAAAGAAGTCTAAGATCTAAGATGACGATTCACCAAACCTTTACGACTAAGTAAAATAAAAAGAAAAGAACCACCTTTACGACTAAAACATCCACGTAAGATCTAAGATGACGATTCACCAAACCTTTACGACTAAGTAGAAGAGGATCCACGTAAGATCTAAGATGACGATTCACCAAACCTTTACGACTAAGTAGAAGAGGATCCACGTAAGATCTAAGATGACGATTCACCAAACCTTTACGACTAAGTAGAAGAGGATCCACGTAAGATCTAAGATGACGATTCACCAAACCTTTACGACTAAGTAGAAGAGGATCCACGTAAGATCTAAGATGACGATTCACCAAACCTTTACGACTAAGTAGAAGAGGATCCACGTAAGATCTAAGATGTATTTGCCCCACATCATAGACAACTGATGGATGGTTTGGTATATATCATGCCTTCACTTGTGTGAAGCTTTTTTGTATGAAGATGTTTTTGGGTAAGTAGCTAAAATAGTCGGTGGACAGTGCTGATGAAAGCAAGCAACTCCGGAATCCGAACCAACTCCATCGCACCTCATCACACACAATGGAATCCGTCAGGTTACTAACTGCCATCTCAACAAAACGGGTTTAGCGATGGCTTGTAATGGCAATGTGTTAGTAAGTTTGTACTTGCTATGTTGATGATAGTAAGTTGACATTTTGTCCATTGTTGATATTATCCATTATCTTAACCAAAACTTTGTATTTAGACTAATTTAATGATTACTTACGTCTTCAAAATTCAAACAAAAGTTTTGTTCACTAAATGTTTCACATAAACGGCATTCTCAAGTATGGACATTGGTATGTTCTATTCGTCATTATTTGAAACATAAAAAATAAGTACTAACACATTTATACACAACAAAATCAACAAGATGAAACGGGTCTATAAACTCAGTACAGAGGCTACAAACTCGGTATGGTCAGTTCAAAAAAATAGATGTCACAACCAGATTCATAAAACTCACTCCTTCATACTCATCTAAAAACAGTTCAAAAGGAAAAACTAGGTTTTGAGTAGAGTGTAAACCATAAAGTATCAAGTATAAAAGTAGTGCTATTGGTAGTGACTAGTGGTAATGGTGGTGGTGGTGTTAATTACTATTTGAACTTCTTCGAAAGTTGTGTAACTCCACAGGAAACCATAGCATAGTGTATTTATGTTATTAAATATTATATGAATATTAAATATTTTATTGAGAGGATATAAAAAATATGGTGGTTTGTTACAGTAGTTCAGTTTAGATACAGAATCTCCAAAATGAATATTTTACAAACATTTTGTCACCACGTTACAGGAACTATCTTAAAGACATTGGTGCCCAGTTCTGGTAAGGAAACTGAAGAGTATTTCTTTGATGACGCCGAACACTGGGAGTTGGAAGGAGAGGAGGAAGAAGAAGGGAGCAACAAGGTTCATGAAATCCATGAGCAGACTGCGGAAGATAAATGTTGACGAGATTAAACGTTTTTAAATAAACTAGAATTAAATATTTTTATTTTGTCAAATTATTTTTCTTTATTAAGATGGGGAATTATGGGCAAATGTATTCATAATTTTTGTATAATATTAAAAGTGTTCCTCGTAAAATACTTTGTTATTATTTCGCTCACGTTTTATCGATATTTTTTAAACTCCAAAGGAAAGCTAATAGTCAAAATTTATTTGGATTTTTACGCCTTTCACCTCTTTTTAGTTTATTCATCATCATGAAGTCTCCTTGCCATCATTGCCTCTTCTATCTCTTATACCTTCTATACTAATTGTATATACCTTAGTTGGTCTCCTACTTTACCTCATCCATGCTGGAATCCATTTTTACACACGCTTTTTTACACGCTTTAATTACTTACTTTATTATATATATATATATATATATATATATCTATTCATTACACTAAGTATTATTTTGGTTAATAAAGTTTAGTATCGTTTCCCTTTTTTCCTAAACTACACTTTAGATTTGTAGTTTCTTCATAATTTTTAAAATGCAGCTTTAGTTGACTAGTGTATTTGAATGCAAATGCAGTATTATTATTTCTTAGTAGATTGCAATGTACAATATAAAGATGGACAATAAGGGTGAGTAAAATAATCCAGAACGTTGCCTGTAAATGCGTAGCTTACTTGGCTAGAATTTTTTAAACATCTTAAAAATAAGAAAAACCTATAATTGAATACGGAGATTTGAAAAATTAAACTCTATTTATGTTTAGACTATTTTAAGCAAGTATCAAGTAATTTTGGGTCAATTAAAATACACGACGATTTAAGGGGGAAAAGAATTCCATGTAGCTAGAATAGCAATATTGAGAGAAATGGATAATACCACTTTAGCACTTGGAACTACACAAAACTAAAACCTACCTGAATCTACTGTGAATATTTTAAAACTATGTCAACATTAGGATGGTCAGACATAATTCAAACTTCTCCTTCTCATATGAATAGTCGATGATAATAAGCATTTTGTTGAACAATAATACTATCATGTTCTTTAAAGTTTACTTAAGTATCATTTAAAAATCTATTGTTAAAAATTAATCATGAATTTTCTGAAAATAACAAGAGAAACAAAGTTAAATTAATTGTTAGAATTTTATGGGGGGAACCCCCCAAACAAAACTAAAACACTTTTTTGAGGGTGTAATTTTGGGTAATTTGGGTTTTGGGGTTGGGTAATTTTACCTTACGCTCCAAGTTTCATGGAAAACAAATTCGAAAATAAGGAAGAAATTGATTTTTTTATATTCTCCACACGAATAGCATTGGACATCCTCAGACAACATACTGCGTTTATCATGAACACTAAAACTAACTTTTCTCGGTACCTTTTAGTCGTAGACAAATAATTAAAAATACTAATTTGTTTAGTTTTTTTAAGCTGGTTTCAATTGTGATAGTCAAATTATTCTTTACCTTAATTGTAAAAAAATTGAGTTTTTGACATTTAAAAGCCCATAACCTTTGAACTATCATTTTTAAAGACATGCAAGTGGTTTCATATTATTTAGTACTCTGTGCACTATAAACTATTAAATTTTAATCCAAATCGTTAAAGCTATTCTATAAAAATTGGATATTTCACGTTTTTTATGGTTTTTAGGGGTGAACTGCCCTTAAAAATAAAAAATTCTAAAAATGAAAAACACGCCTGTAGATTTTGTGAATATATACATACATGCCAAATTTCATCTAAATCGGTCCAACACACACACACACACACACACACACACACACACACACACCCTAAAACCCTAACCCTAAACCCTGAACCCTAAAACGGATATATCCACTCACAACTCAAATCCGAAAGTTTTGACGAAAAAAATACTTTCTCCATATACTGTGTATAAGGGGAGAAAGTAAAAAATAAGAATTTTTGGTTTTAAGTTATTTTCTATGATTTTCCGAATAAAATGATTTTCATTTTGTAATGATTTTTCTTATTTCTTATTTAAACACCAATAAATATCTAACACAATGAAACTTTTGTGTACTACCCCAAAGATCCTTCTAATCCGTTTAAAACTCATTTCATTGGACACAACAACAAAATGTATACATATGTTCCGTTTTCTTAAAAACTGTAAATGATAGAGTTATGACATATTTACAGGATATTTTATATGTTGCTCATGTTGAACCAAATTTATGGTAGGCAATAGTTATATTAGTAAAAAAGTCTTTTTGTTTAAAAAAAGAAATAATTTTTATCCATTTTAAGAAAATAGGATTTTGGCATCAACATTTTGATTGATGTTAATTATTTTGGTTGACAAAATCAACTAGCTACTGTAAGCAAAAATAAATAAAGAAGCTCTTGTGGTTTCCATGTCAACGAGAACTTAAGATTACGAATTTAAAATTGTTAATATAGGATGTATGATGTCCCATTAAAGGAAGATTAAAAAATGTATTAATAAAGAAAAATATATAGATAGTTATTTATAAAAAGGTAAATTTGATTGCCGTTATTTTTAAAATTAGAAGTAGAATTTAATAGTAAAAATAATAACATATTTTGCCATTTAATTTTCGCAATAAAACGAAGTGCAGTTTTTAAGTTTTAGTGGAACTTCTATAAATATTTTGACCACCTTAATGATTAATTATTGCTAGGGAATTGCTTCGTCTTTCTTTAGATTAAGTGAAAAGTGTTTATAGTTTAATATAGATTAATTTAATCGTCGCTTTATTCATTAGTATCTTTATTCAAATGTATCTTTATATTTTATCTGAACTGTCAAATTGTAATTGGGCTTGTCCTGTATGTTTGACATGTAAATAAATAAATAAATAAATAAATAAATAAATAAATAAATAAATAAATAAATAAATAAATAAATTAGTGACGTGTTGGTGGTGTTGGGCGAATCATTACCGCCGAACCATCCATCACGACCAGGTCGTTTGTTGGTGTTAATGTGCGTGAACCAGATGGGTCTGCGACACTGCATGTACAATTGCGTTCAACTCCCAGCCATTTCCAACATAAATTGAGTAGTTGTGTTTTGTTCGTTATTTATGCTGTTGGTGTGTTTGGGGTCACTCTAAGGGTATACGTAACCTACTTTCAATATGTTTAATGCATGTAAGTAATATGTATATGCATGTACGTATGTACTTTCAACGTTTGAGTAGTGCAGTAATCGCACGTTCTCATGGTTACATGGACGTTTCTCACGGTTTTCAACGTTTATACAATTCATGTGTAAAATGTTTTTAGATAAATTATGAAATAACCAAATAAATTTAGTTTAAATTATTTATATTGCAATAAGCAAAGAAAAAGTATAATTTAATATTTATATAGTTTGTTGCAATGTTGTCACATCATCTCTTTTCTGAAGTTGGATAAACTAAAACCCCTAGTATGCCATCAAATGACCTGTGTGGATTGTTATCATAACAATATAATTTTATTGTTAGTTTATTGATTGGGTACCCAAGAAGCACGGTGTTCCGAGTTGTAGCTTGGAGCGGGCGTCCAATCACTTCCACACAACTTCTAAGGTGATTTAATTGGAGTCAAGTGTCTTAAAGCTGTACGATATTACCGTACGATAGAATTACAATAATGCTCATAATAAGGTTTGGCGAGAGTATTAAATACCAGAATGCACAAGATTCCTACCTGGATAGTGGTTAAAAATCGCCCCATGTAGGCTGAAGGCTGTTTTGTTAGCTGGACATCCGTTATTGAGTGACAATGATGGTCATACTAAATATTGCAGTGGGTCTAAACGTTTAACTGAGAAATTACATAAAGGCCATAACTTTCTATGAAGCGTTGGACATTGTAAGAGTGTGAAAGAAGAGTTTTAAATGTTGCAATATTCGGTATACAGTACGCAGTAGTTCCTCAGTCATGGAACTGGTTGGTGTATGGCTGGTGTGCCCTGTGCAGTGTGTAGTGTGTAACCCAGGACCCAGCATATTGAAACGCACCGAGCGTGCTCCGCATACCAGAGTCGCGGCCTGCGGTTCTCTTTATTGAAATCATGTCACTTGAACCGAAACTTCGGTCACCGACTGGTAAAAAAAACACTGTATTCCTTCTTCCTTCGGGGAGAAAATGTTTTCATAACCTTAAACTGTAAAATCATTCTCGAAAAGTTTGTGTAGCTGTTAAACTGTATTTTTATTCATTTGATTTTGAACGGATCTGATTTTCTTCTGAAGTACTTTCAATTATTAGTATCAGATAATCAAAACATCAAAAGTAAAATTTTAAACATAAAAGTAAAAACATTTAAAGTAAAACGTAAAAACGTGAATAAAAGAACTTGACAGGTAAGAAAGTACCTTGCGTGTCAAGTGATAAACATGTTACCGGTATATAATTAATTATATTAGGAGAAAAACTGTAAGATCATAAAAGTCTTACGAAATGTTGACTTAAGTTTACTAATTTTGAGTATTTATACTATGAGTATAATCAAATCTTCATTCATAGAAGGATTGATTAATACGTCAACATATTGTATGCCAACTTCAATAAGCCCGTTTTCAAAGTGTTTTCTTTTGTTTCTTAACATCTAAAGGCACTGACACAGTGACAAATCATACCTAAATTATATTTTTGAACTGGTTTTTATACCCAAGACATATTTTTATTTCTTTGGTCGTACGTTTTATCAAATGGTTTGTACCCAGTTAACAATCTTTAAACAAGCAAAATCCAGCCAGAAAGCCGCCTAGGGAGTATTTCTTGTGGAGAAACACTTAACTTTGACCGTTAAGGATAGTTAGTCCAGAGGTAAATATTCATTACAATTCAATAGTAGCTGATATAGTATCATATATTATCCAGTGTGCATCTTTAACCTAATTTCCTTCCTCTCTTCAATCGTACATATTTGCACACTTACAATTGTGCCGAACACTTTGCTTGGATATAGAGCTTGCATAACCAAAGTTCATCCAAACCTGATATTTTTATGAGGGAGACAAACTGACCACTTACCAGCTGACGTGACTTTCTAATTTACTCTCGACCCTTCCTCCAAAGCTATACACAATAACAAAGAGAATCATGCTAAGTCAGCTTTTTGGGGCATCCGTAAAGAAGACTAATAAAGAAAGAGGCTAGAGACCGGACCAAATAAAAATTGGTGTCAACAGAATTGACAAAAATGAACATGTTATATTTTGGAGTTGTTCAAAACTCATTGATGAAATTTTAAAACCCTTATTTGAAGATGAGTCAATTAAGGCCAGAATATCCACATGTCAACAATCGATAGTAGCACTCCCTCGTGGAATCAGTCCTCGGTAATCCTCAGTAAGTCCCGACCTGCTATGGCAATCTGCCTCCTGTCCCATGACACATGTCACTACATCGCTACCGCCTATAAAAATATAATAGAGGATAACTGGCCGGACGCAGTTCCTGCTTAGAGCTTTTGGCGAATTTTCCTCTTTAGGGACAGAATTGTTAACGGTTAGAGCCGGTATATATATATATATATATATATATATATATATATATATATATATATATATATACCATATAACCATTAACGATTCCGTCCCTAAAAATGACACGCCAGAAAATGGCATATAGAAACAATGGAACAAATTTTAAAGTATTTACTCAACTGATGATTTTTTCTCATGTTAGTGCTTCTCTTCGAAGTGTTCATACGTACTGAAGATAGCTCAATTTCAATAGAAACAATCCCTCTTAAGTGATTAACTTAAGTGAAAGTATAATACGGTACCTGCGAGAATAAAATATATTCTTTCAACTCAGCTCAACTTTCAGCTTTAGTGACTCACGACTGAACATAAAAATAAGAACAGTATATTCCCTTGTTTAAAACTGATTATTTAAAATTTAAGTGATTCATTTGAATTTTAGCCTGGAATAGGTCTCATAAAGATAACTATTTAAATACAACATACTCAGGAATTATTAAAACTCTCAAGTTGCAGTTGAAAGCTTGGAACCGAAGCCTGGTTACATACAGCTTGCAAATCTGAGAACACTTGGCCTGAGAAGAGGAACGAAATGAGGACCAAAGATTTGTAAGGGATCTTACATTTGGAAACGAGTACTTTTTTATTTGAGAATCTCTAAGCGGCACAATTGGTTTCTCTTTAAGGGTCTGCATTTTATATTTATGATATCTGGGTAAAATCTAAGGTAAAAATAAATTTAAATATTTTGCAATAAATAAAATTCTGGTTGAATCTATAGTAAATAAACTTTTTAAAACATCAAAATCGAGTATTTGATAATTTCCATTGAATTAATTATTACCAGTTATTCATTAACATTAGCGTTTTAACTAAACATCGTTTCTGAAGGTGGAGAAAGTCATCCCATTTTCAAGTGATTAACTAATAGTTTACATTAAACTTACATTAACTTTCAATTTTTAATGTAAATTATTAGGTAATCACTTGAAAATGGGAGGAGTTTCTTCTCCTCCAGAAAAGTTTGTAGTTAAAAACACAGACGCGTCGGAAAAGTCCAATAAAAGATATTGAATAATGAGAAGATACTTACTCACATTTATAATAAGTAGTATGCCTGTCTTTTGTATGACATTTGGATAATGAGTCATACAACCAAATTTCATACAAAACATTTGGTTGTATGCTTGCAGGGTTCCGGACTAAGACTCTTGTCAAGACAAAAATTGTATTTATTTCCCTGTGGGAAATTGGAGCTAAGACATATACTATGCTATATCAAAACTACCAAAGACAATTTATAATTCAATATTAGAATAAAATTGTCTTTGAAATTACTAACCATAAATTCTAAGTCAATAAGATACGGTAACTCAGCTATATTTATTTAGTATACATTTTTAATAAGATAAATTTAATCAAATTTCACTAAACGATAAGAAATCAACTAAGAATTTCTTTATCATGAGTAAAACTCGTCTTGAAAGGATATTTCAATATCGTATAGTTTTGAAACGAGTATATAAATGATCACTATAATCAAATTAAAGAAACTTAATATAAAAGACAATTATTTTTGTTTAATAATCTCAATAGATCACTCAAGCCTCTTCTTAACTTTTTTTTAACTAGCTAAAGTACCCATCCTTAGCATGGGTACTTAAGCTAGCTATAATCAAAACGTTATACTGTAACAGAGCTGAACGTAGTTTTGGTTTTACGCTACTATCGACGGTGTGTCCTCACGTTTCACAGCTCCAAGTTATTGTGACGTATCTTTCAAAACTCCTGACTGGTATAAGTTACACGCTATAAGTTATTATGACCTTTAGACTGCAAATATGGAAGGTTTCATTAGACTAACAACAGACGAAATCGAGAAAAAGCCCCCAAGGCTTCGACCACAAACTACTATAACTTTGTACTCCTATCCTAAAATCGAAAGGGAGCTTCCAAGCTTTCATCACAAACTACTAGAACTTTGTACTCCTATCCCAACATTCAGAGGGAGCCCCCAAACCTTGACCAGGTCTTGATCACAAACATCTTATGCTTGAAAACATAGTTTTTACGTATTTATCATGGCATACTTCTTTACCTGCATACTATTTTCCAATGTTAATCATATAGAGAATCGGCAAACTTCTTTACTTATGGACAGATGTTGATGAAGCTTGGTATAAATGATCAAAATAAAAATTCTTTATGCTATAAATGCCTACTTTCAGTGTTCTTCACAGCGGCAAACCTGCATACTTTTTCACATGTTAATCTTATGGATAATAGGCAAATAACTACCTTAGTACCTGGTGACCGAGCTTTGCTCGTATAGAATAAGACTTGTATTATAAAAATTAAAACACATTTATTACTCAATGAAAACATTTATGTGGTAATAAAACCCATTAAATACACCATAATTAATATAGCACTGAACAAAAAATATTGCCCCTGATGGGGATGGAACACGCAACCTCCGAGTTACGTGGCCAGCGCGTACCACTCGGCTACGACGTCTGTCAAATGAGCGACTCCGTTTAAGGACTTTTAGCCAACCTCAATTGTTTTAGCCGATCATTTACTGTTTAATTATCCATACAGTTATTATTAGCCTGTGATCAACTGATTTTGTTAGAAAAGGAATGAGAATTGAAAAGCAAAAGAGAAATTTAATTTACACCAATTAATTGGTTTGTTACAGTGGCTTCAAGCAATAAAATGAATACGTTTTCTATCGAAAAATGGAAGATTTTGGAAATACATTTTTCTACTTTTATTTCGCATAGTTATATTACCCTTAAGATTTTAACGATTGTTTAGTAAACTGATAATTTTGTATTTATTACATACATAAAATAAATATTTATGAAAAACCTCTATTCACACGGCTATAATTAGATGTTTTGATTTATATTGTTTACATTTTGATTCTCCATAAGCGTAATGTTAAATTTTTAGATTTTAAACTTAATATTACAAGAACACCAGAATTTTCCTGGACATTAGACCTATCTAGAACTTATTTTCTACTCGGAAATTAGTTATTTCCAAAATATAAACAAATTCCTTAGTTCCGTTTTCGAGATCCGTTTGCATATATATATATATATACAAACCTTGATCTATTATAGTATTGAATATATTTATCAACAGATATTAATAAAACTTGACATATAATAAAACTATTATATTATTGATTTGGAAATTCGCTGAGTACGCAAGGCTGCTGCGACGGGTGTATTAAACACCTATAACATTCTAAATTGTTAGGATAGTGAATAGTTAAGAAACACGATCAGTTATTATTCACTTGTTTGAAAAGTTGATGTCTCTCACTCCGAGGAGTCTGATAGCAAAGTTTCTGTTACGTTTGAAAATTCACTTAGTCACAACAAAGCCATATTCAGTTGCAAACTCCTTATAGGTTAATGCGAGTTGAATTATGAGGGAGTAATTTGTTCAGAAAACAACAGTGCAGTAATATACACTCTACTTAATTTAAAATCTCATTAGTTCGTCGCAATACGTTTAACAATGTAAGTATAACAAGTTTAATTAGTACAGCAGTGAAAATATTGTATGTTTAAGCTTCAATATTTTATTATTTTTTTGAAAAGATTTAAAGTTTAAAACCTGCTTGGGTCAACACGCTGACCACGTCAGCACATAAAGTTTGTATGAAATACTGTGCACAATCCAAGCCAAAATTATGTACAAAATATTAACTATTACACTTATAGCGAGTATGTCTCATGGCAAGACTAAAGCCCGGGATAGTGTTATTTTTTCTTCTTTAGGTGCCTAGAGACCAAAAACAATAGTCTTAAGATATATATATATATATAAATATATATATATATATATATATATATATTTAAATATTATAAAACGCCATTTTGTATTTTATACAAAAAACGTTCTATCTCAAGAACTATTTAAGATACAGAAACCAAACTTTGCTCATATATTTATTGGCTAGACAGAAAAATTAACCAAGTATAATTTAGTTTGCTTTTATATTTTCAAAATGGCGGAGGTTAAAAATCTATTAATTAAAATACCAAAAAACCTTTATTTTTATAAAGTTTGTATAAGACATAAACAAGATTGCAATTTTAATTTAAAATCGAACGGTTTTTTGTGAATGAAATCGGTGAATAACGGTTTAATGTTAGAATATAGGGCCCGCGTACATTCAGTGTTCCTCACAGCGGCAAACCTGCATACTCTTTCCCATGTTAATCTTATGAAGAATAGGCAAATAACTAACTCATTATTTATCGGCAGATATTGATAAAACTTGACATATAATATTTTTATTATAATATTGATTTGGAAATTCGCTGAGTACGCAGGTATGCTGCGAAGGGGGTATTACTTATTCAACACATTAATTTGTTTATAGGAGTTTGATAATATTTTCCATAAATTTAGAATGATTTGATTAAGATACAAACTATAATCAGCACCAGGTCTGTCAATTCTCTATTGACAAACATAGTTAAACTTTCCTTGTTACCAGTTCCCGTAGGCATTGTGTATCCGACTCTACAACGGATAACACAACTGTAAGATCAGAACAAAAGGGGTTTTCTTAAAACAGTCAACTTAACTCGAAATGTGTCAAACACTCAATACAAACACAATAAAATTTATACACACAATAAAATAAAAATAACACATAATAAACACAATAAAAACTCTTAAAAATGTTTACCTAATAAACTTAATAACTAAATATTTTAATAATAAACTTATGTAATGACTATCTGTTTTTGTGAAAACTTTGTAAAAATGAAAATAACATACTTTTATAATACTATAATAAAAAATGCTAAAATACTTTTTTTAATTATTTTGCTCAAGTTGTATCGATATTTTTAAACTCCAAAGGAAAGCTAATAGTATCTTCTATCTCGAGACACTAATTGTATATACTACTTTAGTTGGTCTCCTACTTTTCCTCATCCATGGTAGAATATATTATATGTGCAGGGTGTTCATTAAAGTCGGGGACAAACTTCGAGGAGTGATAGAACTCAAAAAGTTTTCTATAAAAAAAATGTCGAAAAATCCTTCGTTTAGCCGTTAGCCACCATTTTGTATTTTAAACAAAAAACGTTATATATTATATGTCAAGAACTATTTAAGATAAAGGAACCGAACTTTGCATACATATTTACTGGGCAAAGATAAAAATATTCTCAAAGTATAATTTAGTTTGCTTTTATATTTTCCAAATGGCGCCGGTTAAAAATCTTTTAATTTAAATAACAAAAAAAACATCAACTTTATAAAATTTTTACAAATCATAAAAAGGATGGAAACTTTAATTTCAAATCGAACGGTTCTTTGTTGAATGAAATCCGTGCACGGATAAGCGAGAAAATGCACTTTTAATGTTAGATGACAGGGCCCAACGGCACGGCCGTGGCGAGGAATTAATTGTCGTGCCAGCCGCTTTTCCGCCACGCCCGCGCCGCGCGTGTGGCTTATTGTGAAAACTATTTTCACAAAAGTGTGTTGACAAAGCAGTTTGCAAATGCTAATTAACTGCAATATACTTTTAGTAGGTTAATAAGTGTATTGACAAAGAAGTTTACTAGTATTAATAACCTGCAGTATACTGACAGTGAGTCAGTAACAGTTTGCATATGTTAATAAACTGCAATATACTTACAGTGAGTCAACAAGTATGTTGACAGAGCAGTTTGCAAAGTTCTATATACTTCAAATTTAGATATAACATTCCATGATTTATCTAAAATATCAGTCCATGATATTATACGGTGATTAAGGAAAATATCTTTCGTCATATTACAACGCATGAGATACCCACTTCCATGGAAATTGAACATGTATCTAATATTTTGGCTAATAAATCTATTTCATTGCTTATTTTTTAAATTTATTAATCTTTTTCATAACGTTAATTTAGTAAAATTATGCTTTCAACCATTCCAATGTTTAGTGGCTAAGAGGTCACAGTAACACGAAACCATCGCTTTGTTTAATTATTACAATTTGTTACATAGTGTACGTACAACATTTCGGGTGATGACTTTATTACTGTCACCATATTATAAAATATGTATTACCATATTTCAATGCCATAATATTCCTTTCGGAATAAAAACCGTAAATATAGTTAAATTAATATGTACTAACTCTTATAGGTATTGGGTTAGTTTTTCTGAGATAACAATGTTGGAAAATCACTTTTACCTGTTACCTGATCGTGTTCATGTAGGATTGAATGCCTACCAACAACTATGGACGACATTGTTGAACATTTACCAAGTCGTGGAACTGCAGTGCATGTCATTTTAATACACGTTGACTGGCTTGTGTTTGCGTATCATGTTCAATGTGCATGTCTCAGTACGCCATTGTAGCCGCCACCTGCGACAGACGGTCTACTAATGCAGTTCGATACAACTTAGCTCATTACCGGTCTCTGTGTCCTTTGTATTACAGTCACTGCAAAGGATGACGTCACTTCAAGAGCCTCATGTTAGATATATATCATGCAATTATATAAAAACTCTTAAGCGTATTGTAACTAACAGCAAACTTTTCAATTGTAACTCCGGCAGTTAACTTGTGGGACAATCCTCAGTCCTCACATGTTTTTACTTGCATATGGATAGTATACGTTTAAGAATTTTATACAATTAAATTGAAGCGTTTGTTATAACTATTGATTATGCATACATTTCCAATATTTCCGTATTTATGTTTTATATTATACATGAAGTGTCGATAGTTGGGTTATTTGTATCCATGTGAAGATATTACAAAACAAAACATTATCACGGTTCTGGGTCTTCATATTTACCCTCCCCATCTCTTCCGATTATTTGTTATAATACTTTATACTTCTACAAATACAAACAAACTTATTCCTATTTTATCGACAACGAGTATGAGACCCGTCTGAGTTCAACCCGTTCATAATAATTTGGTTAAGGAGGTTAGGAGGTTAAGTGAAAGGGTTCAAATTTATATTGTAGGATAAGATGGGGTTTAGTTAGGACTTTATAGAGAAATATTAATTGACTGAAGTGGCTAAGAATAAAACTGAAGATTTACATAATATGGCTTCTGTTCATATTTTTAAGCTTATTTGGAGCGGGTATTGTATTGCAACTGCGATTACAACTGCTATATTACTAGATTAACTTTTATAACGTATAAAATAGTTTCACACTTCACCAGCGATAGAACTGCCCAACGTTACACAGAGTATAAAGAATTTATCTGCCTCAATTAATAATCCTAGGATTATTTGGGTATTCGACATTTGGATATCAGACCACAATCATAATATTCAAGTTTATAGAAAAAGCTAATTTTTTGCATGAAATTTCCTAAATGATCAAATAATTCCTTAGTAATTCAACAGAATGTATGAGGTAAAATCCAACCGTGTGTGAGTTAAAATCATATCTCCTCTCCGATTGGTTGATGCCGTGCGTTCACGGTCGGTGATTGGTTTGTGAGCATTCCGCCTTCTAAATTAACGCAGTTTGCGAGAGGCGGTGCTGCGTTCTTTCCACGCGGAAGTTCAACTCGAAAGCTAATGACTTTACATTTTGATTACTACAGATGGAAATATAAAACATGATTTGATTTTGTTTTACAGCATTTCATATTATATACTGATAAAAATGTTATAAAACTCTTGTTTATACTGAATTTACTATAGTATACAGAAACTTGTCCTGTAAATTTATTTATAGTAATAATACGATAATTATACAAACAATAATATAGTATCTGAAAAACGCTTAAAATATCTTCTTTCTATATAATTCTTCTTCTTTAAAGTTATTCGTGGTTCACTACTTTGTTTGGTACAGAAAATAATTCTAAAGTGAAATAATTTTGAAAATACTTCAGCCATCCAGTTAAAAGAAAAGAATCCAATTGAAAACGGATAAAACTAATAAATTGTTAATAGGGTTTCTTAATAAATACCAGCGTTTCATTTTAATTATATCCATTGATTAGGAATTTGTGCCCATTAAGGGGGAAGAGAACAAATGAATTGGAAATTGTTTTAATTAAAGGATTTATTGTTCAAAAGAAATACGCTTAAGAATATTGAATTGCAGTATTTAAAATGAGATACTTTTAGAAAATAACGTGTACCATAAAATTAATGGCTTTATTTATCAGACATGTAAAATTTACTTATATTTTAAAGCCTAATGCTGTTCTTCTTAACCAAATTATAGCATACGTTATATATACTACAACAAACCTTCTTAATAGTTTGTAAATAGATAAGGTGCTCTGATAGATACAAAGGTACACACTTATATAGACAGACTTAGCGGTGAAGAGTGATGTAGCGAAAAGGTTTCAAAGAGAATAAATTTGTTTAAGACAGTAATGGGATAACTACCATATGCTTATGTTGTGGTTCGTTAGTATCTTTAGCGAATTATTATAGAAAAGTGAGCTATTTACATAACTCGCATCGTGACATTTTATCCCGGAACCATGATAGAAGTTCATAACTCGCCCCATGAGCGTCTTTTGGGGGTCACATATATGTATATATACAGGGTGTTCATTAAAGTCGGGGAAAAACTTCGAGGGGTGATAGTATTTATCAAAATAAACAAAAAATTCCTATAAACATATGTCGAAAAATCCTTCGTTTAGCCGCTAGCCGCCATTTTGTATTTTATACAAACAACTATACATATAAAGAACTATTTAAGATACAGAAACCAAACTTTGCACACATATTTATTGACCAAGGAAAAAATATTCTCATAGTATCATTGAGTTTCCATTTATATTTTCAAAATGGCGGTGGTTAAAAATCTTTTAATTTACTTATACTTTACTTATAACATTTTTACAAGATATAAAAAAGATTCAAGATATAAAAGAGCGTCCCGATGGTCGCGCGGGTAGATGCGTACTCTCTCGATGTGATCCTAATGGCATAGCTTTTGCCGATTTTCAGGTTTTGAAACAAATTTATTTAATGTCTGTGTTTGTGCAATCCAATTTTCATTTTTATTTTGTAATTCAAACTGATTTTAAATCCTTTTTAAAAATCGACAAACAAGTCAGAGAAGTTTTTAACAACACAACAGTTTACAACAGTGACATGACGATTACAATTTTAATGGAAGTTGTTTATGGTTAGGTATTCCTCCGCTGGACACAACTACACGCATTGGTGGACAGATTGTCTCCATGACAGCGCACGATTTCGTGCGCCAGGTACGCTAGTTATATCATAGTTTGTTTAGTTTAGTTTTAATAATGGTTCCTTTTTCATCCAGTATCAATTGACAGCTTCCATTGCCTTTCTTACGCAGCAAAAAAGTAAATCCATAGTTTTTTAATAATATTTATTCCAAAAAGTAAGCCTTCAATCAACGCACGAAACAAGCCCAGTATTACCCATATGTTTAATTCCAATCCTGAAATCAATTTCCACAAATAATGATCTGTCATTTCAGACTCAATTACACCTAATTTTACAAAGCTCAGTTTTTTTGCATCTACAAATGTGGACCACACGACTGGCCCCTACACACGCTGTAACCCTAGACGGGACGTTTACGTTTATAGACGGTTTATGTAAACGAGGACGGACTTAGTCGGATAGCCGGGAGGTGGGCCGCCTTGCAATGCAGGAGAAGGGCAGCTCCATGTAAAACTGCGTAATACAGTACGGTAGGGGTGACCTGAATTGAGCAGTTTTGGTTCAACTCTCCAACACTAACTTTACATTTTATACGCATATTGTACCGTTGACGTTTTAATTGTTGTATATTTCAATTATTTTAAAATTTTGTAACGAATATAATTTTAAAACTAACAACAATTTAAACGTTCAAGGAACACAATGAGTATGACAATATAAAGTAAGTGTTAAAGATTTGAACTCGGGCCGCTGAATTACGACACCGTTTTCTAGCTTTCAGTATTCTGTAGTCTCCATCTAGGCCCTAAGCACAAACCACTAGAAGCCTACTATTACACTAACCCCTGTATCTCCACTGGTGGAGGAGTTCAGTTTGTTACATATTTTCACAGATTTTTAGTTAAGGCGTTATTTTTAAATGGGCACTGTAACCTATACGGTAGTAGCTATGTATGCATAATTTAATAAACAAATAAATAAGATATATTGGTTAATCCAAAGAGGAGTTTATGGGGGGTTTGCACCAAATTGGAAGTTTGGGGGGTTTTACATATAACTTATTAAATAATATATCTTTTTGCTAGCAACATTGGGATCAACTTAAAAACAAATAGTTAAGTATGAGAAATCCTCGCTCTACTTCAGTCGGTTATAGACTATTTTCTACTTAATGAGGTATAGAATGAGGTAAGCTTAATGAGGTAAGCACAGTATGTTGTCTACTGAAGCCCATTTATCTTATGGTTAACTGATAAATATTGATATATCGCTTAGCATTGGAAATATTGTGATACAACTTTGTATATAGCTTTATACTACATTTAATTTTGAATAATGTAAGGTGGAAAATCTAAATTTGTTTGTTCTTAGTGGCAGGAAACCTTTTTATCCATTCCCTTAATAGCTATATATAGCGCTATATAGCATTGATATAGCTTCCTTATTTAATTTAACCTATGGTTAGCTTGGTTTGTATCATCACCACTAACTTATAAATTAATGGAAATTAGCTTAGTATGCATTTTTTCGGCTACGTGATATTTTTTAGTTATATTTCCTGAGGCTTCACTCCCACAAGGTGACACGATGGCATGTGTATGATAGATAATTGGTAGATATTGTATGGTGGATAAACGATTTAATTAAATGTAATTTAACTTACAGTAACTATATTACTTTAAGCTATTAAGCTATTTAAGCTATTTGATCTAAATAAGGCTTGATAAATTCTAACTATTTCACTTTTATTTATATAAAGTCAGATAATGTTTTCTGGATAAGCACCATTATCCAAATGAATATGTATTATTGAGTTTTATCAGTTTAGTAATAAGGTCTCACCAGAAATGGGATAATTTAATGTTCTTTTCCGTGCAACGGTCCAGTGTGTGCTTGTCATTGAGAAGGAAAACAAACTGAAGATAGAAGATTGTCCGTCTGATTGTGGGCAAACTTTAGTGTTTGTGGAAGAAATGCTTTCCAATGATTGTCAAAACAATCGACCAACCCAATCTTTTCCTTGTCTTTTGGAATTCGTTAAACGAAAACCGGTACGAAAATTAGTTATACTTGTGGAAGTAATTGCTGTCTCATTTTTTTATACGCGGTGTTCCAATTGCTTGTTCACATTTCCAAATTTTATAAAACTTAAAGCAAACTTTTATTATATTTCAGCTCCTTAAACTCATTATAATTACAGAATTTAGTTTGTAATATGTCTTATTTTACTAACGGGTAAGTATTGCTATATGAATGCTATAATAAAAATCAGTTTATTTTAATTGAAATCATGCAAAGGGATAGTGAATATGTTCAAATACATTGAGTTCAGTATAAAATTACTATTTCGAGCAATTAAGTTTATAAGTTAAGAATAATCTAATTAAAAAGGAAACTAGAGAAAAATATTTACTTCGGAATTTCTTTGAAAGAACGCAATTAGTGTCCCCATATTCATGCTTTTGAATACAGCCTGTCGCGCATGCACAATGTAACAGGTATTGTCAAACTATGAATATATATAGGCATTCAGAAAGACAAATATGAAATCTCCGCGTCTACCTCGAAAACTCGATTGGCCCCAATCTTCCGACCAAAACAATAAAAGTGTTTTGTTTGGGAAATTGAATCCCCCAGAGGGCCGTAATATTGATAAATCAGTTTCCGACTGAAAGGAATAATTTACAACAGCTCTGAGGATTGTTGCAAAAAGTGATCCATACGATCACTTACTGCTCCTGGCTCTAACCAAGAAAACTATCAAGTTCCATGAGACGATTTGGAAAATCTGGAAAAAAACTCGGGAGAAGGTCCTCAGAGACATCTAATGTATCAAACCTTGTAAATTAAAATCTTGTATTCTCACACAAGATTGAAAAATGCATTAAGAACGCAAATAGATTTACTTCAATTTTTTTTCACTAAAGATTTTATGATTATTGGATAATATAATTCAACATGAACTTTTCAACTATTTGGAGTTGATATTCATAACTAAGATTAAGATTAAGATTTACTAAGATTTAAAATACTAATTTTTCATTTAAAACTAGATAGTTAAGTAATTGTATATATTTACTTAAATAATAACTAAAAGTATAAAATATAATGATCCATCCTTTATGTTGCAATACAATCAATGCAATGTCTGATCGTTTTCCACAATAAACTATTTTTATATTACCTTGCTTATAAGAGGATTAAGTTTGCAATTTTTTGTGTTACCACCGAGCCACGAGAGAGTAACATAATAAATTCGTTTATTTAAGACATTTGTGAGTTTACATAAGACTTTGTGTAAATGTATACTTTGCCTCTACCCTGTCCGATTATTTTAATGTCCTTTATTTTCAAAATTTTGCAAACCAATTTGCTTCTTTTTTACTTTTATTCATTAGTAAAAAACTATCCAAACTCTTATTCACATATGATAGGGACACAGTTAACACCATCATAAATTAGAAATTTGCTTTATTTATAGTTGTTGACAACTAAACCAAATCTTTTTTAACATTATGAGCGATATTATGTTTTTAATTTTAAAACTACTTTTACACAAAAACCACAGTTTGTTTGGGACGGAGGACCTGTCTGTAACTTATTTTTTACACGGAAATAATTAAGTTAAAGAATTTATAGAATGTTTGTAGAGCCTTTTTCAAGAAATTTATACAACAAACTTAGAAAACCCAAACACCATGGATGAGAGTTTCTAAAAAATTACAGAGATTTAAAATTCAGCATATTTATTTTTCGTCAATATTTATTAATTTTCATAGCTCTACGGTTTGTCAGGTTTCATCTCAGCCCTGAGATGCACGTGATTGTATATATTTTATTATTTACATATGTTTGTAGTCGTCGTAGTCAACTGCGCATCCAAAACTCAGGGCTCAGATAAAACCTGACGAGTTTTATATGTGTACCAAAAAAGGTTATTTTATACAACGTTGCTAAATCATAAGAATTAGTAATTCTTATAATTTAGGCAGGTAATTAATAAATACAAAAGCAGGTAGTTAATAAATAACCCCTAATAAGTAACTACACCAGCCAATCAGAGTCTTTGTTAATATCCACAAATAAATACTAGCATAAAGTAGAGTGTACCTTGACAAAACTAATTTCTTATGAAGAATTTTAAGTAAATAATTTAAAAGGAAATAACAATTTAAAGATCAATACATAAAAAATGCATTTATTATTGATTGAAATTACTGAGTTTGTTTAAACGGAGATAGATTCATAATGACGGCTCTGATTTTTTGAACCGTGGGTTTTAAATGAGTTTTAAGAGTTTTAAATGGAAAGATGTATTCTAAAGAAATTCAATCAATAATATTAGGAATGACATAAAAACAAACATCATTCAAAATTATGGTTTATTTAATGTCATTAAAGACATTGAATGGATTTTATATGGGAGATGTGACAGCTATAGTGTAGGAAAGGGACATGTGACCCTAACTTTGTCTTTTAAATTAAAAAACTTTGATTACATTTTTACTTAAAACAGAATAAGATCCAATTAAAGGAGAAGCTTAATCAATTCTTTATTCAAGAAACAATTGTTGAATAAAATCTAGTTTTACAAAACATAAACGCAACTTATCGCAACTTATGTATAATTACTTCTTGACACATTATTAGTATAAAATGAAGGTGAAAAGTATTTACACATTTTCTTCTTAGAGCTAAGAGAGATTACAACCCATTATAGCATCATGCATGAGTAGCAAGGGAATGTGCGAGTTATATGAAAAAAACAATAAATCCCAGGTTTGTGAAGCTGACCTACCGAAATTAGCTTACCTACTTTTATTAATACCGATCGTTAGTACTTCATTAGTACCCGATTGTTCTCTCACAAAAATCTTTAGTACCCTCATATCAACCAATGTTTAGCGAAAAATCAATGGGTAGGTCAACTTCACAATGTAAAAAGTAGCCTACCCACATTTTATATCAAAAGATGATTTTTACACACTAATCGTTAGTACCTGACCTTGTTTTACACGTCATAGGGGTTTTATGGGAAATGAATGTAATGGGTAGACTACTAGTCAAATTTAATTCGTAACCTAAAATAAACAGTACATAAATTTAAATTCCATTTGTTAGTGCCTCGTTATTTCTTGTTTGTTCTTTCATAAAAACAGAAACATTTAAAAAGGATTTTTATAGCATATATCGATTTGGTGCGTGTCAACTTCAAACTGCGAAAAGTAGCCTACCCATTTTTAGTTGAAGATTAACCTTTTTATACACCAATCGTTAGTACCTCGATAGTACTTGATCGTTCTTTCATAAAAACCGTTATGACCTCATTTTTTATAGGTTTATGATCATGATATGATATGGTTTATGATATTTATGACCAGTTTTTATAGGTTTATTTCAAAGTGATTAGGACAACTTCCAAGCTAAAAACTAGCCTACCCGCCTTCCCATTTAGGAAATTACATTTGTTATACAACAATCGTTAGTACATTGATAGTACCTGATTGTTTTTTTCATAAAAACTGTTAGTACCTCAATTATAAATGTTTATAGGTTTACTTCAATGTAGGTAGGTCAACTTCCTTGCTCAAAAGCCAGCCTACCCACCTTCCCATTTAGGAGATTACATTTTTTATACAAGGAAGGAAGGATTGAAGATTTGCAATATATTTTTATTGTATTTTGTAATTTGGTAACTCGTACATCGATCTATTACAATCCTCATTGTACTACAAGTCCTATTACAATTTCTTTTAACTTGCAGACGTTCACATCCCAGCTCTACTGATTAATATACTTCTGTAATACAACAGAATTAGTAATGATCGTGCAAATATTATCTTGTAAAATAAAAGTAGAAGTTAAATCATATTTAATAAATATTCCAAAACTGAACATACACCAGGAAACTAAGCTAACAAAAAATACATGTAATCACAGTAAACTAGTTAATATATGATTGGAAGAGACATTGGAATATTGTAGAACTATTAAATCGAATATAGACCATCCTATTATAATAGTATTATTATTTTCCTTTACATTTGTATGTGTATAATTACGTAACACATTTTATTAATTTGAGTTGAGGGTGGAAATTTTTAGGTTTCGACAAACGTTTGCTGAGAAACGGGAAATTTGTCTTTTCACCGTAAACACAGTATCATTATATAGCAAGTTCTTTGGGATTCCAAACGTTTTTATTATTTTAACCAAAATAAATTAGTTTCTTTCTGAATACTCTAGTCTTTTTATTATTTTGATATGTATTTTACTATTTTAGGTAGCTTTAATTCGTGAATTTTGCTGTCCTCAGTATGGTATTATTTAAATGAACAGCCAAAATGCATTTTATTGTTCGTGTATCTGTGTTGATGTCTGTTTGAGTGTTACGATATTTAATTTAATAAAATGCCTTAATTCAATGAAACCTGATATATGTCTTTGGGTCACATAATTAACTACTCAAGATATCTTGAAATTACTTCAAGTTGGGTAGCAACCCTTCCCAATGATTTATTTTAAGATAGTTAGTATTTTTAGTTGTTTGAAGTTACTTTTAACAGACAAAATCACTTTCATATGTATAAGCTCACTCGAGCCGTTTATTTGTTTGCACGATTTATGCCTCAATCCACTAAATGAGCTGATATTTAGTAAAAAGGGTAAAACCCGATAATAGTCTCGAATAACACATAAACACATTCAAAATTTAAAAACTTAACTATAAAATTTGATCGCTACTTTGAAGACAACATTGATCTCAACCTATTGTTAATCTTATAAAGTATTCTCATCACACTGTACTCGTAATAGTTACTATTTAGAGCCATCGTGGAATTGACTTTACGTCACTAAATCGGTTGTTGAAATATTTCTTTAAGCAAAAGATTGCATATACAAGTATACCCTATCTTAATCGTTAGTCGTTACGATTAAACGCTAGATAAGCTGTGACTGAGAGAATAGTTTTTATATAATATTTACATACATATAAACCGCGATAATGTAATAATATAGAATACAACACTGTTAAATCGGCTACAACTATAACACCTGCAGAACTTTACATTTATGATTCGTCTCACACGATCCCAGCGCCATCTGATCCCAGAGTTTATTGGCTGTAAACATAACAGCATCAGAGCATATTTTACGAGGCAAGTAAAGCAATACTAGACACGTGTCATGGCTCATGTAGCATTCCTGCATTGAGTATTAGCTTCCATCGAAACGTTAAAATGTTCAGTGCATATGTATATTTATTGCTATGATTACAGTTTTAGAGAATCAGTGCACTATTATCATAAAGGCTTGTAAGTCAGAGGCAACGTACCCACCTCATTACCCGAGAGTCACCGGTTTAACTCTGGATGCAGAAACAGTTTGTAATTAGACTAAGACTAACTGTCCTGATTAACTGCTTGACAAAAGTCCGAGCTCGATAATGGTCAGGGTCTCGGCCGTTCATAACGCACAGAATAAATACAGAAATCTATTAATCAGGATGATTGTTATTTTTTTGTGAAACCACATTAAAATAGGGAAACTTATAACCATAAGCTTTAAGCTTATGGTATGAAAATTGTTGAACAATAATTATCATAACGTGATAGCGTCTATCAAGTTGGTAACGTGTAGTACACTGCTATTAAGGACTAATTTCGTTTGATTTTTTTTTAACTTGTCATACATCATTTTTATCGTAATTTTCTCTCCTAGAGAAAAATTTCCTATGCACGAGAAATATTTCTTTTGCGCGTATTGTTTTAGTATTACCTAATTACACAAAGGGGCGAAACAAAGTTCCTGTAGCACGTCAGCCATGTGGCTTTTTGCGCACCCCTGTTGATTGAATGTCTCATGTACCTTCCAAGTTTAAAAAACCTGATAAACTGCCGTAGTCTCCCGACCAGCTCCTCCCGGGGAAGGTGACAACCCCTGTCCATGACGCCGAGGGTGGCAGCTCTCACCCCGGCAAGCCCGTTGCAGTCATACAGCAGATGGATCAGCAGTCTCCTCGGACTGCCCACACTTCCTGCAGATTGGGCCTCCAGAAAAGAATCCCATGCGAGCAAGATGTTTCGTCATATGCCCGTGTCCCGTGATGAGACCTACAATGAGTTCGGACCTACCTAACTGTAGAAGATCATCTGCGATCCTCGAGGAGGGAGAACTGAGAGACAGTTTACTTACTCTCAGGAGAGGAAGCTCCGCCCATATTCTGCGGTGACACTCACGTGCTCACGTGTTGATCTCTCGATCCACATCCCTCTGCCACAGAAGGGTTGTGGGCCCACGAATGGAATCAAAGCGCCATCGTTCGCCAGACGATCCGCTATTTCATTGCCCATAATAACTGAGTGACCTGGGACCCAGCAAAGGGTAACGTTGTTATGACTGCCAAGAGAAGACACCACGTTGCGGCATTCCCACACTATCTTGGAGTCGAAGGTACAGGAGTCCAGAGCCTTGAGAGTGGCTTGGCTATCTGAGAAATTGGTAATGTTTCTGTTCCTGACACCTCTGTTGAGGTTGAACAGAGTACATTCCATGATGGCTACCCCTTCTGCCTGGAACACCTTGAAGAAATCCCCCATCCTTATCTTTACTCCTTATCTTTACATCCTTATCTGAACTTTACCTTATCTTGCACCCCCAGTACCCAAGCTCCAGTTCCCTTACTTCCCTTAGACTTCCCTTGTTTTAGTATTTGGTAATAATAGAACTACCTATTGCTAACTTTTTGAAATGGTAACCTACCCAGATATTTTAAGCGAAGTAAGAATAAAAAACGGTGATGGAAGAGGAGTTAAAAATATGATTTTAAAAAGACCAGAAAGGATAAGTTGACAACCGATCTCAAAATGAACCAAATCATATAACACATAAATTACAGTTTCTAACGTTGAAATCTATTGAGATACCGACATTCCTTGGTATTTAAGGTGAATCTGAAAAAAAGAAATGGTGACTATGAATGCTATGGCATACAAAGCTTCTTAACGAAGACTATCCGATTTATTTCGTAGGGTTATTAAGTACGGTAACGAACAGAGACAGCCTGGTCCAGTGACAAGCCATCACAATATTATGTTTGGATGTTGCTCAGTTGAGGGGATTACTATGACCAAAATCGCCCAGCCAGTTTTCGTATAGAAAAATAGATTAATTATTTAATGAAAACGTTAAAATGTCACTAAACAGCTTTATATGAATAATATTTTGGAACAATATTAAAATTGACCGTGGGGGAACATCTGTTTGGAGCATTCCGTATAGACTTACGCTTCGACTCTCGGAATAAAACTAGCTCATTTCTATGAAACTTGAAACTGAAAAAATTTATTAAAATAAATAATTTATTCAAACATTTGCTATCACAATTGTTACTGCAGGTGTAATAATATTGTTCAAAAAATAATTTATCATGGAAATCAAAAGTAAAAAATGTTACCTGTTCCTACACATTTGTCCCAACGCAGGATCCCATCATGTTAACTCTCACACAATGATTCGTAGGTGGATCTCGATTCATTGTTTCATTGTTATTTTGTTGATTAGTTCCTGTAATAACTTCTGTGCATACTACCAATTGTACTGATCCAGAAAATAAAGTATTAAAAAGAAATTGTTAGAGAGATCAGCTGTGTGGCTTTAAAACAATGAAATGCTATATATGTGTATGTATATATATATATACTAGTGGTCTTAATTTGTTGAAAGTCTACTTTCCGGACTAGCCCCTTTTCCAATTTCATCCGGATTATTTACCAGGCCTTTCAGATATTGATTAGTTTCTATCACAGATTACAGATCGGAAACAGGATTTTATTTGGTGGTGTGATGAAAGAATTATTTTAGAGGTACAGTATAAAAAAATCAAATTCAAAATCATGCTGTCTAGTGATTTACCATAGCTAATTATAATTTCATAGAAATATTATAATAAACGTCTAAGTGAGACATTTTTCTCAAATTTACTTTTACTTTCATAAAAGTCTATTACTCTGGCTGTACCCGTGCACTCAGAGAACAATACATCGCACACTGCTGTTGCCAGGGGCTGTTAACTGGACTCTTGTCCGACGATTGATCTGTGAAATATGATAAACTCATGTTAGGCATTACATAGCTCGCTGGTCAACTGGAAACAATCGTTTAAAATACAGCAGTGGTTCGGCCAACCATCCGTGATTAGCATACTTGTTAATTTCAAAAACTAATGTCCAATATGCATTAGAGTCATTGAACCGATCTAACGAGTACGCTTGCTTGTGTATAATTTGGAATTGCCTGGTCTTTGTTTCATGGTTACAATTTGTATTAGTTATTTATTAACTCGTACATTGCATCGTACGATGCATTTTATTAAAAGTGAGAACTTTAAAGTAATACTTAACCATCATAAAATAAAATTTTATATTGTTATAGTAAAATAAAACATTTATAAATCATAAGCTAAGTTATGTCACTATTAATAGTTAAATGTGTATTAATGCATTCTCGTATATACAATCCAATACTATAATACGAGCAAGGTTTGTATATATATATATATATATATATATATATATATATATATATATATATATATATATTTGCACACGGATCTCGAAAACGGCACCGAGGATTTTCTTTAAATTTTGGAAATAACTAATTTCCGAGTAGAAAATAAGTTCTAGATCGGTCTAATGTCCAGGAAAATTCGTGTTTTCTTGTAATATTAAGTTTAAAATCTAAAAATTTAACATTACGCTTATGGAGAATAAAATGTAAACAATACAAACCAAAACAGCTGTTTATAACCGTTTGACAGTTCTTGATTGAAGACTGCGGGGAACAATATAGAGGTTATGCATTAATATTTATTTTATGAATTAAATAAATGCAAAATTATCAGGTTACTAAGCAATTTGTAAAAACTTAAGGATAACATAGCTGTGCGAAATAAAAGCAGAAAAAAGTATTTCCAAAACCTTCCGTGTTTTGATAGAAAACGTATTCGTTGTATTGCTTGAAGCCACTGTAACAAACCAATTAATTGATGTAAATTAAATTTCTGTTTTGCTTTTCAATCCTCATTCCGTTTATAAAAAAAATCAGTTGATCACAGGCTAATAATAACGGTATGGATAATTAAAAAGTAAATGATCGGCTTTGGCTAAAATATGTAAACGGCATCGCTCAATTGACTAACGTCGTAGCCGAGTTGTAGCGTGTCGGCCTCAAGAACTATAGGCCGCGAGTTCCATCCCCACCACATAAATGTTTTCATTGGGCAGTAAATTTGTTTTAATTTTGCTAATTAACTTGTAAAAACATGTCTTATTCTATCCGAGCAAAGCTCGGTCACCAGGTACTATTCAATAACGTAACACTTTACTACTTACGGATGGCATGTCTTATTAGTGACGTGGTGGCTCGGAAGGTAGCGAGTAGATCCGGATCCTTGAGTTGAGTTTTTGTGAATACTTTCAATCTAAAACTATATTGAATTACTCCTATATTTATTTAATACATTACAAGCACAGGCAATCCGTAATCTACGAGAGTAGGAAAAGTGTGTAAAGAGGTTACCTCCCACTTAATAAAATATTGTATATGCATCAAGAGATACATACAGCCTACTCAATATTTATAATTTAATTCAACCTGAGTGTCCGATGCTTATTTTTGTACGGAGGACGAATTCCAGTGCTGAGGTTACTTCGGCTCCTCGTGCGACGAGGCTTTGAGGCTGTGAGGCTCTGGACGACTATCAAACGCGTTTTCCACACACAGAAAATTGTGGATGGAAGACGTTCGTCGAATAAAATATATTTGGAACTTCAATAGGTGCTGCGAATCTTACTATAACATCGATATTGCATTATATTAGCTAAAGCATATTGTAAGACGAAAAAGCTTTTTGACGTGAATATGTCTTAGCTTTGGGAGGGTATTGACAATCAGTCAGACCAAAATTTGAAACAGTAACGTCATATGATAAGTGACTTTGTGTTTTTTATTTAAATTATAAGAAAACGTATAACATAAATGATCTGATGAGAAAAATGAATCTAAGATCAGAAGACTCATATTAATTATTTAGGAATTTAGATCTGATAACATAAAAAATATAATACATTTCAATAGCCTTTTTGTTTAGCGATTATTACAAGAAACCATAAAATATTTGTTTAAAAACGTACCAAGGAATATATGCTGTGTGAAAAATTACTGTCAATTGTTTCCATACTTTTTATTATAAAAATTCTTGAATTATGTTATTTTTACGTCCAATAAAAAATCAAAAATGTTGCATCAGTGGAAAAGTGTTGGTGTTAGATATGGGATCGTTTGAGACGGGCTGACATCAACATGTGACTAGTTGTCATTTGAAAACTAAGATTAAATTTATCTTAATTGAGATGATTTATATATTCTTAATATATAATTATATAAAAATATAATTACAAGTATAATTTATTATTATTCTCAATATTTATAATTTAATTCAACCTGAGTGTCCGATGCTTATTTTTGTACGGAGGACGAATTCCAGTGCTGAGGTTACTTCGGCTCCTCGTGCGACGAGGCTTTGAGGCTGTGAGGCTCTGGACGACTAACTATCAAACGCGTGAAAATTGTGGATGGAAGACGTTCGTCGAATAAAATATATTTGGAACTTCAATAGGTGCTGCGAATCTTACTATAACATCGATATTGCATTATATTAGCTAAAGCATATTGTAAGACGAAAAAGCTTTTTGACATGAATATGTCTTAGCTTTGGGAGGGTATTGACAATCAGTCAGACCAAAATTTGAAACAGTAACGTCATATGATAAGTGACTTTGTGTTTTTTATTTAAATTATAAGAAAACGTATAACATAAATAATCTGATGAGAAAAATGAATCTAAGATCAGAAGACTCATATTAATTATTTAGGAATTTAGATCTGATAACATAAAAAATATAATACATTTCAATAGCCTTTTTGTTTAGCGATTATTACAAGAAACCATAAAATATTTGTTTAAAAACGTACCAAGAAATATATGCTGTGTGAAAAATTACTGTCAATTGTTTCCATACTTTTTATTATAAAAATTCTTGAATTATGTTATTTTTACGTCCAATAAAAAATCAAAAATGTTGCATCAGTGGAAAAGTGTTGGTGTTAGATATGGGATCGTTTGAGACGGGCTGACATCAACATGTGACTAGTTGTCATTTGAAAACTAAGATTAAATTTATCTTAATTAAGATGATTTATATATTCTTAATATATAATTATATAAAAATATAATTACAAGTATAATTTATTATTATTTGTATATAATTATAATATAAGTGTAAATATATTAAGTAGTGTTGGAAGACGTGAGTTTTTACTTTATCATTTAGTAATTAGTACTAATATAGATAATAATTAGTAGTTTACAGAAATCGATAATGATATTTCACAAAACTCCCTAGATTTACAAAACAAAACTGATAGACTCAACTCTAAATGCGTTCTGTAATAATCAATATGCATTAGGCCTATTATTTTAATAGATAAAATGTTCAGAAGTCAAATCTTGTTAGCAAACAATATAAGCCTCAAAGACTCATTAAACAGGTTTAGTACTAGGAGCCACTAAAGACCGCGTTCCTTTGTATGTCCAGTCTTCCGAATCCTATTTAAAGGAGGAAACCCTGTTTGTTATCCTTTGAACCTTGAAGCTATAATGGAGAATTAAATGTCCAGATCACTGCTTTTACAGATGATACAATTCTTTGTCAGGTGGTGGGAGCCGGAAACAAAGATTTTGGCTGATGGTGGATTCCTAAATGGTACTTAAGGGCGAGACATTGAACAATTGTAAATGCCCATGAGAAAACAACCATTATTATTTAGTTTATACTTTGGATTAATGTGATGTTCTGACATCAAAGACCACATCACATCTCTTTAGTGTTTCTATTGTGAGGCTACTTAGTGGTATTTAGTCTTTTTAATGTATAATGAAATTACTAATCTAACTTTGCCTTTGGGACTTTGAGGTTAAAATGAATAAATGTAATACCTTGTTACATGAATTTGTGTAGCTGTTACATTCTTGTCCGGATCTAAAATATTTCGAATTCTAATCTACATTTGTAATATGGAAATATATTACCGATATGAATTGCTTTATTCGATATCAATACATTATTTTTGACATAGCTATGTCTTAGCTCTGGGATGGTGTTGGTGATTTTTAAGATGGAAAACATGTAACAGGTTTCCATAGAAACAACTAGAACTATTGTATTTAATCTAAATATATAAAACAAAGACGTGTTAGTAACTCGAGAACGGCTGGGCCGATTTTAATGATCTTTAATTTTTTGGATTCGTCTCTGCTCCGGTCATGCTTTAGGCAAACTCAGTTTCCATAAATTCAATTAGTTTCCATTTTATAGTGTTTTAAATTTCTAATGTTAACTTTATGGGGAATAAGTTTGTTTACAAATTATCTACAATCAAAACATTTGATTTCTTAAACCAGATGTTTGTTTACTGTCCGTTAGCAATATACTTTACTATCCAATGCCATCTGAATCATTCATTAATGGCAAAAAATATGAAGTAAATATGTGCTGTACAAAATAAACAGCATTATTCGCCACGTTAATAGTTTACGGTTTTTGGGATTTATGTACTGTATTTATATTTCTTTATTTTCTGTATGATTAAAAGTCACGTGTTTATATGTTTGCAAAATAAAAAAATAATTACAATATTTATACATATTGAGTTTATTATAATAATCAGCTGTTGTATATTTAAAGCTTTCACAACGAAGCCGCAATGCTAATTGACTTCACAAAATGGCCAATCTTAAAGTTAACATGTATTTACTGTTAGGCGTTACAAAGTTCGCCGGGTCAGCTAGTTTTAAATATAAAAGAATAAGAACAGCTGTTTAGATGAACTGGAAGCATTCACTTTAGATATAGCCATGATCTAACCTATTTCCCACAGGGAAATAAATACAAACGGTTTTTAATAAATACAGTAATACAATTAGTTTTTATTAAAATGTAGTTTTTGCACCTATATTATGAACTTGAGGAGTACATAATTTGTTTATTGAAATAAAGTACATAGGCTTATCCTATATATAGTCTACATAATAAGTTTAACGTTTTATGGCCGTCACTTCTGAGAATCTTCGCAGTAGAATTCGATAAAAAAGTGCTGTTTTAGACCTACGCAGTAGTAAAAAAACTGTTTCTCTAAGACTACAAAGTCGCTAAAGTAAAGGTTACATATTAGGCAATAAAGGTAACAAAAGCTACATAACATGGACATTTGCACGAATATAACATTATCAGTGAATATTCAGTGAAATTTGACCAAATTTTAACATTTTATACACTTAACTTAACAAATTTGGTATAAAGATACCAATCGTTAAATCCGTTAACGTTTTTGTATTTATATTCTGATCGTTAACAGAACAAATAAAACCCCATATGCTTTTACTTATATACGTATTTTAAAACCTAATTATTGTTTCAACAGGATTTTAAAGGAAATACATCTCACATGTTAAGGAAAGTGTGGTAAAGAATATTGAACTAAGTAGAACTGTGGCGGTAGTCTAATGCTATGTGAGATCGGGTAAACCAAACTGACAAGAGGAAGAAGTTACCTAAAACTTGCTTACTAACAGGATTGCCTGAAGCTGGGTAACCTACTTCACGGTCACGGATAATATGTAAAGTAAAGCAGATTTATTTTGAATCATTCGTTTGCAAATTGTGATATTAAGAGATAACAAAATTATATACTTTCGTGATAAAAACTTGGAAGTAGATCAGGAGGTATATCTAATACAACTACGGTAAATAACATATAACACATAACATAGTAACATAGTGTTACAAATTTAAACGTTGTATATTTTGTAACTTCTGAAAAATGAGGCATAACGTTTTTCAACAGGTTGTGTAAATAAGTGGAGGTATATTATTACTATTGCAGTTCAATAAAATTTTTCATTCTTCTGAAATTACGCGCCACTAAAAATCACTATTCATAGAACCATAATTATTAATGCCATTACATTATTAATGTCATGTGTTTACAATGTAGAAGATAATTTTTTTATCAAAAAGTAAAAGTATCTAACGGGACTCGAACGCCAAAAAGATTTTTATGATTTTTATTATTATTATTATTTTTTAGTGTTTACTGAATATTAAAATATAATATTAAAAAAATAAACTAACAAATTTAGAGATTTCAAAGATACCTCTGCACTCTCATTTTCAGCCTCCAGGAATCATAACTTCATAAAAATTCCAAGATACATGATAGACGCCACTCATCTACATTGAAGCTTTTTTCAATTTAATCGAATTATAACAATAAACAAATAAATTATTGTTATTTTTTACAAGGGTTTAGTAAATGAATCATAACATTTTATTGTTCGTGATAAAAGCTTGGAAGTAGACCAGGAGGGATATCAAATACAACTATAGTAAATAAGTGATACAAATTTAAACTTTGTATATTTTGTAACTTCTGAAACAAAAACTTTAACAAAATCAAATGTTAAAAGTGAAAGAAAATAAAGTTAAGAAAAGAATATTTCGAGAAATTAATTTTTCCACATGGTTGGTTACGTCCTGCAATTAACAAACGTCAAGTGTATCATAAATTAAATATATGGCGAAGTTAGCTGACCTACAGGACAATTAATTGTTTCAAATTCAATTTAATATATAAAATATCCCTCCTGCTGCCGCTCTTTTGGCTTTCAGTGTTAGGCTCTGAATCTTAGATTAGTTTTGAAAAGCAAAATTCCACAAAGTAATGCTTTAAAATGACCATTTTAAAGCACTTTATATCGGTGTTTTCAAATGATATGAGAAACGTACGTTCATTTATGGTATTTATTTCTAATTGCCTTTGAAATTTCGTCTTGTCAGTAGTATTAGACCTAGTATTAGACCTAGGACTCATAAATATTTATATGTATTCTCTATATGTTATTTGTTAAACGTATGTGATGTAGTGTTAAAATTTACACTTTCGACTTTGCACAGTACGACATTTAATAAATACTGTTTAAGCAAACTAAACAAATATTTTCTCCTTAAGTCCTTGGGGATTGTTCACTTTGAAATTGTATTCAAAAGCGATGAAGCGAAACAGTTCGTATGGCTAGAGATAGTGGCGGCGAGGGAGCGGGTTGGGGGGAGGGGTGAGGATTACATTGGCAGGTTCGGACTTAGTCAAGAGCTTAACTGATGGAAGTCCGGTTCCGTGGGGAAACCTATAGTGTTACATCAGATGGAATATATAATACTTATAATCTACTATGTATGTACCTTTGAAAGAAGTTAAAAATATCGAATACAAAGTAATGCACAATTGACCGATTGGAAACATTTAACTAGTTTTGATGCCTCCAAATTTATTTTAATTACGAAGCAAAAGATAACTATCTCATAGCTTGATGAGATTTGTATACACGCCGATGATGATGGAAATGATGATGGACGTTTTGGGGTCCCCTGAATCCAAAAAAGTGGGTTTTGACGTGATGTCTGTCCGTCCGTGTGTCTGTGTGTCTGGATGTGTACAGTGCCACAGCCTACCCCGTTGGTCCGATTTAGATGAAATTTGGCATGTATATATATAGTCACCGTATCTCCAGGCGTTTTTTTCATTTTTTTGAATTTTTGATTTTTAAGGGTAGTTCATCCCTAAAAACCCTTAAAAAACGTGAAAAATCCAATTTTCTCAAAAACGGCTCTAACGATTTTGATTAAAATTTGATAGCTTATAGTGCACAGAGTAATAAATAATTTGACACCACCCGCATGTCTGTAAAAATGACGGTTCAAAGGTTATGGGCTTTTAAATGTCAAAAAAATCAATTTTTTTAATTTTCAGCGAAAACAATAAAAGTAAAGTATAACTTGACTGGTACCATTGAAACCAGCTTAAAAAATTAAACAAATTAGTATTTAGAATTATTTGTCTACGACTAACGGTTCCAGAGAAAAGTTAAATTTACTGTCCACGATAAACGCAGTACGTTGTCTGAAAGCGCCCAATGTTATTCTTATGGAGAATATAAAAAATCAATTTCTTCCTTACTTTCCAACCGTTTTCCATGAAACTTGGTATGAAGTGTAAGGTCAAATCACTGAACAAAACCAGCTCAAAAAAGCTTGGTATTACCGGGGGGGAGGGTTTCCCCCATTCAATTTGAACAATAAATTATTAAATGATATTTAGAATAACTTTGTAGAACATGATAGTTTTATTACAGATTTTTTTTAAATTTACTTAAGGGAGAAAGTATGTGTCAGTCCACTGGTACCGTTTATTTCTACATTTACTCGCCACTACCAATCACTATTTCCATCATACAACAATAACTGATAATGCCATTAAATCCACAGCTACATTCGTATGACAATCCAATACTATAATACGAGCAAGGTTTGTATATATATATATATATATATATATTTGCACACGGATCTCGAAAACGGCACCGAGGAATTTCTTTAAATTTTGGAAATAACTTATTTCCGAGTAGAAAATAAGTTCTAGATAGGTCTAATGTCCAGGAAAATTCGTGTTTTACTGTAATATTAAGTTTAAAATCTAAAAATTTAACATTACGCTTATGGAGAATCAAATGTAAACAATGCAAACCAAAACAGCTGTTTATAAACGTTTGACAGTTCTTGATTGAAGACGTCAAAGAACAATATGTGAATAGAGGTTTTTCATAAATATTTATTTTATGTATGTAATAAATGTAAAATTATCAGGTTACTAAACAATTTGTAAAAACTTTAGGGTAACATAACTGTGCGAAATAAAAGCATGAAAGAGTATTTCCAAAATCTTCCGTGTTTTGATAGAAAACGTATTCGTTGTATTGCTTGAAGCTACTGTAACAAACCAAATAATTGGTGTAAATTAAATTTATCTTTTGCTTTTCAATCCTCATTCCGTTTCTAACAAAATCAGTTGATCACAGGATAATAATAACAAACAGTATGGACATTTAAATTCAGTATAAGGTTAGCTAAAAAAATTAATTGGTCAAATTAATTAATTAGGTTGGCCAAAAACTCTTAAACGACGACGCGAAATCGGCTGACGCCGTAGCTTAAGCGCTTAGATCTCACGTATGCAAGGTCGCGTGATCGATCCCCACCCGAGGGCTATATATTTGGTCAGTATTTATGCCATATTAATTAAGGGGTATTAAAACGGTTTTATTTAAACCACATAAATGTTTTCATTGAGCAGTAAATTTGTTTTAATTTTGCTAACTAACTTGTAAAATACATGTCTTATTTTATCCGAGCAAAGCTCGGTCACCAGGTACTATCATGTTAAATGTGTAGCACCTAGTGGCCGAGCTTTGCTCGGATAGAATAAGACGTGTATTGTATAGGTTAATTAGCAAAATTAAAACACATTTATTACTCAATGTAAAAACAGTTTATATGGTTGAAATAAAAACAGATTTGATACACCTTAATTTATGTAGCATAAACACTTTTTTATTAGTTTGTAGAAATTCTGAACAAAAATATCACCTACCCCGGACGAGGATCGATCTCATAAACTTACACACTTGAATCTTCCGCGCTGGCACTGAGTTATGGCGTCTGATGAGCACCGCAATCGTTAAAGGTGTTTTAGCCAATCAAAATTGTTTGAGGTGATCATATACTGTTTACTTATCCGTACAATTATCATTAAACTGTGATCAACTAATTGTGTTAGAATCGGAATGACGATAGAAAATCAAAAGAGAAATTTATTTTATACCAATTGGTTTGTTACATAGGCTTCAAGCAATGAAGTGAATAAGTTGTCTATCAAAACAGGAAAGATTTTGGAAATACTTTTATCTGATTTTATTTCGCACATTTATCTCACCCATTAATTTTACAAATTGTTTACTAATTTGATAATTGTTCATTTATTACATACATAAAATAAATATTTATTCAAAACTTCTATTCACATATTGTTCATCACTGCCGGTTTTAAACAGATGTTTTGATTTGTATGGTTTACATTTGATTCTCCCTAAACTTAATGTTAATCTTTTAGATTTTAAACGTATTATTACAAGAAACCCAGAATTTTCCTGGACATTAGACCTATCTACCTACTCGTTTTCATACCATTATCAGTCCTATAATTTTCTACACGGAAATTAGTTATTTCCGAAATTTAAAGAAATTCGTTAGAGCCGTTTTCGAAATCCCTGTGCAAATATATATACAAACCTCGCTCGTATTATAGTTTTGTATTGGTAATATAATATTGAAATAGTTTTTACAAAAAATAAGAAATATCAATAGACTTTATGTAAAATGTATTGATATTTTTATCAATTGTTTTATTTATTTTCAAACAAAAACAATCCGATATAGAAAAATATGATTCTTAAAAGATTAAAAATTAATAGCTAGCAATACGTAGTTAATAAGTTTTATCTTATAATGATAAACTAAGGGGCAAAAGATTATGAATTTTATGAGTATTTTTCAAGTTTAATAAAATTCATGGAAGTCAACGTTACAGTTACGGAATCCGTTACAGAGATAGACACAAAGCCTTTGGGAACTGATAACAAGGAAAGTTAAGCCAATCTAATTGCCATCGCACGTAGTTACTAGTTTACGGTCATTACATAAACAGAAGCTGATAGATGTTAAGAAATTCGTTATAAGCTAGTGACCGGAAATTAGTTGATTCTCTGTCCCGTCAAAGAAAAAAGCTTTTTGTTTGGCTTAGAGTGGCCCAAGTGCCGGAAATTCATTGATCTTTAGGTCCTGTGTTGTAGTAATTTCAGTAGTTTAAACATTTACTTTTTAAATAATTGATACAATGTCTAAGTATACATATGACCGCTCTCAAATGTTGTTGATAAAAAAAATATCTGGCAAGAGCCAGATACAGATCGTAATTGGCTCAACAGAAGCAATACGACCGTCAGATTGAAGAAGTCCTTGAGCCATGGGTGAGACTAAGAAGTGGAGAGGATCGTAATTGGCTCAACAGAAGCAATACGACCGTCAGATTGAAGAAGTCCTTGAGCCATGGGTGAGACTAAGAAGTGGAGAGGATCGTAATTGGCTCAACAGAAGCAATACGACCGTCAGATTGAAGAAGTCCTTGAGCCATGGGTGAGACTAAGAAGTGGAGAGGATCGTAATTGGCTCAACAGAAGCAATACGACCGTCAGATTGAAGAAGTCCTTGAGCCATGGGTGAGACTAAGAAGTGGAGAGGATCGTAATTGGCTCAACAGAAGCAATACGACCGTCAGATTGAAGAAGTCCTTGAGCCATGGGTGAGACTAAGAAGTGGAGAGGATCGTAATTGGCTCAACAGAAGCAATACGACCGTCAGATTGAAGAAGTCCTTGAGCCATGGGTGAGACTAAGAAGTGGAGAGGATCGTAATTGGCTCAACAGAAGCAATACGACCGTCAGATTGAAGAAGTCCTTGAGCCATGGGTGAGACTAAGAAGTGGAGAGGATCGTAATTGGCTCAACAGAAGCAATACGACCGTCAGATTGAAGAAGTCCTTGAGCCATGGGTGAGACTAAGAAGTGGAGAGGATCGTAATTGGCTCAACAGAAGCATACGACCGTCAGATTGAAGAAGTCCTTGAGCCATGGGTGAGACTAAGAAGTGGAGAGGATCGTAATTGGCTCAACAGAAGCAATACGACCGTCAGATTGAAGAAGTCCTTGAGCCATGGGTGAGACTAAGAAGTGGAGAGGATCGTAATTGGCTCAACAGAAGCAATACGACCGTCAGATTGAAGAAGTCCTTGAGCCATGGGTGAGACTAAGAAGTGGAGAGGATCGTAATTGGCTCAACAGAAGCAACGGCCGTCAGATTGAAGAGTCCTTGAGCCATGGGTGAGACTAAGAAGTAGGATCATTGGCTATATTGAAGAAGTCCTTGACATGACTAAAGTGAGAGGATCGTAATTGGCTCAACAAGCAATACACGTCAGATTGAAGAAGTCCTTCAGACTAGTAGAGGATCAATTTAATTTTGTTAACAATACATATGATAATAATGAGACACTCCCGATGTTCATTATATTTTATTTGGTTATCAAACACTAAAGTAATAATCCTCCTGGGGTTCTTTAAATAGACGGGCATGCTATTTTTGTCGAGATGTAGTAAAAATAGTAGTAAAGTCTGACATGCACTTTTGTTGCTATTAAAGTATGTAGTTAGAAGTATATGGAATCAACATAGCTCTGTAAGTGGCTGTATGAGATGCTTTTAAGGACTTAATTTTCATTTTTCAGAATGGCTGAGCTGTTATAAAGTCAACAAAACCACCTGAATGTCGCCAATGTCATCTCAGCCTGGCCCCTGCCGCACCTGATCATTGGGCTGAAAGCCCATCATTTATCATTATTTAAAATTGTTATCATGTTGTTATCAAAGTTGTTATCATTTTTAAATTGAAACGAATTAAGGTAATGCAACAACATTGATTCAACAATCAGCTGATAGTAGTGAACTCCAGTAGTAAAGCTTTACTTTATTCACAACCAATTAATTAACATTACGGGTATAAGTTATTTTGTTTAAGCTATTACATTAATAAAAGTGTATACTTAAAGAAAACCTTATGTAACGTGTAAATTTCAACCGAGAGAAATATGAACCAAAACTATCAAAAAATCGAAGGGAAGTTTGAAACAAAAATACAATGTACAATTAATTGAAAACTTAATTTTTGGGATTAAAATATAAAATACCACCGTCGCGGCAGACCTACGTACTCAGCAAATTTCCAACTAAGTAATATAATAATGATAATGATATATGACAAGTTTTTATCAATATCTGTCGATAAATATGAGAGTTACTTGCCTATTTGCCTTATTTGTGCCTCTTCCTTAAAAAAAACAGTATGTTAAGCTACTTGGCTCATATTCTGTATTTAGCTTTTTGGGGAAAACTATAAAAAATGAAATTCCTCTACACCACGAAAACTCCGTGTGCGATGTTCAACATTTCAATTCATATTTACCAAATATAAAGTTGCTGAAGGAAAAACTATCTATAATTACAAAGTCTCAAGTAATAATTGTTTTCTTGGATATAACCACGAATTCTCATATTTTCATTTTGTTGTGAAATGGGTTTTATAAATTTTAATCAGCCGGTTAACAGAAATGCTTTTGTATGAATAAAAACATTTTTCTAGTATACCAGGTTATGCATTCAGAATAAATATATGTATGTATAAATGAATATTGTCAGGTGACAAACGTAATAATAACGAATGATAACTTGAAATCTGGTTTAGAAGCAATTTCTTTCCACGCGATTGAAAGATTTTTACATTAATAAAAGTTATGGAATAAAATTTGGGCAAGTAAATAAATAAACAGTAATGGGCGAAACCACCGCACTACATAGCTCAGAGTTCGTGCCAAATGGCAACTATTCAAATAGTTCCTTTATTCGATATGATTTGTTTAAGCTTTGAACCAACAGATACACTAACAATTTGAGTTTATTACTTGTAGTGCTGTTCATGCTACTTCTGTTGAATAATTTTTAATACAATTTAAGTATGTTAATATATGGTTGATATAAAAATAATTTAACTAACTACCTGGAATGTATTTTTTTATGGAAATGAGAACAAAAACAAGGACTAAGTGGTTAAAATGATGTGAGTTCTATCGTAAGTGATTTAAAAGTACTTGTAAACTTATTCCCTAGGGTTAGAATTGTTTATTATAACAAAGTGATAGTTTATCGCATTTTGCGGTTCAGTGAAGCGAGATGGGGGTTGAAAATAGGGTTGAGAGCTATAACTCTCGATAACTTGTAATCGATTTATCCTTATAATCTGTTTTAATTAAACGTAAAATCATTTTTATATTAATAAAGTAATCTGTTTTCTTGTTATGTTCCAAATATTTTGGCATTATCCTTTATCCAAAGAATACGAAAGTATAAGAAGAAGGTATTACTTTTATCAAAATCGGATCTGTATTTGATTAATATGTCTGTTTTGGGGTAACCTAAACCCAAAAAAGTGGTTCCCAAAATGGTATCTGCCTGTGTATATGTATGGATTTGTCCTAATGTCCTAATACATGTACTGTTGGTTTACCTTGAAAAGAGTTTTCTCTACATACCTAATAACTTTGGTTTATTGTTTGACCAGTTAAATTAACTTTTTTTAGAGAAAATCTGAAATATTTCATCAATAAGACAAAGAGGTAAAGAATCACTTTGCATAGTTTAAAAACGCTTCACTTCACGATGAGACGCATTTCTTACTACATTCCACGTAATGTGGATATAGAGTTATCTGACTACTAATAAATTTATTGAATCTAAGGTGGTCTTAAAATGGTTTAGTGCTCAAATAGTGAAAAAAATGTGGTTGTTAAAACATGCAACGTGATATAGAATTATAAACAAAAAATGAGAGAGTAGCAGCATGCCTAAACCCAATCAAGCAAGCTGCAAGATTAGTTCACAAGTGTTGGTCCCATCTAACATGGAGAATATCACGAACGAGCGACCACAGCTGAGTAGACAAGTTAGACAAGTTACACAAGTCTGGTGATCTACCATGGTACCCTGATACTTCTACATACTACTGTTTGGTAGTTTAAGAGCCTAGACAGTTGCAACACAAGACAGGTGTTAGTCCTGTCTAATACAGAGAGTATATAACGAATGAGCGACCACAGTTGAGTAGACAAGTTAGACCAGTTACACAGGAGTGGTGATCTAGCTTGGTACTCTGATACTTCTATAGATACTCATGTTTGGTAGTTTAAGAGCCTAGAGAGTTGCCACACAAGAGGGGTGTTAGTCCTGTTTAATACAGAGAGAATATCACGAACGTGCGACCACAGTTGAGTAGACAAGTTAGACAAGTTACACAGGAGTGGTGATCTAGCTTGGTACTCTGATACTTCTATAGATACTCATGTTTGGTAGTTTAAGAGCCTAGAGAGTTGCCACACAAGAGGGGTGTTAGTCCTGTTTAATACAGAGAGAATATCACGAACGTGCGACCACAGTTGAGTAGACAAGTTAGACAAGTTACACAGGAGTGGTGATCTACCTTGGTACTCTGCTACTTCTATAATACTCATGTTTGGTAAGAGCCTAGAGAGTTGCCACACAAGAGGGTGTTAGTCCTGTTTAATACAGAGAGAATATCACGAACGTGCGACCACAGTTGAGTAGACAAGTTAGACAAGTTACACAGGAGTGGTGATCTAGCTTGGTACTCTGATACTTAGGTTGTGTGACAACCCTGTCTGCTCGTAACTACCAAACGGGAGTATGTAGAAGTATCAGGGTATCAAGTTAGATCACCAGTCTTGTGTAACTTGTCTAACTTGGCTACTCTGCTGTGGTCGCTCGTTATATTCTCTTGGTATTAGACAGGACTAACACTTAGGTTGTGTGACAACCCTGTCTGCTCGTAACTACCAAACGGGAGTATGTAGAAGTATCAGGGTACCAAGTTAGATCACCAGTCTTGTGTAACTTGTCTAACTTGGCTACTCTGCTGTGGTCGCTCGTCCGTGATATTCTCTTGGTATTAGACAGGACTAACACTTAGCTTGTGTGACAACCCTGTCTGCTCGTAACTAACAAACAGGAGTATGTAGAAGTATCAGGGTACCAAGTTAGATCACCACTTGTGTAACTTGTCTAACTTGGCTACTCAGCTGTGGTCGCTCGTCCGTGATATTCTCTTGGTATTAGACAGGACTAACACTTAGCTTGTGTGACAACCCTGTCTGCTCGTAACTACCAAACAGGAGTATGTAGAAGTATCAGGGTACCAAGTTAGATCACCAGTCTTGTGTAACTTGTCTAACTTGGCTACTCAGCTGTGGTCGCTCGTCCGTAATATTCTCTTGGTATTAGACAGGACTAACACTTAGCTTGTGTGAAAACCCTGTCTGCTCGTAACTAACAAACAGGAGTATGTAGAAGTATCAGGGTACCAAGTTAGATCACCAGTCTTGTGTAACTTGTCTAACTTGGCTACTCAGCTGTGGTCGCTCGTCCGTGATATTCTCTTGGTATTAGACAGGACTAACACTTAGCTTGTGTGAAAACCCTGTCTGCTCGTAACTAACAAACAGGAGTATGTAGAAGTATCAGGGTACCAAGTTAGATCACCAGTCTTGTGTAACTTGTCTAACTTGGCTACTCAGCTGTGGTCGCTCGTCCGTGATATTCTCTTGGTATTAGACAGGACTAACACTTAGCTTGTGTGAAAACCCTGTCTGCTCGTAACTAACAAACAGGAGTATGTAGAAGTATCAGGGTACCAAGTTAGATCACCAGTCTTGTGTAACTTGTCTAACTTGGCTACTCAGCTGTGGTCGCTCGTCCGTAATATTCTCTTGGTATTAGACAGGACTAACACTTAGCTTGTGTGACAACCCTGTCTGCTCGTAACTAACAAACAGGAGTATGTAGAAGTGTCAGGGTACCAAGTTAGATCACCAGTCTTGTGTAACTTGTCTAACTTGGCTACTCAGCTGTGGTCGCTCGTCCGTAATATTCTCTTGGTATTAGACAGGACTAACACTTAGCTTGTGTGACAACCCTGTCTGCTCGTAACTACCAAACAGGAGTATGTAGAAGTATCAGGGTACCAAGTTAGATCACCAGTCTTGTGTAACTTGTCTAACTTGGCTACTCAGCTGTGGTCGCTCGTCCGTGATATTCTCTTGGTATTAGACAGGACTAACACTTAGCTTGTGTGACAACCCTGTCTGCTCGTAACTACCAAACAGGAGTATGTAGAAGTATCAGGGTACCAAGTTAAATCACCAGACTTGTGTAACTTGTCTAACTTGTCTACTCAGCTGTAGTCACTCGTTCTTGATAGCCTCTCCTTATTAGACAGGACCAACGCTTCTGTTGTAGGGCAATTATTTGCTTAAGGAACTAAATAAAGGATGATATATATAAATTGCAATCATGGATGGTTTAAATTTTTATAGTTTGTCGTGGGAAGAAAAATATTAACTTCTTTTTAATCATTTAGATGCAATTGTTAAAAAATATATAATGTAAAAAACCTTTGAAATATTTAATCATATTTAAAAAGAACATTAAGTATTTAATACAAGGAAATTTAAGTTTTTTAAAGTATAATCATGGGGTACGAGTTCGTATCATGTATGTGTTCTTTGTTATGATAATGATACAGTCATTATACAGTCATGATAATGATTTAGTCGGCTGTCAGACTTGTTTTTTGTAAACTTGTTTTTACTAGTTTAGAGATAGAAAATACTGGGAAGATATTTTCTTATCCAGTGTGACGGGCTTCCCTATCAATTTAGTTCCTTCTTAACTATCCTAGGGGCTTCATTGCCCACTCCTGTATGAGCCTAACACAGTTTGTCCATAATTCTTAAGGATTGGTGATTTACCTTACTTTTATCCACCAATGAGGAAGTTTGATAACTTGACGTGCGACTGTAGTTGTCGGGCAGGGATAGTACTGTCCTAGAATGTGTAGAATGATCTACTGCTTATGTACCCTTAATTAAAATGTTTGGGGCTTTTTGGGTAAGACGCTCTCCTTGCCTAAAGAACTTGAGAGTACTTCAGTTGGAGTAAAAATCTCTTAGGCTGTTGCGTGGCCCGATATCCTACCGTTCCTAACATTTTGAATCTCTTCTTTCCTGGCTTTACAGTATTGCATTCCCTTCTTTCCTGGCTGAACAATATTCCACAAAATGTTGTCCTTTACTCTCTTTTCTGAGGCATCACAATCCTCCAGAATCTCATTTCTAACATCTACATCTTGTTGAGGTAGAAAAGCTTCATTTCAGTGTCTTTCAATTTAATACTACATGATACTAAATACAACGCTTACGACCATACTCTCAAAAAATGCTACAACACCAATATCATACAAGGAAACTAGTGCAATGTCCTCGCAAGCAACAGCTACGACAGCGATATCATACAAGGAATCTGACGCAATGCACTCGCAACCAACAGCTACGATACTGATATCTTACAAGATAACTGATGCAATGCACTCGCAACCAACAGCTACGTTACTGATATCTTACAAGATAACTGATGCAATACACTCGCAACCAACAGCTACGATACTGATATCATTCAAGGAAACTAACGCAATGCACTCGCAACCAACAGCTACGATACTGATATCACACAAGGAAACTGATGCAATGCACTCGCAACCAACAGCTACGATACTGATATCATACAAGGAAACTGATGCAATGCACTCGCAACCAACAGCTACGATACTGATATCACACAAGGAAACTGATGCAATGCACTCGTAACCAACAGCTACGACACTGATATTAAACAAAGAAAAATATACATTATAACATTTCATAGTGTCCCATTTCATTCGGTCCAAAACCTTAAAATACAGAAATAAACTCTGTTTCAATATGTCTAATTTCATTTGATCCAAAAGTACATTGAGGTTAGTAAGTAACAGTCAGTGATGTTTTGTAACAGAGTGCACTTTTGAACACTATGATAATTGGACACAATGAAATTCGAAATACAATTTATTAAATAAGTTTTAAAAAGAACGATATTTCCGTGTTCAATGTCAATGTGTCCAAAACCCTAAAAGATAGGAATAAATAAATTTGGATTCAATGTGTCCAATTTCATTTGATCCAAAACTACACTCTATTATAAAATATCACTGACTATTACTTACTAACCTGACTCTTCTTTTGGATCTAATGAAATTGGACACATTGAAACTGAGTTAATTTCTCTATTTTAAGGGTTTGGATCAAATGAAATTGAACACTGTGAAAGGGTCCTATAAATATGACATAACACATTGAAACAGAGTTAATTTCTCTATTTTAAGGTTTTGGATCAAATGAAATTGGACAGTGTGAAAGGGACCTTTAAATATGAAATAACTAAATTCCATGGGTTCTATTCTGAATGGGTTAATTCCCATCAGAATGGGTTTTCCTTTTTTCCCGTTTAAGATGGTCACAAATAACTTCTGTAAGGTTGCACAAAAACAAACCGTCAGTAGGACAGACAAACAGAATTCAAGATGGTTCAAATTTTGCTTTCCTGATTGGTGTAAAAAATGCGAATCTAACCAAACAGATATCACAATACCAAGAAGAGTACAGACCATACTAGAAGTTCTATTTATACAATTAGTAAATAACATGACTTTATCAGTTTTAGTCATATTCAGAACATTGATAGTCTAATTAAGTGTATATACATATCTAATATAATAATCAACAAAAGTGATGAATTAAGGCCGTAAGATATTGATTAGTTTCCATTAAAGCTGACAGATCTGAACTAGCAGTTCATTGGTGTGGTATGATGAAAAAAAATTTTATTGGGATGACCTACAATAACTTTACATTTTACTAGACCTGAAAAATGTCCTAAGTTTAATTAAAATTATAAGTTTAGAGCAAGGGTCGACAAGAAGTAGAGAAATGCAGTTATTGTTAACTTATACTCATGTAATAATGGAGATAGAAGTCTATTCTACAAAACACGCAAATTTCCTAAAAAAACTTATAATAAATATTTTGTTAAATAATAAATTATACATTAGTTTTAAGATTGCATGAAGTTATTATTCAAATGCGTCTTTGATAAATGTCTTTGATGATGCGTCATTCGTAAATACTTAACGAGAATATAGAAAAAAATAAAACGTAAATATGTAACAAAGACCTATTAAATTTAATTAAAAAAATTGTCTACTTGAACTAAATACATAAATTTAGGTTGTGTTCGCTAGATGAAGTAATTAAGATGCTAGCTGCATCGGTTCCCGTCTAGATTACGTTGTAGCCTATCAGATATCCAATCAAGACCTTTTCACTACGAAGAAAAGCAATGCAAGCATTAGCCACCACTTGGACTTGCAGCTGAAACATTCATTGCCTCTACTGATAGTCTACTTTAGACTTTATATTGTAACATTTTAATGAAAATTTAAAATAAAATTCATTTTAACTATGGTTAAAAATACAGCTATCCTGTAAGGATTTCTAATGCATATTTTTGAATTATCCTAAATTATACATTCAAAAACATAGCGTTGGCAGACACTAATGTCAAGTGGCTATACACCAACAGTTATGAGTTTCCTGCAACATTATGATATATATAAGATATATATAACTCGTATACGACACTTTACTACTAGGATCCTAAAATATTCATAGGTTTAATACGTTTAGAATTATTATAATTCCTTGGAATGTCCGGCCTATTGCGGCAATCTCTGAAAACTTTGAAATAAAGGGTTGCAAAGCGAACATTAGTCATGAGTTTTCGCGATGCAGTTTTGAAGTGATAAGTCGTGGTTGTTGCTAAATTCAGTTTTAAATGAGTTAACAGCTTATTTACACTCAAGCAATTTAAAGGGTGAACAAGTATAATAAAAATTAGTTGTTTATAAAGATTGCTTATAAAGTTACATCTGCAATTTTATTTCTGTTTCCCATATAAATGATCCAATAGTAAGTACAGTAAATACTTAACAAAAAGAAATAGAGATATTTGTTACATTATTACTAGTTGAAATTTAGATAATAGAAAATACGAAGGATGGATGTACAGCGTAAGAGAATACGCCGTACCTACATTTAAACCAACATTTTAAATCCATCTAACTTTTAATGACAAACTTAGAATTTTATCTCCAATTTAGGTACAAGCAGATAACATGTTTGGTGTAAAAAAGTGCGTATTTATTGCCGTTCTTGGAATTTTAGTTTCAAATTTAGATAATTCCATGTAAGACGTATAGATACGACATCATAAAAGCATCTTACAGCATAAGAACAAGTTCATGGAATGTTTTGTCTAAAATATTTACTTAAAAGAGTTCGCTTCTTGAAGTCGATTGAGGTTCAAACGATAACAAGGTTACAACCAAATCAACAACTTGACGAGCTACGTGACTCGATGCCGGGAGCTACGTGATCACTCTTGACGACTACGTGACCTCGAGTAGCGCTAGTTTACCTGTACGCTCAAACACTGCAGCGCGTGCTCCTAAAAAGATATTATGCAGTTTTGTGATATTTAAGATTTTCATTGATGTTGATTTTAAATAACACGAGTCTTAGTGGTGGTGTTATTTAAATAACTGAAAAATATAAATGGATAACTTAGCAGACTTTTTAAAATATTTGATGCAAAATGTAATTAGAAATATAAACTATTTAAGGACCTGTGGCGATAAAGCCATAGTGATAGTTATGATTATGGTTAGTTATGCATAAAGTAATAGATTTCATTGATTAAGTTAGATTTTTTACCAAAATATTGGAATGACTATGTCGGTACTGTTATTTAATGAACTTCGTAGATTGTTTTCCATTTTCTTTTTACAATGTTCAATATGACTATTAATGCAGATCGGGGGTCGAAATCCCTTTAGAAGCTTTAAACGAATGTTATGTTCTAAATAACAATTCTTATAGGCTTCAATGTGTTTCTTGAATCTTGATTTGATTTTCCTTTAGTCCACTGTAGGAATTTTCAGCTAGAGAAAACCAACAAAAAGATCAGTACTGTTACTTCTACTTTGTAAATTCCTATTTGTCTTTACTTACTTTGACGTACTTTTATATTTCAAACGTCATATGAATGTGACATATCCAGTTACATATATTTTGCGATGCTAGTGAAAATACTCATGCGGCACTTACTTACGGTAGCTTATATTCGGACAACCAGAGGAGATGATATTGAAGTAAGCATAATTGCAAGCTGACACGGAGTTACGCCTCTAAAAGCCATAACAATACCGAGACTTGAACTTATGGCAACCATTTTAGAATGAAAACTTCGAAATGTTGTTCGGGAAAACTCCGTGAAATCCGATCAACTTGTAATGTGGTCAGATTCAAAAACAGGTCTCCTATGGATCAAAGATGACGCAAGCCAGTTCAAAACATTCGTGGCTATAAAAATAAAAATAAATAAAAGAGGATACTGAACTAAAAGAATGGAAATAGGTTCCATTGGAAGAAAACACAGCTGATTATGTAACCGGAACCCAAAATATTAGTGAGGAAATAGAAGATCAGTGGTTCAACAGTCCAAACTATCTGAGGAAACAAGAAAGACATTGTCGGTTTAATAACTGAAACTGAAGATACTACAATTTTACCTGACATAAAACGTTTTTAATCTTTGAGTAAATTACTGAACGCAACCACAGCTGTATTTAGATTTGCGAAAATTTTAAAGAAACTTATATCCAAAGATACGATAGCCACGGCCTCTGATTTAGCGGAAGCAGAAGCAACCTTTCAAGTAGGATTTCAAATAGAGGGATCATCGAAATTTGACAAAATTACTCTCTTTATAGATGAAAATGGAAATCTTCGAGTTTAAGGACATCTGGAAAATGCGGAATACCTACCTTATGAAATTAAACATCTCATAATATTAGACTCAGAACATAGTTTTACGAAACTTATGATTGACGAAACCACAAAATGTATTTTCATCAGAGACAAGAAACTGTAATGAATGAAATCCGACAACGTTATTGGATATTTCCTCTAAGAAAAGCAGTAAGAATTAGCTGGAACCGATTTAACAATCTGTGCTTTGAAAATGGCCAAACCCTTGCAATCCAGAATGGGACATTTACTGCAAGATTTACAGCTCATGAAACTCCTTTCTATCATACAGGAATGGATTAATTCGGTCCAACAGCCGTAACTGTAGGTAGACGACATGAAAAAAGATATGGCTTCTTACTATATGGTTTATTATATTATATGGCTATATTATTATATTATATTATATGGCAATCTTTAGATGTATAGTCATTCGCTAACTAGTGACTCTACGGTTATGGCAATAAGAAGAATCATTGCATGGAGAGGATCACCAAAATTTATCCATTCTTATAATGGAAAAAAGTTGAGAAAAGCAAAAAATAAGTCAACGAAGCTTTAGAGCAGTTGAACCAAGCGGATTTAGAAGTCAAACTTGCTACGGAAAGTATTTTCTCGCGGTTCATTCCACCAGCAGCACCTCACATGGGTGGAGCGTGGGAACGGTTAATCAAGTCCGTTAAAATTGCACTAAACAACTGTATGCTTGAAATATATCCGAAAGATGAAGTTTTTCAAACAATATTTGCCGAGGTTGAAAACATTATAAATAGCGGACTATTGAAACGGGTATCAACCGATCCTGACGAAGAGGATTGGCCTAACGTCCAACCACTGTCTCATCGGAAGGTCTGGTGCAAAGTCTCCTTGAGCCTGTCTAAAAAATCTTGGAAAATTGCACAGAAAATTACGGACAAATTTTAGCAGCAATGGGTAAAAGAATACTTTCCACAAGTAAACTATAGATCAAAATGGTTTGAGGAAGCTACACCAATCAAAGTGGGGGAATTGGTAATAATCACTGATCCAAATGGAGCAAGATCTGATTGGGAAAAAAGGAATTGTAATTAATACCAACCCTGGAAAATACGGATAAGTGTGAGTTGTTGACCTCTAGACGGATAAGTGTGAGTTGTTGACTTTAAGACGGATAAGTGCGAGTTGTTGACCTCAAGACGGATAAGTGCGAGTTGTTGACCTCAAGACGGATTGCGTAATCCTGCGACTTCCAACAACAAAACTTTGCATATTGACGCAATGATTGGATTGACGCATGAAGGTTTGCAATCCCCATAGGACATTTGGATGGACTCAGTTCTCGTGAGGTGGAAGGATGTTACTTCTACTCTGTAAATTCCTATTTGTCTTTACTAACTTTGATATACGTTTATAATTCAAATGTTACATGTTTTTTAAAATAATAATATGTATAATGTTTACATTTTGTAAATAAATTAGATTTAATCCTTCTTATCTAAGCCTTTTACTTTTATATAAAATTTTCATTACCAACTACCTGTGTCCTACCAAATATTATATTTTATCATGTCCTCTGCTGGTATGGAAGTGGCAGGGGACGAGAATCACGATGGTGGGGGCAGCAGTAGTAACAAGTACACTTTAAATTAAATTATACGTAAAAAGTGAAGTTCCGTGTAACCTTCTGGCCAAGGTCTAATGTTAGAGTTTTCAGGCCGCACTACTGCCTCTAACGTGACCTAACGACTACTTATGTAGCCGGGACCAACGGCTTAACGTGCCTTCCGAAGCACGGTCGCGGTCTGAGAAATTAAATTTCATGTGTCATTACCGGGAATTGAACCCGGATTTTTTGGGTGGTAGGCCAGTACTCTACCCACTCTGCTATGACTGCCACAATTATACGTTACTTTACGTAATTATAATATTGCAGTTTATACGTTATTATTAAGTTTCTTTTGAACAACCTAAAAAATGTTTTCCTCCCTAATCGCACAACAAATGTTTATTATGGTAAAAAATATTAATGTAAAAATTTAGGTATTAAAATTAGTCACTTGAAAATGGGGCGTTTCATAACTTCCAGAAACTCCGTTTAGTTTAAAACACAAGAAGGGCTTAATCAAAAGTTCAATAAGTTATTAGTACAAAATAATATTTATTACTTATTTTAGGTATTTCCGAATCAAGTTTGTGATCTTTTCAAATAAAAGCATCATCACGACTTAAGTTAAGCTGTACAATTTTAGAAACACAAGGTGCAATATGATGTTCGAATGATCGAACCTACTCGTATATAAACCAGCGTGATATGATCCCACCTTGTTAATTTTATTGGCCGAGGAACATCTCAATACCTCGACTTTATGATTTGATTTTCCAGATAACAACGACATCTGAACTTTATATTTTACTGGCTGTAAAATCTAATATTGTAGGCCTAGACGTGTATTGTATTGTGTTTCCTATTGGAAACTTTATACTTGAGTTAGATCTAGGCATCACGGTAAATCTAAATATAATACACTGAACTAGGTAAAAATAATAGGATGTAGGAGTGCATATAGTAGTTTCTAGAATAATAAATATTTGATTATTAATAAACTACATTATATCGGTTAAATTAAATTACATTTGTTAAATTACATGTTAATAATGGATTACTGAATATATCTATGGAATTCGGGGAGAAAATATTTCATAAATATATATGACTTTGACAAATTAATAACAATATTAATATTTAGGCCTATTGAAATTAAAATCTATTTATTATCTATAAATAACCAATATAATACTTTAAAGCATAAATTCAATTCACACACACACACACACACACACACACACACACACACACACACACACACACACACACACACACACACACACACACACACACACACACACACACACACACATATATATAAACTACAATTTGTTAAATTTAAAAAAGAGTTTTAATTTTAGTTATATGAAAGCAAACAAAAAGATTTAGTATGCGTTTAATATGTAAAACATATGACTATAAAGAGTCGTATACTAAAAAAACTGGGACAACGAAACAGAAATTTGATATTTTTCTCATTTCAATAATAAAAATCCCCGTAATAAAATTGCATGTGAGGTCTTAAACTAAATAGGATTAATTTAATGACATTTAAGATCACTTGATCATTTCAAAACAAATTTAGATAAAAAAACTCGTCATACAACATAACACTAACGTACAACATTTAACATATCGGCATAAAATTTAACATACAACATCGTATGTTACTTGTTAAACCGATTTGTTCAGTGATCTTAATGGAAATATTACAAGCTATGGCAGTGTCGTTTTAAAACTGAAGTAAACTCCGTATTATAAACTCCGTATAACTCAAAGACCTCTGTCCTCTTTGAAATAAACGTTTCAATTGTGAGAGGGATATATCAGAGAGGGGTGGAGGGGAAGATATTGGATTGTGGATACGCGGCCAGTGAAGAAGACGTGACAGTTGGGCTCTCCTAGTCAAGACTAATACATAATTGCTTGGAACTATAAATATCATACAATACCTGTATTACAAAGCTAAAAAGTATCGTCCTTTTCCCTCTAAATGTAATTTAAACCAATATATGCATTTGACAAAAATCTTTTTATTATTAAATTAAAAACATTTTAAACACTATAAAAAGTACGTATCAAATTTATTTCACACCCTATTTCATCAAGCTTAAAGATTTTGTGGGGATTTTGTGATTTTTCTAGCTCATTTAGAGGCAAAACACTTTATTCATCGCACTTTTTTAGATGGTGCAAGCTGCATAACTAAGTTTCAAGCAAAATCAGGGTCAGGGGATAAAGAAGAAATTGGTTCTTTGTTTGAAATTCATTATTGGTGATGGTGGATTGATATTATTTAGATTCTTATTGCGGACATTTTCCATCACGATATTATGTAAAACAAAGTTTCACGACGTTTCGGGATCTGGAATCTGATCCCGTCCTCAGGTGGACTAATATCTAAAACATAGCACAATTAATTAACATATAATCCGGACCAAACCGGTCCATAAAAAAAACATAAAAGTTTAAAGCAGTCAAAAAAACTTACAAACGAACCATACACTAACCATTACACACAAAAGAAACCAAACACGTCCGCTCGTCACGGAGACTCAAACGTTTCTTTCAGACAACTGAAAGAAATGGGCGTGTCCCACCGGAACCGGAAACAAAATGGCCGCCGCCAAAATCCGAAATCCAGGCGAAACACGTCCAACAGGATTTATTATTATTATTATTTTATACTAAAATGCAAATCCTATCTAATGTACCTGAAAAAATTAATTGTAGTACAAAGTTAACTTTACAGAGCAAAAAACCCATTATTTTTACAATTTTATGCTTAAAACAAAAAGCTAATGCCCCTTACGAGCTTTACTATGAGTTAGCATACCATGAGAATTTTGTTTCGGATTTATATGAATATCATTTACCGGTACTTTATTTTCCCTATCCTTAAGTTCTTTACTAAGAATTGGCAGCCACAATGGCCGGATCTCAACCGAAGATTGACTAATTGGTTGGTCTGATAAATTCAAGAAATTGGTGTTGTTTTATCTCCCTTGTGAATACCGTTTGGTACCATTAGAAAACCTATTGTGTACCGCGGATCGTTTGGTGCAGTCTAACAGGGGTTGTATTATAAACGGCCCTAATCACTATAGACTATGTCGTTTTTAATTTAATAATACTAATTTATTTTTCTAATAGCTAAATATATAAAATAAAGACGTGTTAGTTACTAATGCGACTTTATTTTAACTCTTTATTTTATTAACTCGAGAACTGCTCTGCCGATTTTAATGATTTGATTTTTTGGATTCGTTTCTGATCCAAGCAGGCTGCAGGCATATTCAGTTTTGTATTTAACCTTAGGGCTAAGCCCCACTGGCCTGTAAAGTTTATATATTTTAAGCTTATGAGAAAAAGACGTGACGCATTTTGATTATATTTTTAACCTCAATAATGTGAATATTTTAATAACAGCTGATTTTGTGTTGCTTTTATTACACCAGACAACAGCTACCAGTACGTCATGGTGTGTCATTTTCAGCGAAAGTTTGTGATTGTTCAAACATATTTATAGATAACCGGTTTGGTATGTTTGTCCCAGTGTAACTATTAGTTGTTTTTTAATGGTTTGTGCGAGTAGATTTAATAAATGTTAGATTACGTGAATATTATTATAAACAATGCCACGATTCTGAAAATATAATCTTTCCTATAAGGGACGTATTGCAGTTAGGTTTGGTTTGGGTTTAGGTTGGATTAGAAAATTGTGAATAAATCCAATTAGATTTATTTTTGTGGGAATTTTAATAATACGTTTTATCGTTTCAATATTGTTATTAACTATGGCGCGACCCAGAATATCTAATCTTTTACAAGGAAGCCGTAACGCTATTCGACTTCATGACAAATCTTAAAATATTACTGTTAGGCGTTACAAGGTTTGCTGGGTCAGCTGGTAGAGGTATGAAAATAAGTGACTTGACTGCACAGTTAAAGCCTATGCACGGTAACATTGCTGAACACGATGGTTGAGGATTGGATCATGGAACTTCACTTCAATCCTCGAGGTCGTGCGTTTAAATACCGCTGATGATCAATGCTTTTCGGTAGATGATAATGCGGTTCCAGGTGATGGCATAGGCAGTCTAATAGTAAAAAATTGCTGCAGAAAAAATAGGCCTATTAATAAATTTATATGTTAGGACTGTAAACACTAATAATAACGAATTGATGAAGTAAAACCTATCAAGTATTTAATCATACGGTGTAATTACTTATTCATTGTACAAACTCAAGAACGAAGAAATAAAAACTCGTGTACGCAGAAGCAACAAAACACAAACACAAAAGTGAAATTATAAGAACTGTCATGAATGCAAACCTAGTTTCATATAATATTACTAACCTGTATCTATCCTCTATCTAACTATTTTTATCTTCACCTAATTTAAAAGTTAGACCTTCCTGTAACTAGGTTAACTGGTATGTTTGAAAATAAGGACATGGCCTAAATTGTCATTGATTATTGTCCTTTATAATGTAATATTGTCGTTAATTCTTTGATTCTTGACTGACAAATTTAAGGTATTAACGAATAAAATCAATATTCATGTGAATACTTAAAACTAGTCTAGTGGCTTAACAAGTTCTTTTGACATGGTTTTATACCTGTGAGCAAATATACATTTTGAATTCATTACGTATATCTGTTATAGGCCATTCGAGTTGAAAAATAATAAAATATTTGAGGTCTTCACGATATTAACTTGATTATTAACTTACGATATGTCTTCAGATTCTTAATCTAAAGTCATAAATATATCAGCTTTTTGTTATAGATCTAGTTAAAATTATTCTGTTAATTGATAAGTAATTAGTAGGAATAATTTATTGAATGTGACTCCAGAAATTTGCTTAAATTTATTTTAGTTTCCCTTTCTCTGCAACCATAATTTGTTTAACAGTATCAAAGCTGCGGAAGTTATTATACGCTTCAACTATTCTTCAACTACAAGGATTAAAACGTTTCAGAAGAATTTTCATGAGTAGAAATCAAGCTAATCTAGTGAATACTTTGCATGTAATCACTACTTATACTAAACGATAGATAATAATTTGTTAGTTTTTGTCGTATGATTATAAATATTTACGGAGATTTTCTAATCAATTAAAGTATAGTTAATTATTGCATTTCAATTAAAGGCCAGTTGATAATTGGATAACAAGAAGTATACTATATGAACAAGTTAAATAGTTCTTCAAGATTAGTTCATTGACTTGTCTAAAATTCTTTAATTTTAAATAAAAGCTCAAGACAAAAATTTCACTTTTTAAATTTTATATTTCACTTTTTGGCGAAACATTGAGTTTTTTTGTAGCTGTGTTCTGTAGAAAAGTTAATTTTGAAGGAACTCTTGATGTTGGAAACAGAATTAAAAACTAATAACCTTTCCAAATCTGCTTCCACGGTGGAATACACTTTTCCGACCTTCAAGAATTAGTTAGGGGAGGGGGTGTTACAGAGCGCACCAATCACAGGAGTGGATTTCAACCAATGCTAATATACAGGAGATATATAAGTACTTAGACGTAATAGGACGTAAAATATGATACTACAGGAGCTACGAAATTAATGAATATATATGTAGGGAGGGTTTCTTACCTAATCACATTTTAAGAGTGGAATGTAACTGCGTATGATGAGTTGGGTCAGTTCGAGTACGTAAAACGACTGTGTAGTGTATGGGTGAGTACGATAGTTAATGAGCATCAATTTGTGGGATTAATGAAGTAACAATAGCTTGAATTGAGTAAAATTAAATATAAAAATGTATGGATATTTGTAGGAGGTGTAGGTCAACGAGTACGATTTTCTAGAGCAGCAAAAATCAAAACACCAGTACTCCGAGAAGTTAATGATTCCTAACATTTATATGGATTTCAAACTTGTACAATGAATTTAACTTATATATAACCGTAAAATGACCGACCACCACATAACTGAGCTATTTTATTACCAAAAAGTCTTTAATTGAATTTTCATGTAAATGGTAATACAAAATCAACAGTTAGTTACGAAGATAATAAACTAAGATATTTGGATCAGGTTTTCATTATAAACAATACAAAGTACCAGTACAAATTACAACATAAGCCCAAAAATGCATTAAACAACGAGAACATGTTCATCAGATTGCAAATGTAATAATTATGTTTGCGTTATATTTAGAGATTGTGAAACTTAAAATCTCGTCGTTAAAAGCTTTTAATGTCTGGTGATTGATACAAATTCAAATAAACAGTTTAATTACCATTGGCACGGACATAATAACAAATTGGAACAAATTAATTTATTTTCGAATGCGTTGTTTGGACATGGTATGTTTTTAATAGCTATACAAACATGATGTGTGTGGAGTTATATGTGATCTAATTAGCATGGGCATATATTTTATACAGTACGTGTATTAAATATTCAAATGTGTTATAAATGTTTTCACCTTGATTAAATCCTAATTTTGTAGAAGATAAGCCACTAAATTTATCCATCAAGTTACCATTTCATCTTGTTTTTAATATGCTATTTTAAAAAAAACTGTTTTTTTCTTTTTATTAGTTTGAAAAATGCATAAAAAGTATGAAATTTATACACCAATTAAAAAAAATCTATGTAACAATCCAACTCTCTGAAAACTCTTATTATTACTATTAACTACTATTAACTCTTGTTTATATTTCAATGTTTCACTATAAATAATTTGTTTTAAGTTTGTTAATATTTTTCTTATCAGAGTAATATAAATTTATTTTGGTAATGCATTTAAAACAGTATACCCTCAGTTATGAACTCAATATTAGTATGCATCATAATATTTAACTATATTTATAATATTTAGAGAACTAAACTATTTTCATTCAAGCAAATTTTAAACTTTATTTTATATAACTATGGAAATAACAAGACGATAACACTAACGATTCTAACATAGTGATTAAACGTGTTTATTATATGTTAATACATGATATTATGCGGATATATGAGTGTAGTCCTAGTTTAAAATGAATTTCTTTGAATTATAATGACAAATGGTTTTGTTTTTTTTAAATATAAAATTGATAAAAAAATAGTCAGGTGTCGAAGACAAAACCTGTTCAGTTCTTTAGTCATGATCTTCCCACGTAATGAATAATCAATCTTTGGCATGCCAAGAGAAGCGTTATAGGTCACAAACTTTGAACATTAATTTCCTGTTTAGACGCAATCTTCGCTCACTTCATGATAACTTCCAATGCATCGTCATTTGTTATGATAAATAAGGTTAGATTATATGAAAATAAATACTGCAGTGGAAAAAAAGCTCTAAAATATTGGACTACAGAGTTAAGTTATAATTATAGTACACTACTCAAGCAAACATTTCTCTACAAATGAGTGATAATATAATCAATATTTGAAGTAAAATGGGAATTTGGTAAATAAAAAGGGAATGAAAGAAAATATCACAAAGTGTATTAGTAAAAAAATAAAAAATATATAAATTCAGTGAAGTTGAGTAACAAAAGGGACAAGTTTAATTTGGTTTGACATCGTAACTCCAAACTTTGTACTTCCACCGATGAATATTCCATTGCGAAAACCATCCCACAAAGTTCAGTTTTGTGTTTAAATTTTAAACAAGTGGAATTCACTAGTGTAAATAGATATGGCGCAGTATCTATATTTGGGGCCATGGACGTAATAATACCATAAGTAACAATGTTAATTTAAGATTTATAGTTTTATTCATTATAAATTGTTTATTTACATTCGCTCCAAAAACAAAATTTAATGATATAAATAAATAATCAAAATTTAAATCAAGAAAATGCTATAAAATGACTCCAAATAATTTATACTTTATCATATATAATAAATTTAGATGCAAATTCAAACAAGAGTACACACTCTTTGGCACAGGTGGAAGTAAAATGTCTCCACCACTTATAATCAGTTGAAAAAAAACTAAAAATCGTTTAGTTTTCATTTAAAGATAAGAATTGAATTGAAAGATTTAAAAAAGATTTAAAAAATATATTTTAAGAAATAATTTAAAGATTTAAAGAATTCTATACAAACAGATATAATGAAAAATAAAATTGAAATAATTTCATTTTTTGACAATTTTATCTCATCTCAATCAGTGTTATAAATGTTTTCTATGTAACTCAGCAAGCCACACAAGAATGTGACATTTAAACACGTTTATACAAAATAAAACTCATTTAGTTTTTGCTTTTAGAAAATATATATGTGGTTTTCAAATTATTAAATGATTACAATTCATAATATTTGAACTTATAATATTAATCATGAAACTAACAAATAAGAATAAGAACGATAAAGAATTCTTTCTAGATCTTAAAAATAATTCAAATTGTTACAGATTTTATAATCTTTTTATTTTCTAATTTACTTCGTACCTGAAAAATAAAGTAAAAGTTTTTTCGTATATCTTAAACAAAATCTACAATATTATTTATAATAAGAACTTTGTTAAAACATATTTAAACTATTAAATAAAAGGGAATGATTCATTATTTTCCAAAAATCCTTCTAGTAAAACTAATGTTCAATTTAAATTACATAACAACGTCAACCCTTTTTGTTTTTTATGTAATTAAAAATATATAATTGAAAATAGGTGATTAAGAATATCTTTCCAATATGATTGTATTTATTGTTTGGTTGCAGAGACATTATAAACTAATATTAGTTGAAAATGTGTGCAAACATATTTTGTCATCTTTTTGAAAGGTTCTAGTTGTAAAAGTGGACCCTTGATTTCATTATTGGGGAGTGGTCAACCCCCAGCCGTTGAGCCCCCCCTGGGGATTACAGAGTGGTGGTAAAAGCTAAGAGTGCAAGGGGGTGGCCGTGGCTGAGAGTAATATACTATCTCCGTCACATTTATTTAGTTATATTTTATTTTTATGGTTGATTCAAAATATCAATTTGATTTCTATAATAAGGAAAAACGATTTTATTTTAGCGAATTTCTTATAGGGAAGACGCTATTTATTAGTGTTAAACACAGTTATAGGTTATTTGGAGATAAACAGTCAGTTGGTTGCTGCCATTGTTTAGTTTGAATGCTGCTGGTTACAATATAACAATTCCATGAACAGAGATTGAGGTTAAAAGTACATTTATTCTTTAGGTATAGGGAATTTTCAGCTTCATAATGTAGCCCTGAGTTATTGACATTATATACCTTAAAGGGTATTTTCTTTCAGTACTTTGGTCTCACGGTTCGCTCATTGTGTAATGAACATCATATATAACTTTGGTAACTATGTATTAAAAAAGGACCCTGGTTCAAAATCCCCTTAAAACACTAATTCTTAATAATCAATATGATAAAAATTACTTTATATTATTAGATATAATGCAGCCTTATATAATAGTTCAATTTTTCTAATAAATTTGCGTAAACATATTTTTGTAAAAACTTATCCACACGTTTAAATAACATTTAATTAAAACAATCATTTCATTTAACAACTAAACTTATACTAAAAACTTCTTTTATTGAACAACCTCTATTTCATAGCTTTCCTCCAAGACCGTATGAATCATAACTATTCGATACCATTAACAAGAATATAAAAAATAATCAAATCAGTATATTCCATCACGAATCCTGTACTAAGGCAATCTTTAGTTATATTTATTATAAACATGTCAAACTGACCATAGAAAAATAAACATGGAATCCTACTTTAAAGGTTCTTAATGATAGGTATTTCAATAATCGTACCTAAATAAGATTCAGAACAATAACATAACATAAAACTGACTTAACACGACACTGGAACATTTTTCGTAGGTCACCTTATTGTTTATCTTTTAATATAAGTTTTACCAGTAATTTTATTTGTACTGGAAACAATTGCAATTCAACTTTCAAACCATCAACTCGTAATTTAGTATTGGTATGTAGTAAAGATATTTCATTCCGACTGCATTATTGTATTAATTTTAAAAGTATATAATGATATTAAAACAGGCTTATGCACATATCATAATAAAAAAGTATTTGTTAATATCCACAAAACCATTAAAGTTGTATCTTGAATATGTTATGTTTGTTTACTTTAGTTTCAGTACTAGATATACAAAAAAGGATAAAAGGTGAGAAATAATATTTATTAAGTCCTATATTGGTATTATTGCCACGTAAAATACTAATTCCCCAGCTTTAAGATTAGTATTTATATGTACAGACAAGCGGAACCCGTCGTGCGTTGTAGCGATGTGCAAAACAGATTTATTATGTTCAGGTCCGCTGGCAAATATGAAACATAATATAATTATTATTACCTTTCATTTTTTACCTTTTATTTTAAGCCAAAATATTCGTAAGAAATGAATGAATTCATGTTGACTTGAAACATTAAAACGTATGTACAAAAGTGAGATGGACTATAAAAATCTTCCACTAGGGTACCTTTTATCATTTTACAGCCTGGTAAATAGACACTCTCGCACGCACAAGCGCACGCGCGCGCACACACATACACACAAACAAAATAAAATATTCGATAATAATATACAATATCAACCTTTTATACATTTCAGATAGCAAAAGGAAAATATAAAAATATACAACAGCTAATTATTATAATAAACATAATATGTTTAAACATTGTTACTATTTTTAATTTGGCCAACATAAACAATTCATTTTTAATCATAATACATGACCCCAAAATCTGTGAGATATTATCGGGGAGAATAAAACTTTTAATTTTGTACAGTATATATTAACATTATTATTTCATAACTATACTATTATATATATATATCTTTATTTATTTACATTATTAATTATTCAGACGGCATTGGATGGTAAAGTATATTGCTAATTATTTACATTTGAACAAATGACAGTTTCAAAAAAACTTTCAAATTATTTGATCACAGCTCTTAATTTTGTAAACACAAACTTTATAAAACCTGGCACCGCACACTTGTATACCCTCTGGGGCGGATCACCAGACGGAGTTGCACCAAACTTTACAGATACCATCCTCGAATCATGCCTTATAATGCATACAATTTTCTTCAGAATCTGGTCCAGCCGTTTGGAAGGAGTTCAATTAAAAAACGCGTACAGAAGATTTATATATTTATTAAACATATCGATATTTAGACTTTAAAAAGGTGTACTTATCAATTAGATAAGCATGCCTTGATAAGCTCCACCACGACCAGCAGTGCTGCTAATGTACAGCCCAGGGGGTCGGTCGCCGTCTGGTTGGTGGCTGCGGGGCGTCCATCAACCCCTGGCGTCGTGTCGTGCCGCTCCCACTGCTCCTGCACACAGCTCACCTCCGTCAGATTAAACCTATCTGTTCATTAAGTTTGATAACTCACCAACATACTGGCCTTATAAACTGAACGTGTCTGGTCTGATCCCTTTGGTGGCTGGCTGCGATTCCCACAACGTATACCTATGGTGTGAGCTATTGCGGTTTTCTTAAAGACAATCTCGTTAATATTTAATTTCTATTTATATTAAAATAAAAAACCTTACGTTATAAGGTCATTTCTAAATGAACATTGTGATAACATCCTAGAATATCCTCTCCTAGCGCCATTCTACCCTCGTACTTTATGAATTATATCCTCTTTAATATTCGGTTTGCAAAAAAATCAAACCTTTCAGCATGCAGTTTCTATATATTGGGTAATATATCGTCTGTATTCATACATTTGGAAGTTTTTATTTAAATATGTCGGTGACTCAGAGGTCCGCTTCGATTCCGCTTCGTAATTTAAAGTTTACCTGCTGGATCAATGTTAAGGTCCTGCTGCCTTGGGATATCAAATAATGATTGCAGCACCCTTACCAGATTCATCTGATTAATCCAGAGTGGATCAGGATTTTATATGAATACAGTACCATAAAATAATTAAGTTAAATATAAATTCAGACCTAGATTAAAATATGGTCCAGTTCATCAACAAGTAGTACTTCACTGTAGCTTGGAGCTTAAATCTGTTCCAAGAACTCGGTAATAGTTATTAGCTTCGTGTTTACACTGGTTTATTGTCGGCTCATTTAAACATGATGGTTTCACCACATGTATTCACAGAAGCAATGTTACAGCCTGCACCACTTGGCTTCGCACAAAGCTGTGTGAAGGCTTTCATTAGGCTCCTTTCATAACTTGCCTTGCGGCCTTTTAATTTACACTCGAACTTGGCAACTCTTACTCTCCAACTACTTCACCGACCCCGGCCATCGGACGAATAATGATTAAAGTTATTGAGGTATTTCATTGCGATTATTTTTATTTGTTTAGTGATTGAATAAACCCAACGGCGCGAATACTTAAACTGCTACACTGACCGAGTTTTTCCATTCATGGATATCCACAATTGTTATTTATTCAAGAATTTGATTGCAATTATTTATACTAACATAACGGTTACAAGAGGTTTATTATCCAATAGGAAAAATACTTATCCTTATGCAAACACAACTACAGAGATCCTTGTTTGCCACTTCAGGACTTTTTAAATGTTATATATAAATGATGTATATGGTTTGCCTAGGTTGTTTATTTTAAATATGTTTACTTGTCAAATAGTAAGTTTTGTGGTTCATTATATCCACAAAAACTTATACAGTTCTCAATAGTTTAAATTTTCTGGGTATTTTTGTAAATTTTAAACCTTTATTTCTGTACTTTCCTAATACTGTATAATAAAATACCCCCGTCGCAGCAGACCTGCGTACTCAGCGAATTTCCAAATCAATAATATAATAATAATAATAATATATGGCAAGTTTTATAAAAATCTGTCCATAAACATGGACATTATTTGCTTATTCTCGATAAGATTAACATGGCAAAGAGTGTGCAGGTTTGCTGATGTGAGGAACACTGAAATTAGGCATTTCTACCATAAATAATTTTTATCTTAACATTTATACCAACTTTCATCAACATCTGTCCATAAATAAAGAAGTTTGCCTATTCCCTATATGATTATTATGGGAAAAGAGTATGCAGGTTTGCTGCCATGATAAAACACATAAACTACGATTTTTGAGCATAAATGGATAGATCTCAACCACATGAAGCTAAATATCAAGTTTTATCCAAAAATATTCATTAGTATGGGAAATATTAATTTTTCCCTATCCTCCATAAGATTAACATTGGAGCCCCCACAATACAACGTACTGTGTTTAGATTTTTTAATATCTCGGTAACCGTTGGAGATAGAGAAAAACTTTAAGGAACATAATTGTGTAGTTTTTAAGCTGATTCTAATGGTGAAATATAAAATTAGAAAATTTTAAAAACTACATGTGAAAAACGCAAAAAACCCCATTTTGGGGTACAAAACCCCCCCAAACTACCCGTTTCCATTGACCGATATGGCTGGTTAACGAACTCGTCCGAGCATTTGTAGAAATACACGTCTCTACCAAATTTGGTCTCGATCGGACCATTTTTACGAGAGTTATCGTGCTAACAGACACATATATATATATATATACATATATACATATATACATATATATACATATATATATATATATATATAAATTTTAACGACTATTGTTTTTGGACTCTGGGCACCTAAAGAAGAAAAAATAACATGGTCCCGGGCTTAAGTCTCACCATGAGACCTACGGTAATAGCTTCTTCCCTATGGGAAATTCGCTAAAATGGTCAGTTTCAATTAAATCATTATATTGTGCAGTATTATATACTTTATGTATAAAACCCATCATATCTTATTCCTCATATTTATCACAACGAATTTTGGAACATATAAACAATGGAGGATGTGATACTCACTATTGTGGATTAGCGTCCGCACTAATCAAAACTACTTGCATCTACAAGGAACATCCTCAACATCATCCTAGATGATGTACCACAATCATCTTACTCTCATCTCTCATTCATACTGGACTTAAGAAACCTGACAGATCACCATTCCAAATGGTAATGGGAACTGAACATCGAACACAAAGACTTTGCTTAATCTAAGGATTTCCATGGATACCAAAAGAAATATCGTAAAAATTAATTAATATATACCTTAATAAGTTAAATATGGTAAATGTAGCCATATTTAATGTTTACGTAATGGAGATCTCTATATGCTAGGACTATTATAAACTGTTGTAACCTTAAATGGATGAAGCATTGATGTTTTGTATATTGGCCAATAATAATAAAAATTACCTGGGCAAAAAGATTAAATTTAAAGTTAATACCTTTAAATTAACAACCTCGGGGCAGTATTTGCTTGGAGTACCTGATAACGGAATTTAGTAACCACTATTTGTAAATATATATACGTTGTCCAACGAAGAGGTTTAAACGTTTAATTTCATATTACGTACCCGTTCATGCACCGAACTTTAGCTTCCTAACATTTGTAGAAACAAAATGACAGCATATTGAAAATTTTACCAATTTCTTTCTATAAAAAACTACTTTCATGAGTAGTAAATCAATCAGTTAATAATATCTGATTTGTTTACTAGGTTGCGGTTATTACGCTCATTGCTGAAGAACAGCTGTCTAATTGTAAAGTTAAAGTAAACTATTCATTTATTAAATACATTAAAGTAAAGGTCCCCCACCTCATTTCGCAAATCATGTCAAGCAATTACTAAATGACAACCTTCATGGCCGTTGGATTGGTCGTGGAAGTGAGTTTTTAAATTGGCCACCCCGATCAACAGATTTAGCTGTTTGTGACTTCTTTTTATATGGTTACTTTAAGGAAAAAGTTTATAACCATAGGTTCAATAATGATGAGTACCGTAACTAAAACGATCAATTGAAGAGGAACGTGTCCGGATACGGCGGAGTTTCTTTGTAAGACCTTAAGGATCATTTCTTAAGCGCTGTTATCAGTGCTGTGAATTGGTTACAGTTTGAATAATTTTGGACTTTAAGGTATTTCATAAGGCTATGTTCTAGTTTTTTATTTAAAAGTCATATTGCCCTTGAATGTAACAATACAAATATTTTATAAAACCAAAAACAGCTTTTTTAATGTTTTTTAAGTATCGTTTTTAATATACCACCATTTCGTTTCTACGAAGGTTAGGGAGCTGAAATATACCCAGAACCAGAAATATTTTTCGAACCTACTTTGTAAACTGTGTAAAGTTTAAACAGTTCAGTGCTTAATTGGGCATGTAATATAAAATTAAACGTTTAAACCTCTTCGTGGGGCACTGTATATATATATATATTTATTTATTTATTTATATCTATAATATAAAAATGAATCGCAAAATGTGTTGGTAAGCGCATAACTCAACAACGCCTGGACCAATTTGACCAATTATTTTTTTAAGATGTTCGTTGAAGTCCAAGGATGGTTCTTACGGCGAGAAAAAAATCGAATAATTGCCGGAAAAACCCTAAAACAGCCCTTTTAAAAAGAGTCCCATATACTATGGAACCAGAACTTTGTTTACATTATAAATATTTTCTTTTCAACAGCTGATTGCTATACTATATCTGTTAGTTGAAGATATACACGACAGATTAAAGCACTTGCATTTGTTTATGTTTTTTTTTATTTTGTTTACATTTGTTTTTTTGGTTATGCGAGTGACTAAACAGTTAAATTTTTAACTGTGACTTCTTATTGCACATTTTGATACTGTGTTACGTTATTTTAGTTTATAATGGTATGGACTTTTGCACGCACTTTCCCTACACTGCCATTAACTCTATTCTATGTACTAAGGACTGCCGACAACAACCACGGGGGCCTGGGGGAGCCCCAGCTAGCAAAGCTATGATTGGAGACACAAATTAATGAGTAGTAAAATAATTTGTTTTTGTTTACATTTTTGTTTTAAGGTTATGCGAGTGACTAAACAGTTTAACTGTACATTTTAACTGTATAAACTTTTACTTGGTCAGGTGATCTGTATTTCTTATTATTGATTTTAACCTTATTGTCTCGGTAATTAAAAGATTTAGGGAAACGTGAAAATAAATTGATAATAAATCATTTATTTTGCAGAATACTTTTTATGGCATGCCTTCTAAAAAAGCTAATAGAAGTTTTTGGTAGAAGAACCAAAAACGCTCGATGTACTTCAGCACTTAGAGCTGCTGAAACATCTGGAGAAACAGAAGCACGCTTGGAAGCTGTACGAATAATGGCATCGTCTTCAAGAGCTGTCGAGCCCCCACAGAGCGAGAAGCACGACTCGGAGACTTGCGTGGACGAGCTTCGACGTCAAGAGCTACAGAAACACCTGCAGAGCAAGAAGCACGACTCGGAGACCTGCGTGGACGAGCTTCGACGTCAAGAGCTACAGAAACACCTGCAGAGCGAGAAGCACGACTCGGAGACCTGCGTTGACGAGCTTCGACGTCAAGAGCTACAGAAACCCCTGCAGAGCGAGAAGCACGACTCGGAGACCTGCGTGGACGAGCTTCGACGTCAAGAGCTACAGAAACTCCTGCAGAGCGAGAAGCACGACTCGGAGACCTGCGTGGACGAGCTTCGACGTCAAGAGCTACAGGAACCCCTGCAGAGCGAGAAGCACGACTCGGAGACCTGCGTGGACGAGCTTCGACGTCAAGAGCTACAGAAACACCTGCAGAGCGAGAAGCACGACTCGGAGACCTGCGTGGACGAGCTTCGACGTCAAGAGCTACAGAAACTCCTGCAGAGCGAGAAGCACGACTCGGAGACCTGCGTTGACGAGCTTCGACGTCAAGAGCTACAGAAACCCCTGCAGAGCGAGAAGCACGACTCGGAGACCTGCGTTGACGAGCTTCGACGTCAAGAGCTACAGAAACTCCTGCAGAGCGAGAAGCACGACTCGGAGACCTGCGTGGACGAGCTTCGACGTCAAGAGCTACAGAAACACCTGCATAGCGAAATGCTCGACATGACGTTGAACGCATAATTTTTTCTACAAATGTTTTTATTACATTTTTTTGGTATATTAATGAAACATTAAAAGCGAGACAACGTCCACCGGGTTAAGCTAGTTATTCATAAATGGCAAATGATTATTATAAATACTTAAAACAACAATGTAGTGTACTGAATGAATGAGTGTCTTGATATGCTAAATTTTGTTTTAATACTAAACGTTTTCAAGCAATAAAAAAAACAATTGTGTACATGAAAACAAAACATAAATAAATTCAAAGGAAAGTTTACAATACAAATTTTGAAAATCATATGGGTTTAGGCAGTTGAGTTGAATATTTTTTGTCTTGATTCACATTTTTTGGTTTCTTCAATTGGTTTGATAGTAACTTTTGTGGGTAGTCTCGTTCACGAAAGAAGTATTCAACAGTATGAATACATCAACATCTAGGAATGTGAAAGTTTTTTTGTAAATCTTGGTAGTTTTCCAAGAAAATTGTTACAAAAGTAAAATTTACATAAAAATGCAATTAAATTCACTGCATTTAATTGCAAACTTTAAAGAAATTATAATAGTAATAAAAACAAAATTAATGTAGTCAGTAAAACGGTGTTTGTAAATTTGAAGCTAAACATTATTCCCAAGTACCCTTATACGTTGTATACGAATTTTTAAAGGTTAGCTGACCAAATGTTGCGCAATAACCTTAAAAGCTTTCGGTTATAAAGATTGGCCCTCACTGCTGCCACTTGGGGTGGCTCGCCCTCAAAGTCTCTCGTACTTTGAAAAAGACGAGAACACGGGCGATCAATTATAAAAAAAGGATAGATTATTTCGACCTTAAATAAGAGCATTGTGTAAACTATATAAAAATTTTCGTCTATTTACGAAAACGAAAATTTATTCCCTGAAATAAATATATTTTAATAGTATCTCTACCTAATTATTGTTTTATCCATAGTTGTAAGTACCTGGTAATCGAGCTTTGCTCGGCTAGAATAAGATATGTATTATGTAAGTTAATTAGCAAAATTAAAACTCATTTATAATTCAATGAAAACATTTATGTGGTTTAAATAAAATCGATTTCATAGCCTTAATTAATATAGCATTAACAATAAACAGATTATAGTCCCAGGCTGGGGATCGATCTTACAACCTCGAGTGCGTGAAGCCGACGCGTTACCACTGATCTGCGCCGTCGGCCAAGTTAGGAATGTCGTTTTTAAGGTCTTTTAGCCAACCTCAATTGTTTTAACTGATCATAAACTATTCAATAATCCATACAGTTATTATAAGCCTGTGATCAACTGAATTGTTAGAAACGGAATGAGGATTGATAAGCAAAAGATAAGTTTAATTTACACCAATTATTTGGTTTGTTACAGTGGCTTTAAGCAATATAATGAATACATTTTCCATCAAAACATGAAAGATTTTGGAAATACTTTTCTCTGCTTTTATTTCGCACAGTTATTTTACGCGTTAGTTTTTACAAGTCGTTTAGTAATATGATAATTTTTCATTTATACATAAAATAATTATTTATAAAAAACCTCTATTCACATATTTTTCATCACTATCTTCAATCAACTGTCAAACGGATTTAAAAAGATGTTTTTATTTATAGAATAATACTAGGTGAGGTCAGTGCACCACAAAATTATCAGTTTTTTTAGAGCCGTTATATATGGAGGAAATACCAACTTAAAAATTAATGTCCATGATATATTTTAGCCAATACAATTTATTTATTTAAAACTAGATTACCCAACAGACGTTTTCCTGTCTTTATTGTGAATAATAAATGTGAAATGAAATAAATGAAAATAAATATATAAAATAACAAACCTGTTTATTGTAATGCTTTTTGGTACATACCATTATTAGTCTTGTTTTCTGCCGCATAATTAAATAAGTTTGATGGGTTTCCGACATTGGAACAGGCGACATGGAGCTGACCATGTGAAAAGCATGGATTTTCCAAATTGATAACACAAACACTCAACGACTGCCCTTGAGATTTATTTATCGGCATTGCAAATGCATTGCAAAGTCGTACTGGAAATTGCAACCACTTAAAGTCAAAGGGCATGTCGATTGGAATCATAGGGATCCTAGGAATTAACAAAATTTGTCTATTTACGAAAACGAAAATTTATTCCCTGAAATAAATATATTTTTAATAGTATCTCTACCTAATTATTGTTTTATCCATAGTTGTAGTACCTGGTAATCGAGCTTTGCTGGCTAGAATAAGATATGTATTATGTAAGTTAATTAGCAAAATTAAAACTCATTTATAATTCAATGTAAACACTTATGTGGTTTAAATAAAATCGATTTCATAGCCTTAATTAATATAGAATTAACAATAAACAGATTATAGTCCCACTGGGATCGATCTTACAACCTCGAGTGCGTGAAGCCGACGCGTTACCACTGATCTGCGCCGTCGGCCAAGTTAGGAATGTCGTTTTTAAGGTCTTTTAGCCAACCTCAATTGTTTTAACTGATCATAAACTATTCAATAATCCATACAGTTATTATAAGCCTGTGATCAACTGAATTGTTAGAAACGGAATGAGGATTGAAAAGCAAAAGATAAGTTTAATTTACACCAATTATTTGGTTTGTTACAGTGGCTTTAAGCAATATAATGAATCATTTTCCATCAAAACATGAAAGATTTTGGAAATACTTTTCTCTGCTTTTATTTCGCACAGTTATTTTACGCGTTAGTTTTTACAAGTTGTTTAGTAATATGATAATTTTTCATTTATACATAAAATAATTATTTATAAAAAACCTCTATTCACATATTTTTCATCACTATCTTCAATCAACTGTCAAACGGATTTAAAAAGATGTTTTTATTTATAGAATAATACTAGGTGAGGTCAGTGCACCACAAAATTATCAGTTTTTTTAGAGCCGTTATATATGGAGGAAAATGACAACTTAAAAATTAATGTCCATGATATATTTTAGCCAATACAATTTATTTATTTAAAACTAGATTACCCAACAGACGTTTTCCTGTCTTTATTGTGAATAATAAATGTGAAATGAAATAAATGAAAATAAATATATAAAATAACAAACCTGTTTATTGTAATGCTTTTTGGTACATACCATTATTAGTCTTGTTTACTGCCGCATAATTAAATAAGTTTGATGGGTTTCCGACATTGGAACAGGCGACATGGAGCTGACCATGTGAAAAGCATGGATTTTCCAAATTGATAACACAAACACTCAACGACTGCCCTTGAGATTTATTTATCGGCATTGCAAATGCATTGCAAAGTCGTACTGGAAATTGCAACCACTTAAAGTCAAAGGGCATGTCGATTGGAATCATAGGGATCCTAGGAATTAACACGTCTTCGCCTCTGTACGTTCTCTGTAATATTGTGGCTTTGATATATTTAAAATCAAAAACCTAGGCAAACCATATACATCATTTGTATAAAACATTTAAAAAGTCCTGAAGTTTCAAACAAGGATCTCTGTAGTTATGTTTGCATAAGGATAAGTATTTTTCCTACTGGATAATCAACCTCTTGTAACCGTTATGTTGGTAAAAAGAATTGCATTCAAATTCTTGAATATATAAAAATTGTGATATCCATGAATGGAAAAAATCGGTCAGTGTAGCAGTTTAAGTATTCGCGCCGTTGGGTTTATTCAATCACTAAACAAATAAAAATAATCGCAATGAAATACCTCAATAACTTTAACCATTATTCGTCCGATGGCCGGGGTCGGTGAAGTAGTTGGAGAGTAAGAGTTGCCAAGTTCGAGTGTAAATTAAAAGGCCGCAAGGCAAGTTATGAAAGGAGCCTAATGAAAGCCTTCACACAGCTTTGTGCGAAGCCAAGTGGTGCAGGCTGTAACATTGCTTCTGTGAATACATGTGGTGAAACCATCATGTTTAAATGAGCCGACAATAAACCAGTGTAAACACGAAGCTAATAACTATTACCGAGTTCTTGGAACAGATTTAAGCTCCAAGCTACAGTGAAGTACCACTTGTTGATGAAATGGACCATATTTTAATCTTGGCCTGAATTTATATTATTTAACTTAATTATGTTATGTTACTGTATTCATATAAAATCCTGATCCACTCTGGTGAATCAGATGAATCTGGTTAAGGGTGTTGCAATCAATAATTGATATCCCAAGGCAGCAGGACTTGTTTACCATTGATCCAGCAGGTAAACTTTAAATTACGAAGCGGATACGAAGCAGACCTCTGAATCACCAAAAAAACTTCCAAAACCTAATGCAATAAAAACTGAGTCCTACACACGTAATGGTCCCAACTAGAAGCAACAGAGTCCTCCAAACGTAGTGGTCCCTACTGGGAGCAACAGAGTCCTACACACGTAGTGGTCCCTATTGGGAGCCACAGAGTCCTCCACACGTAGGGATCCCTATTGGGAACAGCAGAGTCCTACACACGTAGTGGTCCCTACTTGGAGCAACAGAGTCCTACACACGTAGTGGTCCCTACTTGGAGCAACAGAGTCCTACACACGTAGTGGTCCCTACTGGGAGCAACAGAGTCCTCCACACATAGTGGTCCCTACTGTGAGCAACAGAGTCCTCCACACGTAGTGGTCCCTATTGGGAGCAACAGAGTCCTCCACACGTAGTGGTCCCTACTGGGAGCAACAGAGTCCTCCACACGTAGTGGTCCCTACTGGGAGCAACAGAGTCCTCCACACGTAGTGGTCCCTACTGGGAGCAACAGAGTCCTACACACGTAGTGGTCCCTACTGTGAGCAATAGAGTCCTCCACACGTAGTGGTCCCTATTGGGAGCAACAGAGTCCTACACACGTAGTGGTCCCTACTGGGAGCAACAGAGTCCTCCACACGTAGTGGTCCCTACTGGGAGCAACAGAGTCCTCCACACGTAGTGGTCCCTATTGGGAGCAACAGAGTCCTCCACACGTAGAGGTCCCTACTGGGAGCAACAGAATCCTCCACACGTAGTGGTCCCTACTGTGAGCAATAGAGTCCTCCACACGCAGTGGTCCCTACTGTGAGCAACAGAGTCCTACACACGTAGTGGTCCCTACTGGGAGCAACAGAGTCCTCCACACGTAGTGGTCCCTACTGGGAGCAACAGAGTCCTACACACGTAGTGGTCCCTATTGGGAGCAACAGAGTCCTTCACACGTAGTGGTCCCTATTGGGAGCAACAGAGTCCTTCACACGTAGTGGTCCCTACTGGGAGCAACAGAGTCCTCCACACGTAGTGGTCCCTATTGGGAGCACTAGAGTCCTACACACGTAGTGGTCCCTACTGGGAGCAACAGAGTCCTCCACACGTAGTGGTCCCTCCACGTCCTCTAGTGGTCCCTATTGGGAGCAACAGAGTCCTACACACGTAGTGGTCCCTACTGGGAGCAACAGAGTCCTCCACACGTAGTGGTCCCTATTGGGAGCAACAGAGTCCTCCACACGTAGTGGTCCCTACTGGGAGCAACAGAGTCCTCCACACGTAGTGGTCCCTACTGGGAGCAACAGAGTCCTCCACACGTAGTGGTCCCTACTGGGAGCAACAGAGTCCTACACACGTAGTGGTCCCTACTGGGAGCAACAGAGTCCTCCACACGTAGTGGTCCCTACTGGGAGCAACAGAGTCCTACACACGTAGTGGTCCCTACTGGGAGCAACAGAGTCCTCCACACGTAGTGGTCCCTACTGGGAGCAACAGAGTCCTCCACACGTAGTGGTCCCTACTGGGAGCAACAGAGTCCTACACACGTAGTGGTCCCTACTGGGAGCAACAGAGTCCTACACACGTAGTGGTCCCTACTGTGAGCAATAGAGTCCTCCACACGCAGTGGTCCCTATTGGGAGCAACAGAGTCCTACACACGTAGTGGTCCCTACTGGGAGCAACAGAGTCCTACACACGTAGTGGTCCCTACTGGGAGCAACAGAGTCCTACACACGTAGTGGTCCCTACTGGGAGCAACAGAGTCCTACACACGTAGTGGTCCCTATTGGGAGCAACAGAGTCCTTCACACGTAGAGGTCCCTACTGGGAGCAACAGAGTCCTCCACACGTAGTGGTCCCTATTGGGAGCAACAGAGTCCTCCACACGTAGAGGTCCCTACTGGGAGCAACAGAATCCTCCACACGTAGTGGTCCCTACTGTGAGCAATAGAGTCCTCCACACGCAGTGGTCCCTACTGTGAGCAACAGAGTCCTACACACGTAGTGGTCCCTACTGGGAGCAACAGAGTCCTCCACACGTAGTGGTCCCTACTGGGAGCAACAGAGTCCTACACACGTAGTGGTCCCTACTGGGAGCAACAGAGTCCTTCACACGTAGTGGTCCCTACTGGGAGCAACAGAGTCCTCCACACGTAGTGGTCCCTACTGGGAGCAACAGAGTCCTCCACACGTAGTGGTCCCTACTGGGAGCAACAGAGTCCTACAAACGTAGTGGTCCCTACTGGGAGCAACAGAGTCCTCCACACGTAGTGGTCCCTACTGGGAGCAACAGAGTCCTCCACACGTAGTGGTCCCTACTGGGAGCAACAGAGTCTTACACACGAAGTGGTCCTTATTACTGACATATTACTGACAATACAACCTTATAGTTACGAACAACTATAACACAAATGGTAGAATTTTTGATGAACAAAAATTAAAATTTTTCTTTAATGATAGACATCTGTTTTAAGTATTTTGGTTTGTAGGTTATAGTAATTAGTTCAGTGTCTTTGGATACTGGTTTATACAAACATATTTTATATCTTAATAATTTTATGACCTTGTTAATCATACTGTAGCAAAACACTTGTAATTGGTTCTCAAAGGGTTAAAAATCTGGAGATTTTCCATCGACCATGTCAACATAATCTGCAAAACACACAATACGGGGGCAAACAAGCTCATGTGTTAACAACATGGGCCTTAACGAGAGGAGTTACTGTCAAAAGGTTTAACAGTAAATTTCGTTGATATCACTTAAATGAAATAAATAGTAATAGTAGTAGTAGCAGTAGTTAAATATGATACTTTTTCATCTATCACATTTAATTGCTTTTAGTAATTTAAGTACTAAAATTCGATTGGTAGTTTAATTGCATTCATCTACCTGGGTTACAGTACTCATTACGGTGGGTATTATTAAAATGTTTAAGGTAACTAATTTTACACGTGTTTAGCCGTGTCGATTGTACTTTAAATGAGAATGTATGAAATTTGTTGATTAACGACACTTAACAAACGAGGTGACAATAAATTAACAAATGCGCAGACTAGAATGTTAATGGTTGGTTTATGGTACAATCCAGGTTGAAACACAACCTGTATTGTACCATAAGTTGGCAGTAATGTTTAAAATGTGCCTAATTTTCACTAAATTAATTAAAGGATCTGTGGCTGTGTCTAACAACTGTCATACAGTTTGTTTATATTTTTTACATCTTTTTTTATCTTTGTTGACTTTTTTACGTTTTGAACTATTCATTCTTTTTTGTTATTAATAAACCTTCTGATGTTTCGCATTTAGTTATTATTATTAGTTATCATTACACGCACCACAAATTGGTGACCCCGACGTGATCCGAAGTCAATTTGTGAAAATGGCAAACACAGAAGAAAACGTCAGTGATCCAGATCTTCATCTCTCGAAAATAACAATCAAGATCCCACCCTTTTGGCGTAAGAACGTTCGAGTTTGGCTGCGTCAGGTTGACGCCCAATTCATCACGAAAGGTATCAAACAGGAACAAACTAAGTATTATTACGTACTAGGTAACCTTGATACTGATGTAGCCGAATTAATTTCTGATTTTATTGAGAAACCTCTAAGCAAAACACCTTACCAAGATCTTTGTAACCGGCTAATCTTGGAGTTTGAAGAATCGGAGAGTAGAAAATTTGCAAAACTAATTGACGAACTGGAACTGGGCTCAAATAAACCTTCTCAACTTCTTAGGGAAATGCGTACTCTGGCGGGTACACAAGTTCAAGACGACTTCTTAAAAACACTATTTTTTTAAACGTCTTCCACTTCATGTTAGTTCGATATTAATATCGAGTTCCGACTCTCTAGACAAATGATCTATTATGGCTGACAAAATAATGGAGTATTCCCCCATCCATTCTCAGCAGGTTCAAGTGTTAGGAGACAACGAATCAACTAGCACACAACCCGATAGGTTATCTCGTTTGGAGACGCAAATATCTGAGTTAGCCAATCAAATTTCGTCTTTGCGCTCCAAATCAAGATCTAGTTCTCAATCACGCCAGTTTCGAAAATATGATACAACCTCACAATCTGGTATCTGCTGGTACCATAAGAATTTTGGTAAGAATGCTCATAAATGTACAACACCATGCAACTACCGTTCTTCCCCATCTGGGAATCCGGAAAACTAGTCAGGCATTATCTCAACACGGCAGGAGATAGTGCTAGTTTACAACCTCGCCGTCTTTTTGTTTATGATAGTCGGACCAATATCAAATTTCTGGTTGACTCCGGAGCTGACGTTTCTGTAATACCTACACATGGCATACGAAAACCAAAACCATCCAGTAAATTACTTTTTGCTGCAAATGGATCAAGCATCGCCACATACGGTACAAAACTTTTACAAATAGACTTAGGACTCCGCAGATCCTTTTGTTGGCCCTTTATCATTGCCGACGTTCAACAACCAATTATCGGAGCGGATTTCCTGTTTGAATTTAGTTTATTAATTGACATGAAAAATAGTAGGTTAATAGACGGAAAAACACTTCTTTTTCAACGCGGCTCAATGCCCCCAAAATCAGTATGCTCAGACATTTATCTTGTTGATCCAAATAACAAATATGTTCATATACTTCAAAAGTTTCCTGATTTACTGAAAGAAATGCCTGGTCACAAGCCGCCAAACATTGATTTCTTCCATACAATCAGCACTAACGGACCCCCCGTTACCTCAAAGGCAAGACGCTTAGCCCCAGACAAACTTTCCCAAGCTAAGTTAGAGTTTCAAAAAATGATTGATTTAGGTATATGTAGACCTTCAAAAAGTCCGTGGTCTAGCCCACTGCACATGGTACCAAAGAAGGATGGCTCCTGGCGCCCATGCGGTGACTACCGTGCTCTCAAACACGTAACTATTCCAGATAGATACCCGATACCTAATATTCAAGATTTCAACTCACAGCTCGAAGGTAAGACAATATTTTCAAAAATAGATCTTGTCAAAGCCTATCACCATATTCCTGTTCATCCAGATGATGTACACAAAACAGCTGTTATCACACCATTTGGTTTGTTCGAGTTTGTTCGAATGCCATTTGGATTGAAGAACGCAGGTCAAACTTTCCAACGTTTCATTCACCAAGTCTTACGTGACCTTCCATTCGCATACTCTTATCTAGATGACATCTTAATCGCCTCTAAATCCGAAAAGGAACATGAGAAACATATTCATTTACTTTTCAATTCCCTATCCCATCATGGTCTATGCATTAACGTTTCAAAATGCGAGTTTGCTGTCCCTGAAATCTCATTCCTCGGCTATCGCATCAATAAGAGTGGTATATTTCCACTTCCTGAACGAGTGAAAGCAATTATAGACTACCCTCTTCCTGAAACAGTCGATCAACTCAGACGCTTCCTAGAAATTGTGAACTTCTACAGAAGATCCCTACCTAACTCAGCCACAACACAGAAATCCTTATATGACCTTTGCCCAACTCCTAAAAAGAAGGATAAAAGCAAGTTGGACTGGAATGATACTGCCAAAAGTTCCTTCACCAAGTTGAAAACTGAATTGGCCAATGCCACTCTTCTGTTCCATCCTTCCAGCAATCTCCCACTAGTCCTCACAGTGGATGCTTCAAATTTTGCAATCGGTGCTTCAGCCCACCAGATGAGAGGGAATATCGCTGAACCTATAGGTTTCTTCTCCAAAGTTCTCTCAGTAACTCAACAAAACTATAGCACTTACGATCGTGAACTTTTGGCTGCATATGAAGCAGTTAAATACTTCAAGCATTACCTTGAAGGTCGTCATTTTGTTATCTTAACAGACCACAAACCTCTCAGTTACACATTTGAACAGCGTCCTGAGAAAGCAACTCCTCGGCAACTGAGACATCTCGATTACATTGGCCAATTCACTACTTATATCAGGTATATTCCTGGTAAACAAAATCAACCTGCAGATGCTTGTTCGAGGATCGCAGAAATTGTATTATCACCAACAATTTTACTCCAAGACATCGCCAGTGCTCAAGAAAAATGTAGAGAACTTCAAAATATCATGCAATCCGTTTCATCGTCATACTCATTCCATACTGTAAACCTGGACAATGGCCTGAAATTAGTATGTGATTCATCGACAGGCAAACTACGACCTTTCATCCCTCTCATTTACCGAAGACCCCTATATGACTCCATCCATAATTTATCCCATCCTGGAATTGCAGCATCTGTAAAATTAGTTCAAGAGAGATTCTGCTGGCCTTCGCTGAAACGTGATGTTACGTTGTGGGCCAAGACGTGTATACCTTGTCAACGATGTAAAATATGGCGTCATACCTCTAGTGAACTTGGTTCTTATCCTCCCGCTCAAAAAAGATTTTCTCATTTAAACATCGACATCGTTGGGCCTTTAACCCCTTCAAGAGGATACCGTTACCTTATGACTATCATTGACAGATTTTCTCGTTGGACTGAAGCAATCCCAATATCAAGCATAACCGCAGAAGAAATGGCCTCCACAATTCTTCATTCATGGATATCCCGCTTTGGCGTTCCTCGCTTCATCACTACCGATAGAGGCAGACAGTTTGACTGTCAACTATTCTCATCCTTGACATCCATGCTTGGCATTCATCATATAATGACCACAGCTTATCATCCTGCTGCAAATGGGGCTATCGAAAGGTGGCATCGTTCCTTAAAATCAGCTCTGAAAGCCCAACTTACTAATGACTGGGTACCGAAACTTCCATCTGTGTTACTTGGACTTCATTCTACAATCATCCCTGAAGTAGGAGTTTCACCTGCTCAACTCGTCTTTGGTGAATCAATCACTCTTCCTGCTGATTTCTTTGAAGACTCCAAGTTAGCAATCGACATACCTACACTTCTCACCCAACTTCAGGAGCATGTCAAAACTATTCGACCCGTCCCATTTCGACACCACAATAAGAAATCGATTTTTATACACCCTGATCTCATGACTTCATCTCATGTCTTCATCCGTCAAGATTCCGTAAGAAAACCGCTTCAACCAACCTATGAAGGGCCATTCAAAGTTGTATCAAGAGGTGACAAATTCTTCACTATATTGTTACCCAAAGGCGAAGATTCTGTCTCTATTGATCGGTTGAAACCAGCCTTTACATTACAAAACCATTTTCAAGCTAAACATGAGTCAGACTACCCATTAAATAATCTACCTAAAACGTTCACATCCCCAGTCACCCCAACCAACACCAAAATTAAACCAACCTACAAACAACAACGGTGTGAACAACCTGCGTACAGTTCTGGACAGCAACCTGTTCTTCTTGACACGCCCCCTGAGAGGATGACCCGCTTTGGAAGAGTGTTAAGACTACCTAATAAATATACCTCTTAACATCACGTTGTCACTGGGAGGGGAGTATGTGGCTGTGTCTAACAACTGTCATACAGTTTGTTTATATTTTTTAAATCATATGTTTTTTATCTTTGTTGACTTTGTTTACGTTTTGAACTATTCATTCTTTTTTGTTATTAATAAACCTTCTGATGTTTCGCATTTAGTTATTATTATTAGTTATCATTACACGCACCGCAGATCCTTAGGCTCTGAAGGAGAATGTTTCCCATGGGATACTCTAATGATAATCTCCCCCAAGTATATCTTTACTTATGGTCAAAGATAGGGTCTTAATAAATACAAGCGGCCCCTTTGAAAAGATGAGGTGGGATGTCATTGGAAATCATTACACCTGTCATAAGAAAAACATAAATTATTACAATCATTAATTTGAAACAACTTTACACACTTACATCACCTATAAAGCACTTCTGTTATCTAAAAAAACATAAATTAGATCACCAAAAAAGGTATCTAATCTGAGCAAAGAAGTAAACTAAAAAAAATCATATACATTATTTATACGCCTACAAATAAAAATATTAATATAATAATATTAAATTATTAATAATAAAAAAAATTAAATATTAATAATAATATTAATTGGTGTTTAAAACCCCTCTTGATATCGTTTGAGAGATTGTTTCTGGATCGGTATAAAATATAAATACCACATTTAAATTGTCCGGAAGTCCTAAGCTATACAGCCACCATTTTGTTTCCCAAAAATAATTTTCTTCTTAAAAACAATTGAACGTAAACACCTTTAAATTTGGAATACATCCCAAAGATAGGACAAATGCCCTTTAAACCTATAAATAACAGATAATCTGTGATTATGACACTATTAATATGAAATAGTTTTAAATTGTTGGCAAAGGTTTATTGTATTTTAACATATAATTAAAGTAAGATAAGCCTACATGAGAAATATGTTTATATAAATACCTTACGTATAATAAACACGGGTGAATATTACACTATTTTCTATTTGTAACGAGTTCTCAAGATGTTATAACAACGTTTGTGTCTAAGGGCTGTTATCCATGTTAAGATGTTACATGGCCAGAGCTAGAATAGTTAACATGGCGAGGTTGGCTGCCCTGCAGGGTTCGTCTACCATCAATTAAACCCTCGTCAAAATCCAATTGAGCTGATACAAGCTTTTGCCTGGTTAGCATTATAACCTTTCGTTAATTACATGTTTAAGCTCACAATTTATAACCATTTCCAGCTGAACGTATTGAAAATTGAGAAAAACGTAATAAAACAAAACAATTGACAACACTGTACGTGGTCTTTTTACTAATTAACGTGGAACTTTTGTTAGATAGGTAATTAATTACCAGTCCAATCACTAATCACTAATGACGACATTCTGTTTACGAGGCAAGCACTTTACCTCTGAACCAATTTGAAACCAAGTTAATCATTTGAACTCTTTTATAACTGCCTACTCAGTATTATTAAAACAAAGCTGTTTTGGGTACACCTCTATTTTTAATAAAGAAAAAGTAGATTCTATCAAAATATTGCCCAATGTTTTTTAAAAAATAGATGATTGGAAATAATAAATCAAGTGTTATATTAACTCAGTAGTTTTTGTTAAGAATGCAAATTGTTTAAGTACTCTACATATTATTTTATTTTGATAATTTGATCCTTGGTATTTAAATATATGAACTATGTAGTAAATACGAAACTGTAAAAATCCATCATATTCAAATTTTTTTGGATTTTTACAAGTGTTTCCAGTTGATTAACGGGTGTGTTTCTAAACGTCAATAATAAAAAATGTATTATTAAAAAGGTAAATGTTTAACTTCTACTATTAATCTTTTTCATTCCCGAAAATGTTATTATTTAGTTGAATAAATTATAATTGAACATAAAAAATGTACATGTTATTGGGTTTCCTTGGTTTAAAACCATTATGTGTTAAGTATACCATTGTTTTAATTTCTCATAATTGCAACTTTATCACATTATCAGTTCAGCTTTGCTTATTATAATTCTTAGTTCCTTCTCAAAGTTATAGTGAAACTAAATATTTTCTTTAATTTTGTTTTTGAGTTTAGGCAATACATTTGCTTATGTGGCAAATTAAAATTAAAACAATATTAAAGTTATTAGTATTAAGTAAATTAAGACGCCAGTTTGTATACGAGCCGAGGAGATTGGTTAAGGCACTCAATTTGTCGAAGTCTGGATCAATTTGTTCTCCGCCCTCGCGAGCTGGGTTGATTATGTTGACAGAGGTGATGAGGAATCTACCCCATGCGATCACCTTTCCTAGATCATCCAAACTTACACAACATAGCCTACTCCTTTAAGACTTTATTTATATTCTTGACATAATATTGTCAACATTAGGTATAATGAGTCATAAATGAAAATGAAAATATCACAATTAATTTCCTAGTCCAAAAAAATTGATAACTATTTTTTGATAACTATCAAACAAGGATTTTGCAGGGAACTTCAATTGCTGTTTTAAATTCCTTTAGAAAATAAAACGAAACATGAACATGGGAATCCTCCTTAAGAGATGCAAAAGTACTTCTCACTTTAATGAATATATATATATATTTGTGTGTGTGTGTGTGTGTGTGTGTGTGTGTGTGTGTGTGTGTGTGTGTATACAATACAAGTGTTTGTGTACATATACAAGAGTATTTACCAAAACATTATATGATGAGTCCGGTAACGTACCAGCACTAACCGAAGCGAAATTGTTGAAGATTTGGTGGATTCCCATATAACCTATGTTAAATAACTGGTGCCACGGTTGGTGCGACTGAGCAAGACCAACGATCTTCTATCTATTACTAATGATTACAATGATGTTACAATGATTTCTTACTTTAATCTATTGGAAAATTGTTTTCAACATAAAAACGCACTCGACGTAAAATTCTATGGGGATTTTATATTGTACAGGTATATAATTTAGAACATTAGTCAGTAAGTTGGTCCACACAGCTTATCTAAGCAACCATTTTTTTAAACAAAAACATCTGACCAGGAAAAATATCGGCTCGAAAAAATAATAGTTCGTAAGAATAAAAATACATCCTACAAATCAATTATCACGTTTTTAAGTTGACAATATCCGGGCGAAAGCAACGCACGACCGGAACTCGTCTCGCTTCGTGTCGTCTCAGTAATTCCCAGGAAACGCGTTAATTTCCAACATCCAATCACAACAGGAAATGTCAACTGTCGACCAATCACAACGCAGAACGCAGAAACGCTAAACATTCGTATTTTGTCATCTTACAGCTTTTAATTAAATTTACACTCATTTACGAAACAAATAAAAAGGTGGCATAAAACCCTGCTTTCTTTAGTGCGATACCAGAAAAACTAGCTTCAAATTTTAATTATATTTATACATTGCTTTTGTTGAAAAAATATTAAAAATCTATACTAAAATTAAATTTAAAATTATATGTTTGAAAACTCTTCATTTGGTCTAGATGCTGTGTAACCAGGACTAGGGCGCGGAAACGACATATCTAGACTGTTAAACGTAGATAAATAATGGTAGTAAATACCAAATTATGTTAGTATATAATCAAGCAATAAAAGATCCAAGTTTTAATTAATGTACTCAGCTCAAAAGCAAAATGGAGTTTATAAAAAACAAAAAATGTATAAACTTTCCTTGGAATTTGTACTTTTTTTACAACGTATAATGTATTTATGAGCATGAAATGTTTATAATTAATTTAGCATAAATAAAAATTTAAATAATACATTAACAAAAAGAAATGAAAAGATTTCAACGATACATTTTCATGTTATCATTTAGTAAAAGGAACCCAATGAATAGCCTGTCAAGCAAAATCTACTCAAAGTTTCAAACAAATCGACAATATTCTTCGCCACTGAACCGTGAATCATGTACCAGTGCAAATGCTGTATGTCTGTTTCAATAACAAGTTTCAATGATTTTTTCTAGATCCTTTAAAACTAAAAGGACATATTCAAATTTTTTTATAATATTTTAAAATATTTATAATATTTAATATAATATTATAAATATATTTTAAAATATTTTTCATCCATTAAACATCAGTATTATCTTAACATAATTTTAAAGCTTTGAAAATACCTGTATGTTGAAACAAATGTGTTTTAAAGAAAAACTATCAAATATTTCTATAGCTTGTTTGCTTGTTTAGTAGGTCCATTTTTGTTGATGATAATAGAATTATTGTATTTTGTGTGTTAAAAAAATCAAGTGACATTTTTATGGATAGCCATAAATAAGTTATAATAAACAAGTTAGCTTGTATTTGAAAATACCATTCAGTGATGTCTCTCAAGAAGGAAAGTTTGTGACATTTTAGAGTCACAGGTGAAATTCGGGTTGGCTTTTAAACTTTGCACTACCTTTGAATATTCTGCGATACATTTATCTTTTAGAGTGGAATCCAAAGCTTCCACATTGATAAATCCAAGTTTTTATGACGCCTCCATTTTCCAGATTTCTTTGTGATTAGATTAGATGGTCTATTACCAAATAAAGGCTAGCAGGAAAGCTTTAGCTATGACAGGTATGTTTTTTTGTGTAGTTACATAGGTCTCTACAACTGTTTTAACTATTATAATTTATAATTTTTTCATAAATAAATCTGTGAAAATAAATAGTTAGTATTTAACTAGCTTTATAAACCAGTTATATTCATCGTGTTTTGTTAATTAATTGATATTCAACATTAACTGCATCGGCTTTGTCAAACAACAAAACACAAGAATAAATTACTTTAATAATACTTATGTTTTATGATACCCATTCCCCATACGATGACTACATAAACAGATATTGGTAATAAGTGAATAATAGAAAGTAAGCGAAACCATTAGGATGTCATTAATGCAGATCACCTCCCGGGTCGACCGAGCACGTGCTACACCAACCCCTTGGCCAGCGAGTCATTGTCGACGACATCCAGCACAGCCACATGCTAATTCTCAACTCTCTAATTCTACAACAGGAATACTTATTCCATAGCCATAGACTATTAGGTCGAAACTTTTATTTCTTATTTTAAACCTTAAAAAATTACCTTAAAGATTTACTGTGATTATTAGGAATAACTACAGTGGTTCAACATTTATCTTAGAGGAATTGAAGTGTTTTATAATTTTAATTCTAAAACATTTTAGTTAAAATTTTAATTTAAGTGATTTTTCAAAAACTTACAAACAGTAAAACAGTGCATCGAATTTGGAGTTGGCTCCTTTGCTTATGTAGCAAACCAAATACAACATTTTTGCAAGTTTCTTCAACAACAAAACTTCGATCCAGTGTCTACATGCAGTAAATACTTCCCTACTTATTCATGCAAAATCAGAGATCAGAAAAGGGGACAGAAACCTACAAAACGTCCAAACCTCTCCTTCGAGTAGAGCAACATTGGGCTGATTAAAAAATAAATTAATAAGGCAAATTTTTTGCCAGATTTTGGAAACACTACAGAATGTCAATATGAGGATCGAAAGAGGCAAATATTAGTTTATTATTGGATCTTGCAGGCAGTAATTTGATTGGAATGAGGAGGTGTAGGGAGGAGTCAAAGTCAACTTTGTAAGTTGGGATTGAACTAACTTGGTCTTATACCTTCACTTCGCTGCATTCTCTATGTTGGCCTACTAGGCCTGATCTTGACTCGCCTGAGTTAATGCGCAAGTATTACAGGGGAAAAAATAAGATGTTTGGATGTAGTGCATTTATTCAATAGGTTTAACAGCTATATCAATTTGATACTAGTCAGTCCTTACTTAGTGTTAGGAAATAAGCCACTTATTAATTTGAAAATTGTTAACCTAAAATTGCAAAAATGAAATAAACTCTTCCTTTTTTATTTGGTTATAGTTTACTACAAAACAGTGTAGTTACAGACTTATAATTTGGAAATTGGTTTAAAACCACGATCAATGTAAGAAAAATAATAATATTTTAGAAGTATCTTGTCACTACAGCCAAATAACTTTTCCTAAAGCTACACAAATGATGTAAACTTTACTTTACTGATTTTGGAATGAAAAATTATACTTTACCTCCAAATTTGCACCGTGAAAACACGAAATACTGTAAGAAGTGCGTTAACACGCAAAACCGTCTGCGTGCAAAAATAAGTTGGCAGCACTGGCTCTAAGTCAGCTGGCCAGCTGTTGTTCTGCTGAGCTTCAGCCAAGATGTTTCTATTTTATTGATTTGGAATTTTATTAGCATGTAAATTAGTTGTGTTGTATTCAAATGGATGTTGACAGTGATTATTGATTATTCTTCTACACCAGAACGATTGAAAGAATTAGCAAGGGGAGTGTGTCTTTAGATATTTTACAAGAGCAATCTAAATAAAAAAAGCATGAATAATTTACTTAATGATGTAAGATCATAAAAAATATTTCTGTTTATAGATATACGTACGATTCTTGACCAATTTTTATTTTTCATGGTAACTTTAGGTAAAATATAATGTGCAACTCGAGTGAAAGTGAAATTGCCTACCTCGAGAAACCATTCCACACTCACCTATGGTTCATGTGTAAGGACTCCTTTCAAGTCAGGCAGTTGCCCACTTTGCTCATCGCACAATTAACTATTAATAAATTAGCTAGTCAGGAAACATCGGCACTAAAGTGCAAAAATGTAAAATAGTAAACAATGTGTAAGATGCAAGAGCTCATTACTATATTTTCAAAAGTAAGGGGGTTGGTTGAAAGAATGTACGAAAATAAAATAAAACCCCTCTTCAAAATGTATAGAATAATAAAAAGTCATATAAAAATAGTTGTTCTCGTTATTATAAAAACTACAAGATTTTTTCTCATGGTTACAGAATGTAATACGCTATGACCCCATAATGTGAGACAAAACTCTCATTAAATTTATAGAGATTTGAGGCTTCAGTGTACTAATTCCTTGTAAAACCTTTTGTCATAAACATCGTTAGTGAGATACTACTCGTATACTCACTGGGGAAGTAAACAGGAGATTACAAGATTAGACTGTTTTGCAAGGGATTGCAACATAATAAATATTCGGCTATGAAATATGACATCGTAAAATTAAATATTATTTAAACCATAATTTTACACTCTTAAATTGTTATAACTTTGACTACGGGGTTCTCAAAATAGTGTAATAAGTAACCGTACGAGTATATAGAGAAAGAAGAATATGATTTTTCATTTAGCACTAGGAGGTGTAATTGCTGGGAAATAGAGAATATAAAGTGCTTTAAAAAGTGCGTAAAATGTGCGTGGCCATGTACGTGAGAATCTTCCTATGGTTTCAGTAAACTTCGTTATATTTAGTTACAGGCACGAATATTCTAAAGTCTTAAAAATGTATTAAATAAATATTCTCTTTTAGTTTATTAGAAGGTAATGTTGAGTAATATTACATTTACACTTGAAATGTGTTTTCATCCCAACTTATCACTTCCTGTAAATATTTCGTGCAAACTAGGCTTTCATATTGACAGCCGGAATTTTTTTGTCACTATGAGACTGCCAAATACAATGAAAAGTATTAGAAAATTGTTTAAAAAATACAGGGTATTTGAATAATCTACACCACTTACACACACACACACAAAACATTTCACGACCCTTACGACTTAAATACACTTTACGGTCCTAAACCAATTTGTGGCATCAGCTAGCTAATAGTTACAAATATGGCCAAGGAAAATGGCTACATATACATGGACTAGGACAATTAATTTTACATTTGGTAACAACGGCCGAACAAACCCTTAACTCAATCTTTTATCCATTTAGGAAGAAGGGAAAAATGATATCAATATATATATATATATTGATATCATTTTTATCATTTTATATATATGATATCATGATATCATTTTATATATATATATATATATTTATTTATTTATAATTTTCACGGTGATATAGTCGTCCGAACGTACAGGTGCAGACTGTCGTTCGCAGGCCCTGACAAGTATGTCCGGACCATTTATCTCCTAAAATCAAAAAATCTACACGAGGAAATCTAGGAATAATAAATTTTTAACTTAATTATGTAAGTAGGAAGCATATTTCAAAGGATTTTTTCCATAATATTATTTCATGTTTTCTTATAATGTTATAAATATTATAAAGTTTTTGGGCTTCTTTGAACTCTTTCGTCTATTTTTTTCAAATTTGTTATTTTAATTTGGCAATATAAAAATATAGAGAAAAATACATAGCAATATGTTTTTTTAATGGATTAAACTGTCTTCAACCCTAAAAAATACTTTATTTAACTAACTACAGGATCCGGCAACTAATGAGTTTTAATTTTCGCACAGTTGACGGCACTGTATTCAGGGGTTGTGTGTATAACGTTATACAAAACAGTTAAGTCTTATGATGTACATTGTTGGCAGTCTTTAATTCCTCACCTTGAATGCCTTAGAGCAGTGAACCATCAAGCATCGAGCGTTTGTCGTCGAGGAGTATTTTTAAAGTCACGATTTTTTCCGTTGCAACTTTTCAACTGCAGCTTTGCATACATTTCAATGCTTGAAGATGGGGAAGAATCGCAACCCAAATCACAATTAAGTTGTGGGTTGATTATTTTAGGCCGTTAGAATCACCCTAATAATACTAAAGCCTGAAATCATGATTAATAACGGCATTTTGATAATTCTATGTATTGCTATCAGTAGATTTTAAAACTATATCACACACGAGATAATAAGAGATTTTCGTTGGATGTAGTGTTCTCTTGTGTGGATTAACGTCCGCACTATTGAATACTACGTTAATCTGCAAAGACCATCATCATAATTAGACTAATTCGTAATCAGAGGCCGTGGTTCGGATTCCACGTTAAACTGTAGGTCCCTTAGTTTCCATCGGCTGTTGGCCTATTTATTAATAACAGTCGTCCCGTCTAAGGAATATAACCTTAGTCAGTAACAAGACTACAAGATCGCGCCACAATCATCTTACAGTCAATCCTCATTCGTACTTGGCTTAAAATACCTACCTTGTGTTATGGTCACCATTTCAATAATCTGATATAATCTAATCCAATCTACCGCCCAATCACAAATGAATCATTTAAAAAATGTTGCCATACTACTTTTGTTAGATCAAATAATTGCCACAAATCTAATATCTCTTGACTATTAGTAATATGTTATATTGATTGCGATAGCTACCAGAATGGTAAAACACAAAGCCCGTGTGCCTTGCACTGTCAATAGAACACAGCTAGATGAGATTATGGTCTAGTTAATTACGTATCGCTAAACAAAACAATCGCTCTATGGAGCAATTCGATATATTTCCCTAGGCATCACAAAACACTGAGTAATTCATTGTGGCCGGTTTGTAACCGTTTCAATCAATTGGAAGATTAGTTTACCCTAAAAGGATTACTCAGAGTAATGTATGAAAATAAAAAATAAACCTTTAAATGAATTAACTCGTAAATAATATATTATAATTTCGTAATCAATTTATTTTTAAGGTGCTGTTCAAACTCCTCTGAAATATATCCACCGAAAAGTAATATATCATTTCATTTATTCCAATCGAATGATTTCACATATTATAATTTACTAGCCAAAGTACCCGTTCTTCGCACGGGTAAAAAAGGCTGAGAGGTGTAGGCTCTACAGATACATTTAAGTTATTGATAATTAATTCTTTATTGTTTACAAAATGACAAAACACGTGTCTACGTATATATCTAAACATGACAAAGTAACATATGTCAAATATTGGGAGAGGATAAGCATTAACGTAATAGAGGCATCGGGAGAAAATTATAAAATCTACCATAATTTCGAACTAATAATTCACTAATTTCGATCCAACGTTTATGTTGTAAAAAATTACTTTTATTTATTTTTCTTCCCGAACTGTCAAATGTAAAGTAAACGGATGTTGACATTAAAATGTAAACATTGAATCCCATATTTAAAGCAACCATGTCTTCTGCTTCTCGAACTGTCAAATTTTAGTGTTCACAGCTGTTGACATTCAAGTAATTTTATGTTTTCATTTTCTAAAACTGTAAACATTGAAACTTAGGACGTTCACAGGGCGTAGCCCGAGAGGATTTTAAGGAAATGAGTATGCCTATGTGTTGCATGAGTTTAAGATCTGTCTTTGTGTAAAATTTCAAACTGTTTGGTTCAGTATTTTTTGCGTTCACTTGCCACAACAAACCCACAAACACACAAACCCACAAACCCACAAACACACAAACCCACAAACATACAGAAACCACCTCTTCTTTATAATATTATAGATTACCACGAAAAGATTTTACAATCTATGTAAAAAAGGTGGGATTAATTAAAAAATATTACTACTATTATAATGTCAGCAATATTTTAACTAATGCAGAATTTCCACATAGGAAAAACCCCGTGCGTGGAAATGAGTCGTTTTATCAAATTTTGAAAAATATAAACATAACAAAAGATAACACATAACTAAAAAAAAAATAAAGTATTTTGTGAAGAAATTAACTTAGGAGACTGCTGCCTAAACTGCGATGAAGAGAAAAAAAATTTTATGAATAGTAATAAAAAGATAGTGTTTTCTGAATTGATACAAAAAAAAAATAAATAAATAAAAATGGAATTTGAATCGATTTAGGCAAAAAAAAAACAACTCTGGGAGAAATATGGAATCCCATCAACCACTTCCCCCCCATAAAGGCAATCAGATTCACATACATTCCTTCACTCAAACATACAAGCACACCAGCAAACACACAATCTTTTACGCCATCAAGCAGGAAAGTTAATGTCTGTAGGTTGAAGTCAAGACAATGTTGGCCCCCTGTCTGCCAATCGCTATGAGCCACTGTAAAATTCGTTTTTTGTAAACCGTCACCGTACAGTCACAGTTCCGTAGGTCTTGAGGTAGATTGTTGAATAAAGTGTGTGCAACATAGTAACAGTTTGTAGTGGAAAAGGTTTTTGTCAGTCTCGGTACACGTATACCTACCCCCAAAGCATGTCTTGTTCTGTAGTCATGGGATGTGCGTTCAAATAAGTCACCGGAGTGTTTAAAAATGAATAGTGCCAATGTTTTTATAAATAGCTGCTTAACGTCCAGAACACTCATCTCAGCAAATAGAGCATCCGAAGGGTAGCGACGACACCTTCCTAGGGCAGCTTTAATTATAGCCTTTTGCGTGACCACAATTGGCTGCAAATTGCCACTGTATGCACCGCCCCAGGCTATCATCCCACCCTCAATGAGTGACTGCACATAAGCATAGTAAGCAATTCTGATTTCATTTATATCAAGTACCTGGTGAAGCTGGGAAAAAGCAAATATAAATTTTCTCAATTTAGAATTTAGATATGAAACGTGATCTGTCCATGAAAGTTTAGAGTCAATGATTATGCCTAAATATTTGTACTTTTGAACTCTATCAATCAGAGGACAGTCACAAATATTGTTTTCTTGTGTGTCACACGAATGTATTTTTAGTTCATTGTTGGGCGTGTCTCCACTGGCTCTAAGGGAAATTGGCATGAATTTAGTTTTATCTATATTGAGTGTTAAAACATTTTGGTCAAACCATTTTTTAATTTTAGCCACTCCCCTTTCAGCAATCGCAAAAACTGTATCCCAATTTTTCCCCTCAAACATAACTAATGTATCATCTGCAAATAGGTAAAATTTCCCCATAACATCTAAATTTACAATATTATTTATATAAATTAGAAATAATAAAGGGCCCAGCGTGCTTCCTTGAATAACCCCATAATCTACTGATTTTAAACTTCCCTTAGCTCCATTTATCGAGACAAACTGCTTTCTATCATGAAAATATGATTTAAACCATTGCAATGCCAATCCTTTGACACCAATCAATTCGAGCTTTTTAAATAGCATACACCTGTCTACAGAATCAAAGGCTTTAGCTAGATCAAAAAATACTAATAATACCCGGTTCCCCCTACTTATTGCTAAATTAATATCTTTACTAACTTCAAACAAAGCATCCGAAATATTAATTTTTTTCCTAAACCCAAACTGCCGTGAAGTTAAAATATTGAGTTCGTGCAAGTAGCTACTTAATTGATCTTTTACTATTTTTTCCAAAATCTTTGTAAACACGCTCAACAACGAAATCGGCCTAAAATTGGAAGGTTTAGTGACGTCATCCGCCTTAAAGAGCGGAATAACTTTGGCAATTTTGAAGGCATCAGGAAACGCGCCCGACCGGATACTCACGTTCGTAATGTGTAAAAGTGGGTGCCGTAGAGTCTCCCAGTTGTCTTTTAGTAAATCTGCTGACACACAATCATACCCCGGAGCTGAGCCTCCGCGTAGTCCAGTAACATAGTGGAATAGTTCTTGTTCTGTCACAGTTCGTAGTGTCAGGACAGAGTCAGTGGCGTAGTCAGCGTCATCAACCACAGGCGGCCCGCTACTGTCTATGTTTGCTGCCAAGTTCTGTCCTACTTGAGAAAGTAATCATCATTGAATAATTCGCATTGCGTTGGATCCGAGTCTGTTTTGTCAAGTCTGTTTTCGTGAACAAAAAGTAAAAATCTTAAAATATAATTTTACACTACATAACCCGACAACCTTCAATTAATAACCAAAATTTTTATTTTACTAGTTCGTAAAAAATCTCAGAAATAAAAAGTAATTACTACCTCCTAAAATTTTTCAGATTATTCTTTTTATTCTTTTTTAAAGAGTTCTTTAGTTCCAAAAATAGCTGTTTTATACGATATTAGTTTTACTTGTTTTTTTTCCCAACTTTTTAAACAGACAACTAGTAATCAAACACAAGTTTATTCTTTTATAGAGCTATAAAAACAATTTTTAAGTAGATTTATTTTTGTTTTAAATTAATAGGCTATTCATAGACAACATTATTAGGTGTAGTAGTAAGACAGTATATATAGACTGTAAACTTCAGAAAGCCAAGTCCGTGGGTTACGTAAAATTTTCTTAAAAAAATTAATAAAAGGGAAAACTTCATGAAGTTTACAAAATAGGTCCGTATAATATGAAAATACATACACAAATATTTTTAAATAAATACTTTGAAAACTTAATATCATAAATTATTACATATTTTTTAAACCAATGCTATATGTATAAATAAATTTGAAAACTGTAATCGTGATGTGTCTGAACAATGGAAATTATCAGTTACTTGACTGGAGGCCAAAGGAATTAGTGCATTGACAAAATTGAGCTTTATAACGGGACATTGATAATTGAGCCACAGTCTATCGTTAGGAAATAAACAGTCATCTTGTCTTGGTATTGTCAGGTCATCAAGGTAAACCTTTTGCTGAAACCCTGCCTACCCGAATCAACAATAATAATTCCTTATTTTTAACTCATGCCGCAGCAGTTGAAGTCAAAAACCTTGTTCATAGTTTAAAAAACCAAAAAAGTCACAGGTTTTGACAAAGTAAATGTGAAGCTATTAAAACACATAATTGAATACGTAGCACCAATTTTAGTTCGCATAATAAGTATTAGTTTCAGAAAACACTTTTTCCAGAAAGTTTAAAAATAAGCTCAGTAGTACCTATCTTAAAACCAAGACTTATAAGCTGGATAACGTCAGGCCAATAATCTCTTCTATTTTCTTCAAATTAATTGAAAAAATATATTGTTAAGATTATCTATTTTTTAATAAATCTATCTTTTTCAGTTATAGGTAGTTTGTTTTTATCAAAGACAGGTCGACTGAAGATGCTTTATTAACTGTAATTGAGCTCATTTTAATTCTATAAATTAAAAACAAAAACAATAGGACTCTTTATTGATTAAGAAATATTTTTTGACATGGTAAACTACAAAATTCTTTATAATTAACTTGAGGCTGCCAGTACTATAGGCATTGCTTTGGAGTGGTATAAACGTTTTATTAATGGGAGATAGCAGAAAGTAATAATTGAGAAATTTGTTAGTCATTTTTAGTAACACTCTCTGTTCTTAGTTTTTATAAATTATATTTTAGAATTTAATTTCATAGGAAATATTAATGATTTTGTAGATGAGGTCGCAAGCACACACACACACACACACACACACACACGCGCGCGCGCGCGCGCGTTTTTATGCTCAAAAGAATACAGTTTTTATTGCAAACTCTTAATTCTTAACTGAGATCTTTTGTTACTCATAAAAAGGTGTGACATAAATAAAATGCAGGTAAATGTGAGTATAACCAAATTTATCAATTTCAATTCCTTTCGTTGTGGCCCTCCTTCTCCCTTAATATTTCATTCGATGACCTCCACAGCTTACTTATAGATACCTGGAAAATTTAAATAAGAAAGTAGTAAAGAAATACCCCGTCGCAGCAGACCTACGTACTCAGCAAAAATGTTAAAAAACAGATTATACCCGGGCATAGAGGGTGAAAACCAACACAATACCCAACTACAAAATCACCAATCACAACAACCAACAAGATAGAAGAATATTTAAATTTAATACTATTCAAAATTATTAACAAATTTAAAACAAAAAATTAAATGAAATTTGAACAAGAATTTATATTAATATTATTTATTTACACTTAAGACTTTACCCTGTCATGATGCTACACTAAGTAGCGAAGTGTACATTGGGAGAATAAAGGTTTTTTAAATCTACAGGCAAAAAAAGGTAAAAGATTTTACTATATTTATAAATATCTAACAACTGGAAATCATAAAATACGAAGTTAAGATTTCAAATTAGAAAATTTTAATTTTTATGAAATTTATGTAAAGTTCCACTTTTAAGAACCCTCTACCTTTCTCTAATAAACTCAAGGCTAGTAAGCTTTACACAGCAGTCAAATGACAAGTTTTTAAGTGATGCTAGCCTGTTAGGTACGGTATAATAAGATTTCTCAGATGTAATTATTTAGTTTAACTGGTCACGCAGCTTGATAACGTGGTCAGTTTAAATTTCTCAAAAATTCCATAGCTGTATTTATGTGTTATATTTTAATGAGAAATATATTAATTTTTTGAAATTATAAATCTTGTAATTGTTAAATATCTGTTGCTCAACAACGTAATACATTTACAGGCACAATGAAGCCTGTTATTCTGGTTACTGAAAATATGTTTTTGCCACTTTTCATGTCATGTCATACTTCCTTAAACATGACTGCCTGAGCCGTAGTGTGTAGTGTATAGTTTTCTTTGCAAGTAACATCATTAAGAAACACGGCTAAAAGAGAGAAAATATTTCCTTGGAAGAAAGGCTAAATTTGATCATTTTTAAACATTTGAATACATTATCCTCAATATTTACTGTATCCAATGGATACAAAACCACGTTGAAAAATCAGCAAAATCAAAGATTTAATACTTCAATTCCTTTTTAGACTCAAAGAAAATGCAAACGCGAGTTGTTCATCTCTCGATACCGGTCCCAACGGAACTGCGTTCTGACTGGCTGACGTCTGACATTTCCGGTTGTGATTGGTGGTTGATAATTAACGCATTTCCGGGGAATTAACACAGTGATGTACAACCCTCTGCGTCGCGCTGAGTGGCAGCGAGGTTTGGTGTGAACGGTCAAACCACGTGACAGCACACAGCTGTACACGCTCAGGTAGTTCATAAAAATATAGCATTTTTCAATGTGTTAAGGGTTATTTTGGATTGAAACTATCCCACAAGATTGTAAAGTTAATTTTTGTTATTTTAAAATTCAATATTTTAACTTAAAACTAAATTCCTACATTTCACTTCCCATGTACATTTTTGACATCGATAAGTCTTATCTCTGGCGGGGGGTGTATTGGGAATCCGTCAACCCGAAATTCGTAACGGAAGTGCCGTCGTATGGTTATAATAACAGATGTTTAGAGGAACTGAAAATATTCCCTTTAGACAACAATGATCTAACCTAATTCCCAGAGGGAAGTACAGTACATACAATATTTTTTTCATCAAAACTACTCCAGGATTTGACTTGTAAAATTAAGACCGAAACTCGTATGGACCAGTTAAAATTTTCGGTTAGTTCTTCAATCAAAGTTATTACCTATTTTATTAGGTTTTAGTTTAGGTGTACTTAAAAAAGCTACGTCTATTGAAACAACATCACAAACCACCAACTCAACAGGGGTTATCTTACATCTTTTGACTCAAGAGCCAGTGGATCTACCGGTGGAGGTTTGAGGCTGAAAGTGCAACCATCACCATCTTGCTGAGTAGCAGACCAGCTGGGAGACTGACTCGACGGGTCGATGGACCGCGAGGGTAATATATGATATCCGATGTACAAACTTTAATGTACTTTTATTCAAATAAAGATATGTCTATGTCTATGTCTATGTCTATGTCTATGTCTAGGCAGCCCTAATTGTACATACAGGGTAACGAGTGTCCTCTGGAGAAACGGAAAAAGAAGGTGAGAGTGGAGTTCGCCTGATAGCAGATATGGAGTATGTTTCACGGTGAAGAGTTGTTGTAGAAATCACAAATATTGAAGATAATGCTTTGTCGGGACGAGATCTGGTACGTTTTATTCCAAGCTGTACTGATGTCCAAGAAGTCTGAACTTCATTGGCTTCAGTAACAGATAGCTTTTCTGAGTTGTTTCTTTTGACCCAAAAACCAGTGGTCTAGACTTAATAATGTGCTAAATAGTTTCAGGCTAGCCCCTCCAATCTTAGGGGAAGGCTTTAGTGAGTTACAGTCTTTCAAATTATGAATAACGCATTTCCTCCTCTTCGTGAACAAACTCAACAGGTGATACTTGTGGTTTAAAAAAAACTCTTCTTTCTGGTATCGTATTCCGTTTGACGATAAAATTTTACTCGCAAACTTAAAATGTCTAAAACCACACCAAACTTCAATTACGTTTTTGGGACGTTAATAGCTCTGTAATATATGTGTTAGGCTAGTTGGGAGCTATGACAAATTTGGATCAAAAGGTTTTATTGATTAGCTTCTTAATAGGTTACGTATTACCGACATTATTTTGTAACATTGTGTTTCCAATAGTATACTCCTAATTTGTTCAGTAAACATTGTTTAAGACTGTAACTGCCTAAAAAGTTAACTATGTGTTCTCCTCAAAAAGTGATCACAAAGCTATATCTTTCAAAAGTAGAATTAATTATACAATTCTAAATGAATATCATCCGGTTTAGAATTTGTTTGATGGACCATGGCAAATACATTTTAGAGAATGTCGTACAGTCTCTACAGGGAATTTATCTTTTAAATGGAAAGAAAATGTTTTACTTTGCATTAAATTTAAACCAAATGAGAATACTAGCAAGCTGGGCTTGGTTTGTCTAGTGTTTACTGTAAGGGGTGTATGCACATAGGCTAAGGCTAATTACACCAGCGAAGGGAGGATTGTATGGGATGCTTGGTAGAGAAGATACTGGCAGGGAGAACACAACTAGGTTCTGACGAGGGCTTAATTGATGGAGGACTGAATCCTCATGTTTGAAACAGTCGTGTTAACTAAACTACAATCAAGTGATTAATGTTGATTCCGTTACTATTCTTGATTTATTCATGATGAAACAATTTCTCGGCTAACATATTTCAGTAAACAATTCGTGTATTCATAGTTAACGTTTGTCATTAATAACATATCTATTGATGATACGAATAATCAATATCAATTAATTGTTCAAAAGGTTTAATCCAATATTGAAAATCCAATACTTGAACCATAAAAGTAATTTACAGCTATGAACTTTTAATAGCTGTTGTAATAAAGTTGACTATTGTAAGGTAAAGTGGAGAGTTGTAAATATTTATATACTATATACATTTCATCAGACAAAATAGCTTTATGATACTGTGCACAGATAATAAATTAAAAATATTACTATTAACTTAGTTTAATTGAAATTTTAGAATACTTAAAAGTAAAAAAAATATTATGCATTGTTAAATGTTCGTCTTGCTTTTAACCAAGTCACATTTTAAGAGTCAGCCTCCGTCTATCTTCATTTATAGGACTCTAGACTTGGAAAACTAATTGTATTTTAAGGTTCAAGTACAAGTAACTTCCGACACAACTCAAGACTTAAAGCATCATATCATTCCCTCATACCTTTTTACGGTACCACAACTCTTGTTTATGTTTTTTAAGGAGTTTAGTATAATATAAATTACTTACTGAATCAAACTGAAAATCATTTTGATTTCTTTCATATTTTTTACAGTAGACATAGTTAAATTACAGTGGATCACACTAATAAAACTGGCACGGTAGCTCAGGGGTGACATGCTGGCCCAGTAATTTAACTTATTTGTCCAATGAAAGTACGGTATATAACTTACAAGCATATGCAGGTCTCACAACGAATTCGGGATGTAGGTTCAACGAGATTCCGTGTTCCAAATAAGCTCCAGGTAACAATGTTACGGCAAATCAACACATTGACGAGCTACGTGATCAGCTGTTGAGAGCTACGTGATCAGGTGATGACGGGAACGTGACTACCTTTCTCTCAATAACAGAGCCACTGCTGCCAATATGTTTTTTCTTTTTTTATCAGCAAAATTTTAATAAATTTCATGTCTTTTGAGAACAATATCAAATGTAGAAAGTGTATAGGCATTGTTTTGTGTGCAAGGGAAGGGGTGTGTATGGATCACTCAAATATAGAATCCTCATTTTAACAATGCTGACACACAAATGTACATTGTCAGCTCAGTAAGTAATTAAATATACAGTATTATGTTCTTGACCATTGCACTACTTTTTTCAGGATCGGTTGATTGTATTACCATGGGGTTGATTAAAAACTAAATTTAATTTACGTTGTTATTGTAAAATATACTGAATAACTATTAGTTATATATATTGTATTGTTATATTGTATATAAATATATACATAATATTATAGTAAAATAAATATATTAAATTTTTAAATTTAATATTAAATTATCCGTCTTATGTTAAAATCACATGAAATTTGTAGTTTCCACAAGTTTTTCTCAGTAACGTAATGAGTTTTCAGTTTTATTTATTTTTCGTCTCGATTTAATTCTCCTCTTGTGTGTTTAGTGAATTATGTTTACAAGCACAAGAGGGATTACTATCACCTTGCCTCCAACTTTGTTGTTCTAAAACTCATTTGAGCTAAACACTAGTTGAAAATATTACCGAGAATAATATGTTAATAACATAATGTTAATAACATTAGCACATTAGCGTTTATAATTAATGTTAAAAGTTCAATACAAGCACATACTAGCGACCACCAATATACAGGCAAAATACAAATTTAAGGTAGTCTAATTTTTTTTTCCCACGGTACATATTGTTAGAGGTTACATTCTTTAGAATCCCTCAAATCTCAATATGTTTGCGTCTGTCCATTATTATCTTTAAATAATAAATATAAACTAACTACAGTTACTTAATAAAATCAAACTGAAATAAAATTGTGTTATAAAAGTATAAAGTTGTATAATGAAATAAAGGCAATTTATTGTTTAAAATCACCACTGAGTATTTAACCACATATATCTACACCGATTATTCGTAACTATATTAGAAAAAAATATTTCAATGCAATCTAAAATTATTTGTAAAAAAATTGAATTAATCACATTTTCAAAATTAGGGATGCATTAGAAATATAACTTTATATAACTTGAAAAAACTGAGATAAGAGAATATTTAGTTATTTGAGCATACATTATTATTACGGCTAGTGGTATTCAAATATACAAAGCAACACACACGCTAACTACATAAACAGTATTAATAATCGTTGGTGTTCGGTCGAGATTGCCTGTCACTAGCAACCATCTGCGCCTGATAGAGCTGCGCTGCGCTGCGCGTCCTACAACATCAGCACCACCTACAAAATCATCATTCATGCGTCATTATGCGTCTACTATTGAAGATACTTCAAAACCTACAAATTAAAAATCATACCACCAATCAATAATATACCAGTAACTATTTATGAATGTAATTGCAAACATGTAGAGTATTTGTTCATTTGCTGTAATTATTGGTTACAAATAAAAATTGTTAGGTATAAAAATATTTTTATTTCTGGTCGATATTTTTATACAGTTAATAAAAACTGTTGACAAAAAAGAACAAAATCTATATCAATGAGAAATTATAATGAGCTTTAACGTGTGTGTGTGTGTGTGTGTGTGTGTGTGTGTGTGTGTGTGTGTGTGTGTGTGTGTGTGTGTGTGTGTGTCCGGGTAGTGTGTGTCCGGTGTATGTGTGTGTGTGTGTGAGCGGGTAGTAGATAAAATGAAGCTAATTATTTTAAAATCCTACTGTTAACCCAACATATTATTGTTAATGAAGTTATTTTCCTTCAAAATGACTTCAGTGAAATACTCAAGTAATTATATAAACTAGTACGAAATTAATGATCTTCTTTGTACTTAAAAGGTAAAATGAGATTATAGCTGTAGCGCAGCAAATATTTAGCTCTTCTTTAGCGAAGCCAGCGAGGGTGCAAGGAAATGACATTTTAAAATTAAATTTGTGTAAAGTATATTAAAGCGGTGGGAACTAAATTAACCAAGAAAATGACATCCTTGCTTGAATAATGGTAATCTATATTTTTCCATAAACTAAAAAAGTACGAACGTAATAAATTTTCGTCATATTTCTGTGAAAACGATAGTTTTAATGTATATAAACCATCGTTAAAAATTATACAACACGATTTAACTCAATTGAAAATAACAATACAAATTACATGTATAAACCTTTATATTCATTCTAACATTAACGAAATCATATGTTCAATATTAAACATTTACTGTCAAGACAATCACATATTTACATTAAATATTGACAAAAAACTCGTCCTGAGCGCACGCTATCTTGTGTCACCCCGCTAACTCGGAGGCGGCGTGTTGTGGTTATTTGTTGTGTTACCGTTTTTTATAATATATATATATATATATATATATATACATATTCTGATTCCACAATAAACTGTAGGTGCATTAGTTGCTATCGGCTGTTGGGCTATTAATTAACAGTCCTGTCTAAGGAACATGTCGGCCTTAGCCAGTAACAAGACTACAAGATCGCACCACAATCATCTCACACTCAATCCTCATTCATACTTGGCTTAAAATACCTACATTGTAGTACGGTTGCCATTTCAATGATCTAATATATCTAATCTAATATTTCCCAAAGGGGAGTAAATGCATTATATTTCTATGAATATTTACCATCGCATGTTTTTTTAAATTTTGTAACTGTATTTTGAGATTTTGAGTAATTATTTATGGATTTTTGTTCAATTCATATTATAAACCCAACTGAGCTGATACAAATCAAGAATCTACTAAACATTATGTTTTGGCAGTTCAAAGGTTTGCATGTTGTGACTCGAGTTCCAGCTACAAAGGGACATAAATGTTTGGCAATGGTCCTTTGTGGTTAAAACTCGCGTCAACCCGAGTGACCATTTACAAGATTGGCGGCTGAACGTCCGTGAAAATTTCATATCTAAGAAATTACATCTGTTTACAGGTTATATACAATAACATTTGTGGCGGAACTAACTGGAGTGTAAAGAACTTGCTGTAAATCCATTTAATCTCAAATGAATTCAATTTTTCCATTCGATGCTGCAAGAGGGCATGAAACGAGATTTGATTCGTTTATCCGGTTGGCCGAATCTTGAGGTGTGACAGCCAATCATAGCATTGGGCCTGAGGGCAAGTCATGGCGGCTCCGCACAGGATCGATCTGCCAACAGCAATCTTCTTTGCGAGAGAATCAAACGTGTCAGATCGTTTGTAATATAGCATATTATAACCATGTGCAATATACAAATATTAAGTCTCAATTTTAAATTTCTTTGGAAATAATGGTGCCTTACTGTGGCTCAAGTATACATGCAATGAATGAAGATGGAAACACAGCTGTATCAATCATTGGACATATTTAATAGTGAAGTCTTGTAACCTATTTATACAGTTACCATTACGGTTTTATTTTGTAAAAAATAAATGTGTGTGTGTGTGCGTTCAAGTTTAAGTGTGTGTGTAAACACGATCATTCTTGTAAATAAATGGTATCAGTGGACTGACAGATACTTTATTCCTTAAGTAGTTTTAAAGAGTACAATACGTATTAAAACCAGCATTTTCTTTAAAATTTACCAAAATATCGTTAAAATATTTATTGTTTTTAATATTCATACAATTTCTGAAAATAACAACAAGAGAAACAAATTTAATTAATTGTTTAAATTTTACCCCCGGCATATATATATATATATATATATATATATATATATATATATATAAATTTTATATCAAAATAAAAAAAAATTGGGACTAACACTAATTTTGCAAGAATTACCCATATGTCAATAGATACAAGTGTTCATATAGGTATATATATATTTATTTATTTATCATTTTCCAGTACGTATGTAAGTACGCATTCGGCCTTATAAAAGAGTTTTCACTACATTCGTTGTTAGGTTATTCAAAAAAAATTATTTGAAACTTTTATAAAATATCCAAAAGGCTGGTGGAGAGTTCTGAAACATCGTGTATTTATTGAGCAATGCAAATAAGCATGCAATTGATGAACATTGATAATAATACAATAATAAATATTTTGCATTAATACAATGCTTGCTTATTAAAAATATGTATTTAATATACTATTTGAAATAAACATAAGCACTATTATATATAAACCTACATGAACATGTACAGGTCATCGTGCCCCCTGTACATTCTTCAAAAATAGTAAACATCCTAATGTTTACCTTTATGTTGTAACCTTTTGTAAAATTTGTATATTTATTCCCTATTAATACCAAACATATATTTATGTAAAATTAGATACACACTATCTCTAGTATCCTAGAGGATGTTTTCAAAAGAAATGATAAAATTACTAATTTCTTCATATACTTTATTTATTTCAAAACTTTTAATACATATTCTAATAATCTTCTAATACATGCTTATGCATCAAGCATGAAACTAACAGTTTTCGGAGTTCTTTGCATGCATATGTTACAGAAAATATTTCCGATTCCATCCAAGCACAAAATCTGATCGGGTCATGGAACTCTATAACGGAATTCTATGAACGCCCAGCCGCAGCCCAGACCGCCGCAATACGAAGAGTCTTGGTGATTAAAGTTTGTTTCATGTGCGTTTGGCCTTAAACAAATAAAATAATGTGAATATAAGCTTTATTGGACGTTAAAGAATAAATGCAATAACGATTGGTAGACCATTATTGTAATCTCAAGGTCTGAGTTCAATTCTGGACACATTTGGCATTGATAATTATTCATTGGTAACCATCCAACAATAGGTTGACGTAAAGCAGTAACACTACCTGGGGTTTGAGCGTTTCCTTTAAAACGAAAAAAGCCACAGGCGTTGAAAATATGCGGAATATAAACAACATATTCCATTCATGCTTAAGTTTCAGCAATGCTGTGGTTTAACAGTAGAATAATATATATATATATATATATATATATATATATAATTTGTTAAAATAGAACTAAATATCATATTTGATGCTTTGGAAGATGTAATTGTTTTCAAATACTCAAGGATTACAACAGGTATTAGGTCCTGCGGGGACAGTCGGGGTAAACGGATGGAAACACTTGCAGTAATTAACTGGCTCTTTGTCGACTTAGGAGTCAGGAACATGAGAGCTTCAGAACTTCTACCTTGGGGGACGTTGTTGTAATTCATAACCAACAAGCTGGTTTAAGTAGCTCTGTGCATGGAAAATTACTTAATTTTTGAGCATAAGTTACGGAAGTATTTTGACTTAACACACAGATAAAGATAACATTAATATTTTGGTGAACCGGACTTTATTGTATTTCAATTCTCAGCTCAAATTAATAAATAAACAAAATCACTATTTTCTCCATAAACTATGTACAGAGGAAGTAAGCAATGAACTCTTTTACGCTTCAACTTGTATGATTAACATTGTGTAAATTGTCTAGTTGTGTAGTCTAAGTAATATCACACATAAAGACATTTTTAAATGCAAATTGATATTCACGGTTATTAAGTGGTTTTACTATTTGGGAAATCATTTTATAAATAGTCACTTATATATATATATATATATATTGTCATTATAATTTTTTGTTTAATACTTGTGTGTTTCTTTAATTACGAATTGGTCCGATTTTCTTAGATCATGGTCTAAAGGGAATTTTTTCAGTTCCTCTAAACAAATCAAAAATTTCAAATTTTGGTCAGACGGATTGTCAAAACCTCTGTAGAGCTAAGATATATCCATGTTAGAAGAAAATAAAACAAAAAAGGTCAGATGAATACGGTAGGAACTATATTTGACGCTATTATACATTTACAAGAAAACTATTAGGCTAGGCCAGGTAGTGATGGTAATGGTTGTTATATGTTATGAATGTGGTTATATTTTTTACTACACTGTCAAATAACAATAAGAAAGTGACAAGATAGTCAAGTTGGATAGATAATGTAGGTTAAGTAGAATAGATTGTATTGTCAAATTCATTTTTTTAACTTTTTTACATTTTTAACTTCAATCTTTAATTTTTATAAAGTTTTAAACATGTTTTTGCTCTCTGTGATGAATAGATACCACAATGACTATAATTATAGGAGGAGACTCAGAAATGTTGATCATGTTGCGATACCAAGACCAAAAATACATTTTTTCTAAACCTTTATGTTACCAGTTAATAAAGGTTATATAACCTTAACCTTGAGAGTTCAAATGGATTTTGTAAAACATTTTTTAAAAGTGGCTTTTCACTTTGGAGGATATTGATTTTTTGTTTACAGTAACTAGATAGGACATAAGTTACAATAGCTTTCCTTATATATGTATTTATATATGTATGTACATATGTATATATGTATGTGTGTATGTATGTATGCACGAGAAGCTTTAATTTTTTGTTTATTTTTTATTTAAATGATACTTTTATTCTGATGTGGCAAATTAAGTTATTTTAGTTATTATATATTGATATGTTTGCTGTTATTATTTTAGATTATGATTAGGTGTAGAGAGAAAACCTCTAAAGGGCTGTGCTTTGGGGCCCTATATTTTCTCTTTTGATTATGTAAACTGTGCATGCCTTTTTGTTTGAATTTCTATATACGTGAAAGGACAGATTTTAATTTTTATTAAAATAATCATTCACAATATATGTGTGCTTGTTACTGTATCATTTGATGTATATGTAAAAAAATAAAAAAATCAATCTTATTCTTATTTTTAATTTTCTGTTCCGTGGTAAACGCCTTTCAAGCCTTCGTTAATTCAGTGGAACTTACCAAAGCAATGTCAGCTTGCAGTGTGGCGTTGCTCCAACCATGCTTCTTCGTAACAATTTGAAGACCTTGTTTACGTTAAGCTAATTAGTGTCAGTGTATATGGCTCAATGGTTATAGTATCCTCCTAGTAAAAAAGGGTTGTTAACATCGTACATTGAATACAAATATTGTATAAATTCAGCAAATAAACGTTTCAAATAAGGTGCAAAATAAAGTAAGACTAACATGTAAAAGGGACCAATTGGATAGAGCTTCATCGATGGGATGATGTTTTGATGCTTCTAATTTTGATATTAACTAAATTGAATCAATCGCTGACCCAGCCGGTAAAGTGCGTGGAATCGTGCAATGATAGTGCCTCTCTGTTGGATAGTAAGTACCTAGCTACTCAAAGGAGAAACTGGGAACTCCCCATGGGTGGGCTGTAGGTCCAAACTCTTGTCAAGAATACGATGAATCCAACTATTTTCTAGTTTTGAGGGTTATAATTAATTTTTGATTATAAAACAAAAAAAATCACGATAAATCAAACTTTGAAGTGGGGACCACATGTTTAGTAATCAGAGTAATCAGAGAGTGTTTAGTAATCTTTATATTTTAGACTAAGCCACTTAGTTTAACTTTTTATAATCCTTTGAAATAATTCCCAAAAAGTACTATCAAAATATCTAGAGAGCTTAGAAACCTACTGGTATAGGTCGTAATTACACTCGGGACCGGTAGGTAGCAGCACCTGACGGGTGCTGCTCTAAACTTAAGTCCGAATTCCTTATCAATTATAGTGGTGTGCGTCTGACTTACTACATCCAACCATCTAACTTGTGTATACAAGCAGCTATCCTTGATTGCTGAATCACGACACTATATGATGAAACCAAGTCATGTAGAACTTTAAAATAGGATGATAAGGATTATAATCCTGAAAACGGATACAGAAATAGTGGATGGAAATTTTGAGAAAGTTAATTTCAAAATTGATGTGGAAAAAACTGTAACGAGATACAACGTTTTGAAAGCTATATGTCTACTTTTGAAAGCCTAGTAAATTGTAAAAACACGAGTCAAGAATAGCAAGAGCGAAGAGGCTTCGTAGCTCAATGCCATAACTAAACGTAAAAAGAACAAAGACCAGAGAGTAAATAAATTGGCCAAAATATAGTGGCTTCTGAGAAAAATAAAGATAATAAAACAGTGGACTGACATATACTTTCTCCCTTAAAAGTAAACTATAGTTAAAAAACTATCATATAAAAAAAATCATATTCTTCAACTTTTATTGAAATATTATTTAAAAAATTATTTCTACGAACATTATCATCCTTTTTCTTAAATTAACAACGAGAGAAAGCAAGTTAAAATATTTAGTAGAAATCGTTGCGCACCTAATCCTCTCCCCCCCCGGATAAGGCCTAACATTTTTCTGTGGGTTTAGTTGGGTGATGTCACTCTACACTGCGTACGTTTCATGGGAAACTGTTGAGAAATGAGGAAGAAACTACTTCTTTATATTCTCCGTAAGCATAACATTGGGTACTCTTAGACAGCTTACTGCATTCACCACGTACATAAATTTCCATTTCCCCCTGGAACCGTTAGTCGTAGACTAATGATTCAACATACCCATTTGCTAGGCTTTATCTAGTTTTTAATGGTCATAGTCATGTTACTTTATAAAATAATTGTTTAAAATAATTAAAAATATTTTTTTACATTTAAAAACCTATAAATTTTGAACTGAAAGCTACTGCAGACATACGGTTAGTCTTATGTTATTTGGGACCTTATCTTCACCAAGAAATTTAAATCAAAACCGTTTAATCAGATTTTCTGAAGAAATCTGTTTTCACATTTTAAAATGATTTTTAGAGGTAATTTACCCTTAAAAATAAAAAATAAAAATGGCCTGAAGATATGTTCAAATTGCACCTGTTTACCAGATTTCATAAACATCTGACTATCAGTATGGTTCGGTGTGTGACTATGTGAAGACAGACATTAGTCCGAAAAACACTTTTTTGAGAGGATCAAACCGATATATACACTGTCAACTCAAATTAAAAAATGTAGACGGAAACAATACTTCCTCCATGTATGAGGAGAGGAAGTAAAATCTTTTTTAGTACACCTTAGATGAAGATTACCATGTCATGATTCACATTTTTGCTAATTTTTAACAATGACAAACGCAAAGGTTCAATTAAAAACATTTATTTTTACTTAAACCAATTCTGGTCTATTTAGTGAGCTATGGGACAATCTAATAAGAAAATTTTTCAATTGAAGCAATTTAAAACACTGTAGACGAATTTAAAAAAATAATGTCTTAACTGCTATATATTCAGCTATTTTTTATTTGAGTGTTAACTAGTTTTCATCAGTTGAATTTTAAAACTAGAAAATTATTCCACAACCATTGCACTTAAAAAAAAACAATGTACCTATGTATATTCCATTTGTAAGATTTGAAACTCATACAAAGAGTCCAGTCATTTTTTGAGTATGATGAAAGAATATTATAGTGGTATTATGATATTATGGTATGGTTATTGAATTTTATCCTTACCTTTTTCAATTAAAAAAACTATCACTGGCCTGAAGCTAATCCATTTTATTGTCTAGAGGAATTTCATAACCGTCCCAGCTTTAAAATAGAGATTTTTTCTCTTTGGTTCAGCTGTCTCACTTTTTGTAGTAGCTTTTTAATTGACCTGTGATAATAATGTAGTTTATAGGCCGTGTATGCGATTTATGATAAGAATCAATGCTATACATATTGGTATTTTGATATTTTTAAATTTATTTATTTACTTCCTAACTATTTAGATTTTATAATGTTACACTGATAATATCAATTCCGTGTGTCTGTATTACTGGGAGAATTTTCATTCAGACTTTTTATTACGATTCCTTTATTTTCTATATCCCATTTATTCCCTTATAGGTTCACCATTGAGAACATAAGGGGTTAAATACGGATATAAAAACTAGTTCACTAGCAAAATATTACTGTTGTGCAGTTGTAATAGTGATTTTATAAAATTTTTTTTGTAAAGTCAGATGAAAATTTTTAGTAAATAAAGTAGAAGTAAATTTCCATATAACGTTCTCTCGTAACACTCACTTGAAAACAATGAACATATTGAAACCGCAAAATATAGATATGAGCCGGGAGTCCACAGTGATTGAAACTCTGCGTTTGAGTTTGCCAGCTCAGTGGTTCGGAATATTGTCAATACATGCGGCAGAAAACGCCCACATTCTCATTGACTGTAAAGTCAATGCGGTGAAAATTGAGATCAGTACCAATGAAGTAGAAGATCGAGACATATTTGTGCATGTATTTTGTATTTTAATCTTCGTGATCAAACAAGTTTAAGTAAACAATCAGTTAGGTGCATGATAAGTTATGCTTGTTTTATAATTATTTTAGTCGATGATAGATCTAAAACAAACATAAAATATAAGATATATTTTATGGGATATAATCATTGAGAGACAAGTGTAAAATTATAAAAAAACTTTGTATTTACTTCCTTGTGGGCAAAAATGTTTTGACAATGAATACGTCTGAAAGGAATGTTTTCAGTTTATCTAAACAGCTTTTCTTATAACCAAACTACGTCACTACCCATATGACGTCACTATTTTAAATTTTGGTCTCAAAAATTTCCAAAAATCCCCCCAGAGCTAAGACATGTCAAAAGTAGAGCCACCTAAAATATTTATTCTACAATGTTAATTAATTGATGGTTTTTGTTTTCAGTTTGAAATCTTATTAAATCTATTAATTAAATTATTAATTAAATATTATTAATTAAATCTTATTAAATTACATACAAAAATTGATATTTTCGAAATTGAAAAAATGATAGGATTTATAAAATATCAATTTACAACTTAATGCGATTTTTTAGAATGATTAATTTTAAATGTACACCCCTGTAGCACCAAACTGCTTTAGTTTGCAGAACTTTCGTTTAGGAATTCATGTAGATGATCTAGTCTAAGTTTAGGCCTAATCAGTGGTTAAACAAGATCGCACGCAGCACGCTTGTTTTTTAGTAGCCTACTGAGTATGCAGGATAACTGCAATAAGGATTGATTTACATTTTAATATGCTTATGGCTGTTACCTAAGTAAAGTAAAAAAACCAAGTGTTATCAAATTATTTCAAATTAGCGAGTTATATTTATTATCGATTTATTTATTCCTCATAAGAATTACATAGACAATGATATGCATAGTTTGCTGCCAAAAAAATAAAATTGGAGTTTTTATGGATATTTGAATAAAACTTAACCAGATGGACCTGCTTACCAAATGTTGGAAGAACTTTTGAGTAAATAAGAGAGTTTTTAATTACTTTCTCCCCTTATACATAGGATAAATTATTGTTTTCGTCCAAATTTTCGAATTTTAGTTGAGAGTGGATATATCTGTTTTGGGATCTCCTGAATACAACAAAGACTCGCACTTTATGTCAGTCCATCAGTGTGTGTGTGTGTCTGGATGTGTACAGAGCCACGGCCTACCCCATTGGTCCGATTTAGATAAAATTTTGTATGTGCTGAATATATATACTTACCGTATCTCTCGGCGTTTTTTATTTTTAAAATTTTTTAGGGTAGTTCAACCCTAAAAACCCTTAAACAATCCAAAATTTATCAAAAACGGCTCTAACAAATTTGATTGGAATTTGATAGTTTATGGTGCATATAGTACTAAATAATATGAATATGGCACCACCCGCATGTCTGTATAGATAATGGTTCAAAATGTATGGTCTTTTAAATGTTGAAAACGTATTTTTTAGAATTCCCCATAAACAAGGTGAAGTATAATAATTTGACTATAATAATTAAAACCAGTTAAAAAACTAAACAAATAAGTAATTTGAATTATTTGTCTACGACCAACGATTCCAGGGAAAAGTTAAATTTACAGTCCATGGTAAACGCAGTACGTTGTCTGAGAGCAACCAATTTTATTTTTATGGAGAATATTAAAAAATCAATTTCTTATTTCGCAACCGTTTTCCACGAAACTTGGAAAGAAGCGTAAGGTCAAATCACCCAAAAAACAACTCAAAAAGCTAGGTATTGCCAGGGGCCGGTCCCCTCATGAAATTCTAACGATTATTTTAACTTTGTTTCTCGTGTCGTTATTTTCAGAGGGTTGATGATTATTTTTGAAAAAATAAATTATTAAATGATATTTAGATCAAATTTAAGGACTAAGACAGTTTTGTAACAGATTGTTGTATTTAAATATAGTTTAGGGAAAAATAATGGGTCAGTTCACTGATACCATTTATTTTTAGCTATTTCCAATAGATAAACTTTAGCCAACGTACTGTGTGTACCATTCTGAATATCTCTGTAGCCACTGGACCTTTTTAATCACATATACAATTTAATATGTGCCCTGTCGTAGCAGACTTGCGTACTCAGCGAATTTCCAAATCAATAATATAATAATGATATATTACAAGTTTTATCAATATCGATTAATATGACAGTTATTTGCCCATTCTCCATAAGATTTACATTGAAATGAATAGATCTCGGCTACGTGAAGCTAAATATAAAGTATAATCCAAAAATATTGATTGATAAGTGAAATATTAATTTTTCTTTATCCTCCATAAGATTAACATTATACAACGTCACAAAAAACGTTACAAAATACAACGTACTGTGTTTCGATTTTTGAATATTTCGGTAACCGTTGGAGATAGAGAAAAACTTTAAGGAACTAAATTGCGTAGTTTTTAAGTTGACTCTAATGGTGAAAGATAAAATTAATTTTTTAAAAATTACAAATGAAAAACACAAATAACCCAATTTTTGAGTACAAAACCCTCCAAACTATACGTTCTAATTGAACGATATGTCTGGTTTACGAACTCGTCCGAGCAAATGTAGGAATACATGTCTCTACCAAATTTGGTCACACACCCACACACACACACACACACACACACACACACACACACACACACACACACACACACATATATATAAATTTTAACGTCTATTGTTTTTGGCCTCTAGGCAGCTAAACACGAAAAAATAACATGCTCCCGGGCTTAAGTCTTGCCATGAGACCTACGGTAATAGCTTCTTCCCTATGGGAAATTCGCTAAAAATCGAAAAACTCATTTTGGGGTACAACCCCATATATAGAGCGATTGCGTTGCTAAACGTGTTTTTTTCTATTTTACAGTTTTAAAGGTAGTTTAAAACTGGTAGTTTAAAACCTAAAAATAATAATGTGAAATATACAAATTTCTCAAAAACAGCTCGATTATAATTTCATGGTTTATAACTACTAATGTCGAAAGTAATCTGACACCATCGGCTTGTCTTGATTAGTGAAAACTAATCGTTCAAAAGTTATGAGCTTTGAACTGTAAAAAATGAGATTTTATGGCAAAATAATAATTCTATAAAATAATTTGACTGTAACGATTAAAATCCATATAAAAATTGTAATTGAATCATTGGTCAATAGTTCCAGAGTAAAATGAAATTTAATGTACATGGCAGTACATTTTCTGAGAGCGCCCAACGTCATTCTTATGGAGAATATTAAGAAATCAATTTCTTCCGTATTTCCCAACCATTTTCCATGATATTTTTAGTTTTAGTGAATTTCCCATAGGGAAGAAGCTATTACCGTAGGTCTCATGGCAAGAGTTAAGCCCGAGAACATGTTATTTTTTCTTCTTTAGGTGCCCAGAGTCCAAAAACAACAGTCGTTAAAATTTATATATATATATATATATATATATATATATATATATATATTAAATAATTATGCATAACTTAGTACCCTTTTTTTGTGTGAGATATGTGTGTGTGTGTGTGTGTGTATCTGTGAACACGATAAACACGTAAAAATGATCCAATTAAGACCAAATTTGGTAGAGACGTGTATTCCTACAAATGCTCGGACGAGTTCGTAATCCAGACATATTGGTCCATGGGAACGGGTAGTTTGGAGGGTTTTGTACCCCCAAATGGGGTTTTTTGCTAAATTTCTAACTTTTTATTTCACCATTGAAATCAGCTTAAAAAACTACACAATTAAGTTCCTTAAAGTTTTTCTCTATCTCGAACGGTTACTGAGATATTAAAAAATCTAAACACAGTACGTTGTATTGTGGGGCTCCAATGTTAATCTTATGGAGGATAGGGAAAAATTAGTATTTCACTTATCAATGTATATTTTTTGATGAAACTTCATATTTAGCTTCATGTGGTTGAGGTTCATCTATTTATGCTTAAAAAATCATAGTGTATGTGTTTATCATGGCAGCAAACCTGCATACTCTTTCCCATGTTAATCATATAGGGAATAGGCAAAGTCTTTTATTTATGGACAGATGTTGATGAAAGTTGGTATAAATGTTAAAAATAAAAATTTTTATGCTAGAAATGCCTACTTTCAGTGTTCCTCACAGCAGCGAACCTGCACACTCTTTCCCATGTTAATCTTATGGAGAATAGGCAAATAATTCTCACGTTTATTGACAGATTTTTATAAAACTTGTCAAATATTATTATCATATAATTGATTTGGAAATTCGCTGAGTACGCAGGTCTGCTGCGACGGGGGTATTTTTTAATTGTTAGAAATGATTTGTTGATTTGTTGAAATGTTTTTGTTGATTACCGTAAAAACTAGAAAATTGTTTCATTAAATATAGATTTTAAATACCCTCTATTTGACGGTTCGTATTTATTTTTATTAAATTACTTCAATCGATCACAAATTCAGTTAAACTTAGGCAAAATTGTCTTTTATCGCTCAAATATGGGATTTTCATAGCAAATTCATTTATTTGAATAAGGAAAGGGAACGTTTAAAATAAACAAATCTTCCCCAAATGGAAGATAAGAATAAAAATGTGTCATGATAGTGGGTGCTCTCATGTTCACAAAGGAGCGTTATAAATATTACATTTAGCGTTACGTTTATCATTATAAAAATACAGACTGGCAGAAATGGAGATAAAACCTGTTTTAGGTTTTTTGGGATATAATACGTGAAAAACAAAAATAAAATATTTCCGAGCAATGAACAAACAAACTATTAATTTATTTATACAGATTTAATTTTTAAATTCAATATTTAGAGCTATAAGGTATTTGAAAGTCCAATGACCAGATACTGATTGCAGTATCTGGTCATTTAAATAATGATTTTAATAATGGATCATGCGAAGAAACCCCCTCGCAGCGATTGTGTGTTGGACACCTGTCACAAATCATCGGCCCTTATAATTTATTAGATTTATTTCAAAATATCTGAGGATATCCATAACAGTAAATACCCCCGTCACTGCAGATCTGCGTACTCAGCAAATTTCCAAATCAATAATATAATAATGTTTTTAAACAACCTAGAAGTCAATAAATGACTAACGAATGTTTCGAAGTGTTCAGTTAATAATTTATAAGTCGTTTGATTTTTAATATATCCGTCATGTCATTTTTTTCTCCTGGATCGCCTTTAATTTTATAGTGGTTTCGGATGGTAAATATCTTCTGATCTGTATCATATATAGCAAAAACCAACTTTTATGCAGCCGTATATATAATTGACTGAGATATACAAAGTTTATAGATTTCTAAAATAGCGTGAACTTAAAAATCGGCAAGGTTCGTATTTATTTTTATTAAATTACTTCAATCGATCACAAATTCAGTATAAACTTAGGCAAAATTTATTGTCTTTTATCGCTCAAATATGGGATTTTCATAGCAAATTCATTTATTTGAATAAGGAAAGGGAACGTTTAAAATAAACAAATCTTCCCCAAATGGAAGATAAGAATAAAAATGTGTCATGATAGTGGGTGCTCTCATGTTCACAAAGGAGCGTTATAAATATTACATTTAGCGTTACGTTTATCATTATAAAAATACAGACTGGCAGAAATGGAGATAAAACCTGTTTTAGGTTTTTTGGGATATAATACGTGAAAAACAAAAATAAAATATTTTCGAGCAATGAACAGACAAACTATTAATTTATTTATACAGATTTAATTTTTAAATTCAATATTTAGAGCTATAAGGTATTTGAAAGTCCAATGACCAGATACTGATTGCAGTATCTGGTCATTTAAATAATGATTTTAATAATGGATCATGCGAAGAAACCCCCTCGCAGCGATTGTGTGTTGGACACCTGTCACAAATCATCGGCCCTTATAATTTATTAGATTTATTTCAAAATAACTGAGGATATCCATAACAGTAAATACCTCCGTCGCTGCAGATCTGCGTACTCAGCAAATTTCCAAATCAATAATATAATAATGTTTTTAAACAACCTAGAAGTCAATAAATGACTAACGAATGTTTCGAAGTGTTCAGTTAATAATTTATAAGTCGTTTGATTTTTAATATATCCGTCATGTCATTTTTTTCTCCTGGATCGCCTTTAATTTTATAGTGGTTTCGGATGGTAAATATCTTCTGATCTGTATCATATATAGCAAAAACCAACTTTTATGCAGCCGTATATATAATTGACTGAGATATACAAAGTTTATAGATTTCTAAAATAGCGTGAACTTAAAAATCGGCAAGACGGTGGGCATATGCTTAAGAATAACAGGCCAAATAATAAAATGTATTGTTTCGAAATTCAACCATTTAAACAAATTCAATATCATAAAAAACAATCGAGGTTTTGTAACTCGTACTCAGCACTAAGACCTCTACAAGAATAAACGGAGACTTTTATTGACATGAATGATGGACACAACTTCCAATGTATTATAAAAACTGTGTTCTAAGACAGCAGGTATTCTAATCCACCAATATTGAAAGGGGGTTGAGAAATTTTTACATCCTTTTTAAAAATTTACGATACTAGTTTAATTTTCCTTTCTGATCTTCACGAAAGCTTCATCATTCTCTGTTTTTTCCAGAAGTAGCTCTCTGGTATAACTAAATGTTATCAAAGAGTAAAATTTTCTCCAAAAATTAAGTGATCATTGAATTTTTTTGTATTTTTGTATGTATACCCCAAACAAAACCTAAGCCATATTCAAATGAGCTATATTAAGGTAGAGTATTAATTTCCGGTTAAGCTTAAGCGAAGAGGGTGACGGAGAGAGGTGGATGGATTTTTGACGAGATATTAATTGACACGAAACTCACGTTTTGGCTTACGTGCCGGCTTATGAGAACGCTGATATCGGTAGATATGCCGATGAATAATGTAAACTATCTCTGATTAGTCGAGTATTTTTTTCTTCGATAGCTCACCTTCCAAACAGATTTTATATCAACTTATTATTCAATAAGATGTGTGATATCACACCCTACTTAGTGCGTTGTTTAATGTGAATACAAGTTTGGTGATATAATGCACTTGATGGCTTGCAAAATTATTACTAAATACTAGAACGTATTCATTAATAAACGTAATTAGTAAAAACTCAGAAGGGGTAGCATTTGATGACACCATTTGATTTGGCACCTTTGATGACATTCCATTGTATCCAATACTATAATACGAGCAAGGTTTGTATATATATATATATATATATATATATATATATATATATATATATATATATATATATATATATATATATATTTGCACACGGATCTCGAAAACGGCGCCGAGGATTTTCTTTAAATTTTGGAAATAACTAATTTCCGAGTAGAAAATAAGTTCTAGATAGGTCTAATGTCCAGGAAAATTCGTGTTTTCTTGTAATATTAAGTTTAAAATCTAAAAATTTAACATTACGCTTATGGAGAATCAAATGTAAACAATGCAAATCAAAACAGCTGTTTATAAACGTTTGACAGTTCTTGATAGAAGACGGCAAAGAACAATATGTGAATAGAGGTTTTCCATAAATATTTATTTTATGTATGTAATAAATGTAAAATTATCAGGTTACTAAACAATTTGTAAAAACTTAAGGGTAACATAACTGTGCGAAATAAAAGCAGGAAAGAGTATTTCCAAAATCTTCCGTGTTTTGATAGAAAACGTATTCGTTGTATTGCTTGAAGCTACTGTAACAAACCAAATAATTTGTGTAAATTAAATTATCTTTTGCTTTTCAATCCTCATTCCGTTTCTAACAAAATCAACATTCTAACAAACAGTACGGACATTTAAATTCAGTATAAGATTAGCTAAAACAATTGAGGTTGGCCTAAAACTCTTAAACGACGACGCGAAATCGGCTGACGCCGTAGCTTAAGCGCTTAGATCTCACGTATGCAAGGTCGTGTGATCGATCCCCACCCGAGGGCTATATATTTGTTCAGTATTTATGCCATATTAATTAAGGGGTATTAAAACGGTTTTATTTAAACCACATAAATGTTTTCATTGAGCAGTAAATTTGTTTTAATTTTGCTAATTAACTTGTAAAAACATGTCTTATTCTATCCGAGCAAAGCTCGGTCACCAGGTACTCTTAAGTAAAATAAGGTGATGGTGGTGATCGTAATGCCCATGAACTCTCGGCACTAAACATCCTGATTATACAACCATTCTAGGTACAATTGAATAAACTAAAGACGTCAGTTCTCAAAATTGATCAATGAAATCCGTCCTAAGCACTGCTTTTGTGACCCCTTTACGCCCCCTTCTCATCCCAAGCCTATCTGGTAATAGGTCATTACACGGAACAGTGTTACAAATTCCTCCAATATGGGCCTAGTGGATTGTGCTACTAGCGTAAAGTCTGTAGCGGTTAATTGCGAGATTTGAATCTGGGAACTCATGGTCTGAAGCTGCGCGCTCTGCCCAGACCAGCATGCTACCGGATCACAAAATCAGCAATAATGATAAACCATGAACAGCCAGGAATTCGCATAGAATTAGTACCGTAACTTTTTATAGCATAAGAGGGTCTTGTTTCTTAACATATGTTTGTGACTTTACAGAATCTGGTTGCGATGATATATGCTGTAGATTTATATTTTAATATTAACCCTTAGCGGGCGGCTTGCACCTTTAAACGCAGCGCAGTAGCGTCACACGGCGCGGCTAACGCCTTTAGGCGCAATCAGTCATTTCGCCACATTTACTTCGCTGTAGTTCACGAAACAACCGATAGAGTGCATGGTGAAGTTGCTTTAGCCTCTATGCAATCGAAAAACCAATATGGCGGATTTGTTGAAATATTTAGTGACTGAAATCCGTTGCTAGGCTTTGGCCAGTATTCGATTGCTCGGATTTTTCGACAAATGTTTATAGATAATTTTTTGTTTATTTTAATGAGTACTATAACCCATCGAAGTTTGTCCCCGACTTTAATGAGCACCCTATATATACATACAGATCTAAGTACATGAATAGTATCATTCAAATCATTACATTAAACTAGTGGTAGATATCAACCAAAAAGTACTAACTTAAAGTAGATAAATACACCATAAAAAAGAAAAGAGAGGAGAGAGAGAGAGAGAGACAATTTGACAATTTATTTATTTATCCTGGACTGGTTTGGACCAACGGTCCACTCTTACACCAGGCCAGGCCAAAAACATTTACAAAAATTTACATGAGTCGTGGCTTATGTCTAATTTAATGTATATAAATGAATTATGAATTATAATAAAAGAAAATTAATTATTGCTAACACAAACTTATTTCCTACAATACGTTCGTGCGAGAGAGAGAGAGAGAGAGAGAGAGAAAATGCATTTATTTAATTTTATTTCCATTTTTTCAATTAATGGCTGAAGTTATCCTAGTGGTTAAGGTCATCGCACCACTAAACCATAAAATTAGCAAATAAAAAACATCTCCAACTCTAAAATTAAATATCAATGATTTGATTGTTAAGCATTGATGAATTCATTCATGCTATAAGGAGCCAATTCAACCAAGTTCTTTTTCAAATCATTTAAGAATTTGGATTAATTTTTTTAAATGATACAGGGAGACCTCTTAAAAATGATCTGTATAAGACGGTTCTTTTTTAGCAAGTTCAAGGCGATAATTTACTTTTAAAATCATGTTTTTCCACCGTGTATCATATTGATGAGCTACCTCTATTTTCTCTTGCTTACACACATGCTGAGTACATTTAAAAATATACAAGCCAAAAACTGTGAGAATGTTAATTTCCTTAAAATAGATTTTTATTGATTTATTGTATTTTAGTTTTTGAACAAATATGATTGTTTTTTGTAATACTAAAATGTTTCCAAATTGCTGTGTGTCATTCCACCATATACTTCTATTCCACATCCAATATGGCATTCTAAAAGTGAATGGTAAATTAATTTTAATACTGTTCTGTCACAGAGATAGGACATGGATCGTAAAACAAACAGGCTTTAACTAAATAATTCACTAAATAATTAACATTTTCGTCAAAAGTTAGGCATTCAGCAACGATTAATCCTAAGAATTTGGTCCTGACTAATATCTGTATCATTAATACTAATTTTAGGAGCCGAGCCTTGTTTATATTTATGTGTATGAAAATATATGAAATTTGTTTTATTAGTATTTAGTGTCAGATTGTGTATGGCTAAAAATCGTTCAAATTTTTATTTTAAAAATCACTAGAAGTTTCAGTTTTAGTAATTGAAATTCCTGAGGTTTTAAGATTAACATCATCTGCATAAACACTAAGCTTACTTGTTGGCTTAATTAGGACTTTTGAAAGATTTTTCAAGCAGCATACTTGTATACTATATGCATGTAAAACCATATGTGTGATAGGTAATAAATGTATTTAATATATATTTTTAAGTATAAGTTTGAGCTTAATTTTAGAAAAAATAGAAATGCAATCATAACATGATTGTTTTTTTAAGTATTAATAATGATAAGTAATACATATTATTGGATTGATAAGTATGGAAACTTTCATTTAAAATTCAACCTTTGCTGAAATAAATGTTACAATATATTACATGATAAAGTTAAAATATTAAATTACATACTTAAAAAATAGACATTGTAAAGAATGACAATACTAAAATTTTAAACTTAATAAAGCTCCTGACTAAATGGTATTTGCGCAAGTCAATGGAAGGATGGAATGCTAATTGAGATGCTGATGCTCAAAGAGATAAGTAGGCTGGATCGGTAAAAATAGCTATTTTGAAACTTGAAAAGAAACATTATTTTACCTATTACCTTCCTGAAATATCGAACTTCTCATGTGTATTTTAAGCCAAATATTAATGCGATATAAGTGTAAGATTATTGTGGTATGTTCTTGTAGTCTTGATACTGACTAAGGCTGACATAAATCTATTAGACATGACTATTAATTGATAGCCTAACAGTCACTGTCTTTTAAGGAAATACAGTTAAATGTAGAATCCAAACCACTGCTTCTGAATGACGAACTGGTTTAGTTATGAGGATGGTCTTTCTGGATGAACTTATTATTCAATGGTGCAAACGTCAATCCTACCAGAGAATACCCCATTCACCGACCGTCGCTCATAACTATCCACAATTAGGGACCTCCAAGTAGCTGGATTACTAGACTAACAGGACACGCCACCGTCCTAGTCATAACTGTTCTGTTGGTACAAATACAAATATCTATTTACGTTAAAGATCTGGTTTTGAAATAGCAACTGGTTTTCTAAAATATTCCCTTATTCGTGCTTCTAATTAGTGTATTTTTTTTAAATTAACTACCCTTTGACAAAATTTAGTATAATCATTATATTGTGTGTTTAGTTCTCGTGTTAATACTGTGTCTTTCATAGTAAACCTATCATTGTTTCGAGCTATCGGAGAGCTGTAGGATTAAACACCTATATCCACCCGGTCTAGGCTGTGGCGAGGAAGAACAATGGATGTGAACAAAGGATTACAACAAACAATAGTCGCCTTTGTGTCTCAGTATTCCGCACTAGACACAAGTGATGAGCAAAAATAGCTCACGCGAAACAACTGTTTCTATTAATGGGACATTTTTTACTTTCTCCCTATATACATAGTAAATGGAGACAATTTTGTATTCTTCAAACATTCGAATAAGTTGAGTGTGGATATTTTTTTTGAGGATCCCTGAATCCAAGAAGAGGGTTTCGGACAGTCTGTGTGTCTGTGTACAATCCCCGAGACTATACTGATTGTCCGATTTTTATGAAATTAGGTATATGGCTAAGTCTCTAGACTATTTGATACTCTTTTCTATTTGGTTTTTAATTGTAGTCTACTCAAAAAAAACGTAAAAGATAAATATTCTCGGTAAACGCGGTATATTGTCTGAGAGCACCCAATATTATTCCTATGGAGAATAAAAAAATATATTTGTTCTTTTTAAATTTGTTTATATGACAAATAGGATGCTATGTAGGATCACATTATCCTCTCAGTTTCAGGGAGTCGTCCTTATTACTCTAACAAAGTAACAACAAAGAATTGGGACTAGGCTATATATAGAAGAATGACCATAAAGCTGAATACCATATTATATTCAAATCACACTCAAATATATATACCCTATACTCTATACAATCTTATTGGTTTTCCCCTTCAATTAACATTCTATAGCTTAAAAATCCATCAATCTACCATATGGTTCCCAAATTTAAACTTATACTTTAAAATATTTTTTTCCAAGGGCTTTTTGCACGAATATTGTAAAAGATCAGTTCAAAAACCAATTATTAAAAACTTTTACTGTCATTTAAGGCTTATTTACTCTTTTGTGAGTTTAGTAAATAAAATCTAAATGATCAATACAAATTAAAATCAGAAATTTTATTGACAAAAAACTACCTGAGAGAACATATCGAGGGGTCTTTTTTAGTTTCATATAGCATCACTGTACAAGAACATGAAAATTCCCTACTATTACTATTATTATTTATTAGTACAGATTATTTATTATTATTTATTATTACAGATTATTATGATTTACAAGTTTCAGAAATAAGTAATTTTGTAATAAAAATAAGATTTATTACGTAATACAGACCACAGTTGTTTTAAATAATGGTTCTTAGGAATCCGCATTAATATTGGTAAATGATTTACGTTCTTAATGTATGGACATTTGAAAACTAAACTATTAGACCGTCTTTTATATGAAGTAAATATATGTAGTTCTGCCCGTTTATAAGCTAGCTATAGCGTACTGTGACACATGTTGCTTGGCCCAGATACTGGCATTAGGTTTAATTACTCCCATACGTCATTAGCTAGCTTAATACCTACAAATGACTATTTACCATTAATTTACCGTACTATTTACCGTAAAAAGTATTTTTCGTTAAATACTAATTGGACATAGTTTCCTTTTAAAGTACATTAACTGAACAAAATTACAATATACCACGATTTACAATAATGAATAAAATGAACATGTTTTGGAGTAATAACGATGAATATGATAAGTGATATGTGGTATATAGTGCAACCAAACACGGTAAATCTACGTTGTCTATAAATCAATTGTCATAAAAAGCTCCACCATAGAAAAATCTTTTCGCCCTTTAATGAAAAGCTGTATCACAGGATAGGTTTCATAGGATATGTTGTAAGTTATTGTTACTATGGTAAATAATATCGTCAACTAGTTAAGGTTCTTCACTTCTGAGGAAGCTACTGATGCCAACAATTAAACATCTCCAATCTATTCTATGATAGTCATAGTCATAGTAAGCACACACAATGTAATCAAAAGCATAATATCTGTCATACTTGACTGTCCTTAGTGGTATTTGGAACTAGTCAGAAATATTTTACTCAACACCAGTAAATTTGTTCCATTCACATTCCAAGTCATTGCAGATAACTCAATGTGCTGTGCCTAGTGTGAAACATATGGAAAATACCTAGCTGAAATGTATGTTTAAAAATAATAAATAGTGCATTGAAAAACACCCAGCTCCCTGACAATTTCATTTTTACAGTTATCCTTGACTCTTAGGAAAAGCTCTTTTATCATTACCGCTGTAGTTGACGATGAATCGATGCTTGATACTGTTTGACGACAATTTTTGCATCAGTTCGTGCAATAGCGTGATTTTTCAGTTTATTCGACATGCCTCTTTAGCAGTCGGACTGCAGTGGACTGATCTGGATCAGTCCACGTGTAAAACACTTCTACAAGCTCTACTCCAACTGACTTCACTCCATCTTCCGACGTTTTCTTACAGACACCGTAGAACGTCATTACTATAAACTAATAAATTGAAACATACAACTTTAACTATTAGGTTGATGAATATGTGTAGACGCACTCAAACGAACACTCGTTATAACCTCAAACGCGTTCCCTGATAAGACAGCGCGGTGTTACAGTATCTACTTGGCTGCTCGGGCTGGGCTTTTTACTGAGATAATTTGTATAAAGATTCCGTCCGTGGCTTTAAATTGAATTATTACAATTTTATTCAGATATATCAGTAAATTGAGGTTTTTGAAGATTGCTAAGGCAGATTGTTAGAGGAGATTGTTAGAGTTTCATCATGTTTATTCAATGTAGTGTGTTCTTGTGTATTTATTCAATTAGTGTGGTGTCTTCTAAAACATTATACAACTGTACTCATGTAAGATGTCCATTGTTCAGGTAAACAGCTTATATAACTTAGAAATAATAGGGCCTTGGAGTGCACGGTACAACTTTCTTTAAGTTCTGATCTGGTTTTTGATTTCCGATTGTGGTTCTATTTAAGTTATTTTCTGTTTAATAGATAGTTTTCAAACCATTCCAAGTAAAATACCAATTAATAATATTGTCTATCATATTTTTTGTTAATAGTTATTGGTCGAGGCTTTTAAAAGCATTTTGGAGGTCTAGAAAAGTGCATGACGCTTGTTTCCTGTTTTCCATGAATCTATAGTTGATTTACATATTTGTGCTAGTGTAGTATTTATTGATTTGCTCTGTTTGTAAATCCGTGTTGGTTTAGTAATAATGATATGGAGTTTTCTAAAAAAACATTGGTAGTAAAGAGTTGAACATTTTTCTAGAAGTTTTGACGAATTCCCCGAGTTGATAATTTGAAATGTGTAAAAGTACAATTTTTCAGTATTACCATAGATTCTCGTATGTGCATACGATTGCTTTTTACACAACAATGGATCTTAATAAAATAAAATCTAAATCATCATACTTTTGACTAGAGATTACTATCAATGATGGGTGTAGGTTCTGGTTCCATTTACGCCATGTTTCGCCTCCGGGCAGATGAGGAGATTGGCTGTTAACGCGCTTCGCGGATCCAATCGGATACTACCTTTAGAGGGTGTATAGCCTACCCCCTCTAAAGACCATTGTAGGACTATTATTGGCTAGCTCTTTACTGTGCAAAATCCATCAATACACGACGAAAACTCCTCTACTCTCTTTCTGTTACGCCATATGAATCTTACACTATTCATAATTAGAAGATCAGTAAATTGAACATGTTCACTTATAACTTCAGTTAATAAAGAAACTGAATCGTGAACGGGCGTTTTACTTTGTTTTAGTTATATATAGGGTCTATTAAAAAAGGTTTTATTATTATTTTTCAAAAGGAACATGATCAACAATGGGGGGTTGGCAGCACCTTATTTCGATTTCCTTTGTAAACAAATATTTTTTTAGTTGTTTTGATGTAATTTTTGTTCTAAATGTCACTACATTTTCAGGTGCTGGACATTATTTTTGTAGTGTGTTACTAGTGAAATACAAGTGTGAAAAGTTGACAAAGCACGAACGACAAAACGAATGTTGTACAGTTCTACATAATAAATTATACTGTATAAATATGTTCCCAAATATAATTAGATGCTCTGTCCCATGCAATAAAATAGTTTATGTCTATTATAGTCAGGCGTACAAGTTAAAATAACCATCAGGTTTTTGTCAACCAAAATTGAATATATTAAAATACTTTTTTATACAATATTAACAAGAAACGGAACGAATAACAGACCGCTATTGTAACATGAACACAATACCCGGAGACAGAAATTGCCTTGAGTAAGACCTTATTGTTTGGTGAGGTAGAGATTCATCATGCTACTTTGTTGATTAATAGAATCAAAATAGTACCATTTTACACAAATTAAACTCACATAGATATTTTTAAAAGACATAAACATAATTTGTAATTTGGCTAATATCACTTCAACCAAACAAAACAAATTATTTAAAGCTTTATGTATCAATTAAAATTAAAAATGAAAATACTTTTATGAGTGAATTATCAGTTTATGTGCTAATATATAAAAAAAATCACTCATAGAAAAGTATAACATATTAAAATTAAATCTTTTCAGAATACGTATATAAAAATAAAACCAAATTATAACAAGATTTATAAATAATGTATTATTGAGGTATGAGTTACTCTTGTACAACAACAGTATTATAAGAAACAATTATATCGTATTAAATAATTATTTATTTTATGTATAAGTACAATACATATTAGTTAAATATTTCATCGTAATTAAAAGATTTTCGGATATGTTAGTTGAATAACTGTCCATAAAATCGTATGATTATAATTAATTTTGACTAACTACTAACAAATATGATTGTAAAAATATAAAAAAAGCCACTAAAAGAGATATTTTAGTTCAACCCATATGATGGATATTGTGATGTTGCCTCAATAAATGGTAATTTCCAATGAGAAACGGTTTAGTAAGCTGGTTGTTTTATTGCCAATTGGTTAACAGTTTTCAATCCAAGCCAATGAAATAGCCAGGTTCTGGCCACCATCCAGGTCTATCACTTTGTTCCTTCCGATTCGAATGAAATTGAGATATCATTCCAGCTCCTTTTCTAACAGTCACTATTTTACTTTATTGCAAGAATTGCTATCAACTCGTAGTTATATGAATGCTCAATGAGATAAATAATTGTAAAAACCTGGAAGGATAAACAGTACCTGTCCATCTATGATATGAATCATATAAATATAGTTACATTTAAGATTATGTTGATGTGCGTTAACTAAGAATAATGAAGACAAAATAAGCCTTTTATCCACTGTAAAATCATTATTTAAATGACTGCTAATACATCAAGCACCCTCTATTAGCAGGAGAGACATAAAACAAGAACATTGGATCAGAATATAAGCTTGGATATATAATTTTATGATAAAAAGGATGTTTGAAATCAATTAAGTCTGACAGATGTGGAATGCTTTACAAGCTGACTAAAATTTTTATTCCTTTCACTGTTTATACTGTATTTATGGTTTGATGAATATCATCATATAAACATAATTATAAATTTATAATTAAAATAAATATATATAAATTGGAAATATTTGAAACGGAGATTTAATATGACCATTAAAAAATAAATTTTAAATTTTTTGACCTTGAAATTGTATTCAATAAATACGTTTTTACCTAAATAGAAAAAAACTTTAAACAATAACATATCATTATTTCAATTTTTCTGCACATCATTCGGTTAGACTCTTTAAATTATTAATTAACCACTCTATTTAAACTAGATAATAGCTGGATAAACCCAAGAGTTGACATACAATGGTGTTAAAAGTTGTGTGTTGACTTGTTTACTAGGAGTTAAACAAACTTTTCCCATTGAAAAAGTTCCGCCATAACTTGCCTAATTCGTTTTGAAAGAGGAGTTTGCACGCCTTCACTTTGCATTCGTTTTCGATTGAGGTAAGATGTTTCATTTTACATGTTTATAATGAATACATATTTTATGTATTAATTATTTGCACGGTTAGGAACGTTAAATAATTACAGTTCAAACAGAAATATTAGAGAGTGAGTGGCTAAAAATAATGGATTTTAGCTGGAAAAAAGTAGCATTGTTGAGGAGGAATATAATATAGTATAAATATAATATTTACCAATGTTTCATAATTACTAGTTTATTGTTATCTTAACCATGATTGCTATACAAATCCTCTAAACTTTTGTCACGGTTAATTTCTAATGATGAAATATTGAATAAAAACACATATACATATTAAAATACATATAATAATGTACAACATTTTATTCTTTATCATTAGAGGGGATAAAGTTGTGCGTTCTTGACAAAATTATGGAAAACGAGGTAATGTTACCATACATGCTGCTACTTAAGTTTAGATCGAACTTAATTATTATCCTAAATCCTTTTTTTGTTTTTCACCAATGTAATATGCTAAAAAATTGCTGTAAAATTAAATCAATGTACATAATTTGATTATTTATTCGATTTGTGGTCAGCTTATCCTTTGCTTATTATATTTTGTTGTATTTATATTCCGTAAAACAAAGTGTAGACTTTCGCACCTTTAGAAGGTGATATTCTGCTAAACATGTAAAACAGTTGCCAAGACATTTTGAATCCAAACGAAAATATAAAAAGTGTAATGTTTTAATCTAACTTGAAACAGGTTAGTATCTGAAAACTACTCGATATGGTTCCACCAGAGATGCTGTTACCTTTAAACCCCGCACTTGGTGAGTCGCGTGACTTGCATTAATCAGTTAAACATTCGTAGTTGCCACAATTGTGCTTTATGGAATTACCATCTTTATTTTTTATTACAACCACATATTTTTATACTAATGTATATTTTTAAACATTTTATAACGCATGTAGTTTGACAACTTAAATTTGACTTATAGTAGCCATATTTTTTTAATTTAACAAAAAACTATATTTGCGCGCGCGCGCTCGTGTGTGTGTGTGTGTGTGTGTTGTGTGTGTGTGTGTGTGTGTGTGTGTGTGTGTGTGTGAGTGTGTGTGTGTGTGTGTGTGTGTGTGTGTGTGTGTGTGTGTGTGTGTGTGTGTGTGTGTGTGTGTGTGTGTGTGTGTGTGTGTGTCTGCTAACGATAACTATAAATATCGTAAAAATTGTCGGATTGAGATCAAATTTGGTAGAGATGTATATTCCTACGTTTACTCTAATGAATTTGTAATTCAGATAATATATCGGTTAATCGGTACTGGCAGTTTGGGTGAGTTTTTTTATCCCAAAAATGGGGTTTGGGAGTTTTAATTTTTAATTTGAATCATTTTTAATTTTAATTTTTAATATTAGATTCAGCTCAAAAAACTAAATAATTTAGTACTTTTTAAATTAATTGTACTCTATCTCCAAGAGCTACCAAGACATTGAAAATCTTAACACCATCCATCCATCCCATCCATCCATCCATTTATCCTTAAAATATTAGTTTACGTGTTTATCATGGTGGCTATCCTGTCAATTTTGTACTATTACAAGTCAATAGAAAAAAAACTGTTTACTGGCTTTTTAAAAATAGTTTTTATCATTGATATTTCTAAAGGGTATGTTTTCAGTTCCTATAAACAGCTCTCCTTATACCATATGGCGTCACTTCCGTTTAAAGTTTTGTCCTGACGGACTGCCAAGACCTCTTCCCCCCTTGTTAAGTGTAAGTATAAGTGTGTATCCATGTCAAAATGATTCATGAGTAAGTATGAAATACCTTTTCATGGCTAAACCAACCAAGAAGAATAATCCATTAAGCAATGTTCAAAGAGAGTTTTTGGAAAAGTTATTTTTCGAAACGACTTCAATAGAAAATATATTCCATGTTTTAAGAATGAAGAAGTTTTAAATTGATTAGTAAAAGGACACATTATAAAATAATCGTATACTGTAATATACTGTTGGAAATATTAAGTATCAAAAGTAAATACCGAACAGAAGCTATAAATCTTTTTAGCTGATAAGGCTTGTAAGGTATATATATATATATATATATATATATATATATATATATATATATATATATATATATATATATATATATATATATATATATATATGTTACAATAACGGTTTGTACAAACCGTTTACTGATGCAATGGAAGATAAAAGGCGGGTGCTTAGCACAATATTGTCCTTACACAATATCGGTCGTGTCGCTGCTACACAATATCGTCCTTCGTGATGTGGTTGTTTACATTATCCATATTGTACGTCGACACAACGTCAGACGCTGGAAGCTGTTTACAATACTGGTGTACTCCCTTGATTGTGCATACAGTTTTCAACAGACTCTGACGGTTGCTAACATTTTCAAATAGCACTGGCAGTAGGCTGCGTTTGAGTGTATGCTTTATGGGGACGCAAAAAAACTGAAAAATGTTACCGGCAACTTAATATTTTTAGACTTAGAAAACCTCTGTTCAACGACACAGTTTATTGCAATATTCTTTGCATATTATGGATGGAATAACACATTCCAGTATATACTTTTATTTTTATTTTGGTTTATATTAAGGAACTGAACAATCAAAGAGAAATGAAAAGCGGCGTGAAAGGTATACTTTCTAGGTACAGTATGTAAATAAAGTTCAAATGTGATGGGAGGAAGAAAAGCTATCAATAAGAAACTGTGAGCCTTGAAACCCTATTAACAGTGTCCTATGGTCTCTTTCAATCACTTATTAGCTATGGGATACGCCTTCGGGGTAACTCCAGCCATGTTACAAAAATCTTTATCCGGTAAAAGAAGGCTGTTAGAGTTTTGGATAACGCAACTGGTCGGCAGTCATTGAAACAACATTTCTTGAAATAAAAAAATTCAAAAATTTCCCTTACTGTACATTTGAAATAGTGTTGTTCATGTAAAACAAAACTTAGATTTTTTTACTCTTAAAAATACAAACCAAAGCCATTTCAAGTAAGATAGCCAAAAACATCAAAGAGCCACATGGGGATTTCATATTCAACATATATTTCATATCCACTGTAGCCCATTTCATATGCACCATTTAAAATCAATGTAGTAATGGTGATTTATTATATTGCATTTATTATTGAAAATATGTTTTTAATATTGAAATCTGCACTATGATGTATGAAAAACTAAATTGACACGAAAAAAAACTGCGTATAATCCCAGTATAGTTAATTATTAAATACGCTTCTGAATTCAAATTTAAAGTATTTGAACAAACCAAATTAAATAAAAGTCTCAATATATGCTAAATATTTTAGAATTAGACTAGAACAGTCGTCGGAGTATACGCAAGAACTACAGTTTCCTATATAGCTGCTGTAGTTGTAAAACGATGAATGTTAGAAAACGGCATAAGAAATGAAAAAATATATAAATAAACTTTACACGTAGATTAACTTACATCTTGCGTTTATAACTATTGTGTTATACGTGTAATATAAGTTATGGAATATAATACCTAAAACATTATTGAATAACACTACCATATCATTACAAAGAATTGTGTAACCTATATTTATTGTACACAAAATATAACATTTCCATTAAAAAATTACAACTTGACTTTGAACTTTCAAAGTTTAAATGAACTTTAATATCGGTACCGAAATAATCTACTTTCAAAGATAAACCACTAGTTCCAAATGCAGACAAAAAATAAACCTTATCCAGATTAAATCAATACATCCAAATAAACAGTTGGGAGTTCATCGACTTTGAAGATGAAATAAACAGCTGGGTGCAACAATAAACCGGCCGCAACCACGAAGGGTCACATCTAGCAGACTAAACACGAGCCGAGCTGGAGCCGAAGCCGGCAGGGAAACTCGATACGACAATGCTGAGACAAGTGTGAGATCAAATATTATAAATGGAATGGATATTATAAAGATTTCACGATATATATATTTCGGGTCTTTAGTAGTTTGTCCCTGCTTTTTCAATTTTTTACTAGAGCCACTGAGTGTTAATTTCCATTTATTATTTGTGAGCTTGAGTATAATTAGAGCTATGTAAAGCAGTAAAGGTCCTAATCAGTTTAACAGTTTCTATTCGGGCGTTATCTCTTGGCGGACTGCGCCTTATCACCTCCGACACGACCTCCGCGTTATCTATTCCGACATCTTACGAACATTAGTTGGCGACTACATACGTTGTACCTGGACATAGTGACCGTCATTCTTTTCGATCTTGTACGTGAAACAAACTATTGTAAGGAGACGACGGTTGAGTATTTACAACGTAAATGCTCGTAAAAATCATGAAATACTCTTCATTTTTCTGGTAGGAGTGATCGCTGGAGTTGCAACAAAAAATAATTAAAAACAGAAGTTTGCCTACGTAAAGATGCGTGAAAGACATCAAAAGCGTTTTGGCCACCAGAGTGAATGTACCAATGTAACCAATGAGCAATGAATATGTCGTAAAACTTTGTATTTTAAATTGTATTTTAACAGAGTTTGGCCTACACACCAGACACATTTAATCTTAAACCCCCCTTATATTATCCTGGGACTGGAATACATATATGGGATATATATAGACTGGGACGGGACGGTGGCGACGTCCTGTAATCCAGCTACTTGGAGGTCACGAATTGTGGATAGTTGTGAGAGATGGTCGGTGGGTGTAGTGTTCTCTTGTGTGGATTAACGTCCGCACTATTGAATACTATGTTAATCCACAAAGACAATCCTCTAATTAGATCAATTCGTAGTTCAGAGGTCGTGGTTCGGATTCCACGTTAAACTGTAGGTCCATTAGCTGCCATCGGCTGTTGGGCTATTAATTAACAGTCCTGTCTAAGGAACATGTCAGCCTTAGTCAGTAACAAGACTACAAGATCGCGCCACAACCATCCTACATTCATTCCTCATTCATACTTGGTGTTGGTATGATGTCATACCAACACTCGGTAATAAAAATTAAATAAAAAATAAAAATAATAAAAAAAAATATAATAAAAAAAATAATAAAAAAATAAATAATAAAAAATATTAATATAAAAATAAAAATCTAATAAAAATCTAAAATAAAAAAAATAATAAAAAAATATCTAATATCTCTAATAAAATCTCTAATAAAAATCTAATAATCTCTAATAAAAAAAATTAAATTGCGGGGGTGTACTGTAAAAGACTCTATATTTTCTATCAAAAATACTATTTCGTTACATTCTACCATAATGAAATTAAAAAAAATTATAAACCGAATTTTTTTTCACTCGTTTGACGAAGACAATACCATTCGAGTTGGGGACGTAGTTGGTAAAGCATCGAACTTTTGTGGTTCTAGAAATAGAATAGATTTAATTGTACAACGGTTTTCCTAATGGAACTACTATATTCAAAGCAATTTGATATCGTATATTTCGTCACTAGTCACTAGTACTCGGTTTCGCCTCACACTTGAATTGTATCAAGCTCCTAAATAGCACTTTAGGACGTGTTAAGAATAGTACTTTTCATTACAACAACTAACTCATAAAATTTATGTGGAGCGTCTAAAATTAATTTTTTAATATACCCAAATTTAATTTATTTTATATCATACGAGTTTTTGAATTTGAATGATAAAAGTAATTTATTATAAATGACATAAATAATAGCAATAAAAACAAATCAATAATTTTCTTTTCTTAAGATAGACTCAGAAAAATTATTGGATTCATTCATGTAACTAAATTTGAAAGAATATTTTCAAAACAAACAATAATATGTACAAACAATGGCATTAGTCTGTGCGCGGCTCTGACGCTACTGTAAGCCATTCTATAAAATGTGGGCTTGCTCACTACATTATACTAGTCTATAAGATTTTCCGTTGAAATAAAATAAATTAAGACATCTGATTGAAAAAATAAATATTTATGTTCCTTTTAAGTTAAAAAAGCCACGAGCACAGATTAATGGCACTATTTATAAGTAAACTGACATTATATGTGATCGTTTTTTAGTGTATATTGCTAAAAGATTATCTGTTTAACTTTGAAACAAAGAAAATAGTAAATAGTTATACAGCAGTGGTCCTGGTATCATCTTGCTGAAAACTATTTTCCGGACTAGTCCCTTTTCCAGTTTTATCCGGATGGTTTAGTAAGCCCGTCTGATATTGATTAGTTTCCACCACAGCTGACAGTTTGGAAATAGCAGTTGATTGGGGTGGTATAGTGAAAAAATATACTTACATACTACGGTTGTATATAGATACAACCGCAAACATACGTAGGCATGTGAATAGAAGAACCAAATACATTACTCATATACAACATTAAGTGCTGTTTTTGTCTCAATTTTGTAAGAATATGTTTTAGTGTTTTAGATTTTTTCTTTTGGTATTCACAATGCCACTATTTCATCCCCTACCACAGTGAGAGAAGTTGATCAGGTGTTTTCGTAACTCTCTCCGTAAATATTTGGTTTTCCAAGTCACGTGCAAAGTCAAGTGTGGAAGGAAGTTTAAAAACCTTGTAGCTGAACATCTGTTTGCCAATATCAGAGTCTTACACTTAAAGGATCTTCAAGAAACTAGTAATGGAACCCTCAAATTTTACCGACCAAGAGATAAAATTATGTTTTGTCTATATGATAAGAGGTTAATACGTTTAAATCTATTTAAAAAAATCCTTCTCAAACATTTAAGCCCAAATAATGTACGTGGTTTTATTTTAATAAATAATTAATTATAATTACGTAATGTATAATTTGATAGAGTCTAAATACAAGACAAATAATCTACGTTACGTAAATGTCTCAAAAAACTGATTTTTTGAATTTTTCTCGAATTATTTATTTCTAATTAACTATATTTTTGGTCATACGGTATGTAATTATCCGTTTTAATTAACATTAACGTAATGCTTTATCCAGCTTATTTATCCATCATTTAGGTGTATTATCAAAACCCATTTAATTGGCAGACTTATCACAGATTTATTCACCCAGGGAAAGGTGGGGAAATGAATAAATTAAGCTTAATTTATTAAAAAAACCATGAAACTTTATGGGTTTGCACTATGATTATTTTGTGACGTTTCTTTTCTTTTCTAAATAGGCAACTAAGCTATTTTAAATAATCTAGATAGTGTGAAGTTGAGATGACGCAACAATGCATATTGTAACACAGGAAGCATTGTTCAACCTCGTTATAAAACAGATTGTCGTCGTTGTTTACACGGTAATATACGAGCTAGCGGCAAAATGGCTTTGAGGCCGACGATAAACAAAGAACACTTGATATATTGAACAACTTTATAGTTGGAGAAGACTTCCTCTACGCATGACTAACTACGACAGCGTCAACAGGCTATCGATATTGAAATGACCGTCACTTACTTGACGGTCTATTAGTTGATGCCAATCAATTATTATTAATAATTACCTTTAGCAATAGTACAGTATGTTTAACCACCAATAAAAATATTTTTATCAAGGTACCACAGTACTTTGTCTCGTACTCCTCAGTCGATATTACTTCTTAAAATACAAGCTATGCATGATAATACAGATACACGATTTTACTCTGTACAATGAATTAGTTACATTTTGACTTATTCCCTTAGGAAAGCAATAATTGATTTTTCGTGTAATTATTACACGATTGTAAGCACTAATAAATTACATATTTAATAATAAAAAATAGTATATTAGGAAGTTAACGTTTTATTTAAATATACACCTAACCATCCTGGCATTCTGTTTTTAAATTTCAAAATGACTTTAAGACACGCCGATAATTTTTATTCGTTAAAGTACTAATGTAAACATGTAGTCTTCAGGTAACCCTTTTGTTATTGATATATCTATTTAATAAAAATTGAATCATACGGTGTAATAAGCCATTATTTCCAGTAAAATATAGTTCATTAGTAAAAGAAATAATAAAAAAATGAAGTGGAACACCATGCCCATAACAGAGATATATGAACGATCAATATAAAATTTCATCATTAAATTAATCTTAAAAATATTTTCCTTCTAAGAACGGTGCTTAGGGTGGCGATTTATGAATTTCACGTTCATTATACATTATTTTATGAAATAAGTGTTTTTTAAAATGGCACACATTTTAAATTCACTAGTTAGTTCATGGAATTGGAAGGTGAGTAATAGCATAGTCGATTAGTGACACAAATCATATTTTATCACTACTATACATTGTGTACTTGATATATACCACACACAGAGAAACATTAGTAAACGAGTCTAACCTCTTAAAAATCATGGATTAATATTATCAATCATTACAGAAACTGGCAATATGAGTAGACATTTAGTAATTTACATGTTTCTCACAACAGTTGTAGTGACAAGTGTTCAAATTGAATAGGATATTTTGTAATTACTTTATTAAGTAATATGTTGAACTAGAACGTATTATTGCTATTCATCGTTCGGTTATCTTGAACAGCGTTATTTGGAAGCAAGACGAACCGGAGGAAATTTCACTGGAGATCCGGTCTGGTGAGCAAAGCAAGTCAAGTGAATTTAATTTGTGGGAGGCGATGGTCAAATGAATCATCACATGCTCTTTACCCTCGGGCTAAATCTTCCCTCATCATCCCTATCAATTTACCTACCTTTATGCACACATGATTATAAATTGGATGTTCATAAGATCCGGGTTTTACCGCAGGAGTAAATCTTCTCTCGTCCTCCTATAACGTATTTCTAATATTACTAAGCTTTATCTACTACTTGTAACTATAGACTAGTCAATTTACTCATTCCTTAACTTGGCAAATCAGTTCCTCAGTTGGTGGCGTGACAAACTCCAAACCTGAGAGTCAGTGTCAGTTATGACTTCGGTTCTGATCTTGGAGTTGCTAATAAGTTTTTATCCGTACTTTTACAGTGTCGGCTCACTAACTTTGCTTGAAGTGTACGCACGATATCTTGGATATGTTGTCTATGTATGTGGACAAAGGTAAGGTATGTTGATAAATTATGTTAAATTAGCGTGTTATCCTCCTAAAACACTTCAATGATGTGCTATTGAAATTCTCATAGTAAATATAGCTATTACCTTTGCTGAATATTTAAATATATATTACCTACATACATAGTAAACATACAGTTTGTATCTGTACAGCCGATAACTCACTAAATTGGCCCGATAGAAACGAAATTAGATACATACGTGTAAAGAATAATTTGCAAGTTTGAGTTCGTAAACAAGACACATCACGATATACAAGTGAGTTCTATGCCTTAAAATTTGGGTTGTACGGATTTGTATCGATAACCTGAAAAAAGGGGTTCCTTAGAAAATTAGAAAAAGCTCAAATAAAAATAATTTAATAGGTCAAATATTTGCTGTATAAGCCTGTACACACGAGTGCGTACAGACGCGTGTTGTTGAAATACAGAAGAGCAATTGGTGTGCACACATGCAACGCTGGTCTCGAGTTGAGACCCGCGTCTTGAATTATCATGATATTGATCTGACTGTACAGTTAACTGACTAGGTGGTACTATATTTTTGTTCAGTAGGTTCGCAATAACTAACTTTTCCCTTCATTTAATAATAATTTTTTTACTACTAAATATATTAATAGACTTAGTGTTTATAAAATATATTCCTAAATATATTTCTAGTAATTCGTCAAACGATGTAATAGACATTCTAGAAATAAATACAACACTTTAGATAAATTTTTCTTAGATTAGGGTATAGTGTTACAAATGAACCATGAGTTATTCTGTCATTTGGAATCGGAAGTACCCAGAATTTCCTTTGTCTTTGTCTTTGGGCCTCATACATACGGCATTATACCCAAAGAAATTCCACCTCTTCAAGCTCCATAGCGAAAATGCCATAATTGCAGCTGTATCTGCACATATTAGAGCATTGCGCGGTGTAATGCCCTCATATAACGTTGCAACGTGCGGACGTTGCAAAGTTTATCTAGGAGATGATTATTAAGGAAATTTAATATTTTAACAATGCAGGTTTGCTGCAATGGGGATATTTTAATTTATCTTGTTTGTTTAAAATAATGAATTTTCAAACAAAAGGCTAATTGAATATTGTAGAGATTTGGCGATTATTTTAATACGTAATTGGCTTATAAAAGTTGGATGAAAAGAAACCAAAACTTAATATTCACAGCTTTTATCAAACAATGTTTAAGATAATATTTGTTTTCCATTAAAGAACATCGAAATGTTCTAAAATACTAGGAAACGGACGACATTGGCAATAATAAAACTGACTATATTACTATTTGAACGGTAGGAATAAATCATGGGAATAAAGTTGTTGTAGTATGAATGGCTAATTCGTTCAATATTTATTTACAAATTTCCCATTCACCTTATTTCTTCCGTAAATACATTAACACCTATTTCTGTCTCGTAAACATAATCACGTAATTTCTGTAATTATAAACTGATAAACTAGACATACACAAATACTGGTTGCCAAAATACTTTAACTAGTAAAAATCTATTTGGGAATTTGCATAGATATCTCGATATTTATCTGTTATCTTTGCTATTTAGCATATAGTATCAAGACATTTTTAGCAGATATTTACGTTTCGATTGGGCATAGTGTAAACGCTTCAACGCAGAATATCACTCAGCAAGATCATGAGTTGAGAATAATGATGCCACCAAAGCAAAGTAGTACCACAGGAATGAGTTGATGACGATAGTATATTTTCATTTCAAAATCCTCGATAGCTGCCAGAATGCCGAAGGAAGTTTCAACAATTTCAATTACGATCATCTCAACAATCTTAACTAAAAGTCAATTTAAATGGCAATCTTTAATAGATATTTTTATGTTTATCTAATTATCGTTTAGTAATTTATTGTTTCAAACATAATCATCCAATTGTTGGAAATAACAAGAAGAGAAACAAAATTATATTAATTGTATATTAATTATATTAATTGTCTACTCCCCCCACGTAATATTAACAAGCAAAAGCTTGGTATACCAAGCTTTACGCTGCATACCAAGTTTCATGGAAAACAATTACGTAATAAGGAAAAATATTGACTTTTTAAATATTCTCTAGAATAATAACATTGGCCGATCTCAGACAGTGTAGGCCTACTGAGTTTACCACGAACATTAAATTTAACTTTTCTCTGGAAATGTTAGTGGGTTCCAGAAAAAAGGTTAGACTAATGATTAAATATACTAATTTGTTTCGTTTTTTAAGCTGATTGAAATGGTGGTAGTCAATTTATATTTTACTTTCATTGTTTTCACAGAAAAATAAGAATTTTTGACTTTTAAAAGCCCACAACTCTTAAACCCCGATGTTTTGATAAATGCGGATGGTGCCATTTTGTTTATCTCATAAATGGTCCCTTATAAGTAATACCGTTTATCATATAATTCAAATCATACAGTTTTAATCATATTAAAGTCGGTTGTGAGAAATTTTCATTTTATGTATATTTGGGGGGTTTTAGGAGTGAAATACCCTTAAAAATAAAGAAATTCCGAAATACCGTGGATTATTACCTAAATTCCAACTTTCATGAAAATCGGACCAATAGCCTCGTCTCTAGGCTTCTGTACATCCCTCCACACACAGAAATCAGTATAAAACCCTCCTTTTCGATTCCGGGGGCACTAATATCTAGGCTTCTGTAGTCCCCACAGACAGATATCATTCTAAAATCACTTTTTTGATTAAGGGGGCACTATAATGGATGTTTCCACCAGAATCATAGTTCAAAAATGCTGACGAAAACAATACTTTCTCCTTATAATATCGTATAGGGGGGAAAGTAAAAATGGTTGTATTTTAGGATGTTTCGGAAAAATTAAAATTTATAATGCCTGTTTCTACTTGCTATATTTTATTATTATTATTACGCAAATGTAATTTTTACTAGAGATCACGATAGGTCGATCTAGTAGTAATGTATCTAGGATAAAGTTTATTTTAAGAGTTCTTATCAATTTATTGACTGTTTAAGATAACAACTTTGAACCTGCTAATCAGAAATATCCATAATGAAAAAGCAATTTGGGACTAAAATGAAAAAAACTAATTACATTTCATAATGCAAGTAAGTGCGATAGAAAATATGAATGAGTTGTCTTTAAAATAATTCATAACTTTATTAGGAATTGATTCAGTTACATAAAACATTGATATCCATCAGTTGATGCAGCTGAATCCCAGGGGCAGGAACAGCTAGATTGGCGAGACTCAGCGAGAGGATGGCCCCCCGGGGATCTGGGAATCCCGATTTATAGCAGGGAAAAATATCAGGTAAACCCCGCTTAAACGTATCAATGTAGGTTTAACTTACTGCACGCGTCTTTCATTACAAACTCGTTCTAGTTTCGCGTTTAAAATTTGATATTTACTACTTAGTGAACTTATAAAATAGATAAATATTTACAAACTAATTGGATAACTAAGATAATTTTAACACTTCGTTATTAATTAAATAAATATTTTGATAATTGAACTTTTTTGGGATGAATTTCAATCGGATTTCTAGGTCTAAAATTCCCAAATGCAGTACAACGATGTAACCTGTAGTTGCAATTATTTGCAATCTCACCACACAATTGGTTAGGCTCCAAGGTCACGGTCCTCACCCCTCCCACAAATTCAGCTCTCTTGACCTCTAAACCTTTTATTTTTGAGTACTCATTTTCGGCCCATGGTTTTATAATCTCTAATTTACTTTAGTTTTAGACTAATAGTCAGGAATTGTTCTCTCTTCCCTACACTGCTTTGTATTATTTTACACAAATGTTTCGTCTATTATGTATCAGAGTAACTGTTATAGCGGATATCAATATAGTGGATATCCACGTAGATTCGGTCATTTTAATTAAAATCTTGCACTATTTCCCTGAAAAACTCCCAGGTGATTTTAGTGATTAAAGTATTTTTAATTATAATAGTTGAGTCCTTTTTGTAAAATATGATTTTTTCGAGTTGAAAAGATTTTTAAACTCATATCCTTAAAAACTATAAATAGGGTGAATATTTAAATAAATAATATATAGTTTTATCAAAATTAGACTAACCACTTGTGACTCTGTTTACATCCGAACACACGTTCACAAGGACGCATAAACACAAATACATGCATTAACACACAGAGAGAGAATCTTTAAAATTCATAATGGCGTTGGTTATTAATTATTAAAAATCTTTTATTGGACTTTTCCAATGCGTCTGTGTTTTTCACAACACGACGATTATATAGCTGGAGAAAGTCCTCCCGTTTTCAATTGATTACCCAATAATTTTCATCAAACATTTAAAGTTTAAGTTACAGATATTATTAATATAAATAATATTTAATATATATTTATTTTTATATTTTATAGTTAATAATATTAATATATTATTAATATTAATAATATATTAATATTATTAAATACAAATAAATATATATTAAATATTATATTATATCATATATTATAAAAATCGGAAACACAAAAAGTAAACACAACACTTTTGTAAATATTTTGAGTATTTACACTGAGGGGTTCAGGGAACCCCAAAACCGATGTATCCACTCTAAATGGATGATGTATAGAAACTCTAAATTAAACATTTTTATGAAATTAATAATTTTACCAGGTATACTTCTATGGGTGAAAGCAAAAAAAATTAAAACTTCTCTTAATGTATTTGAAATAAATACATTATAAAACAAAATAAAAAACATGAATAAAAGTACCTAATGCTTATTGATATAACGTTTCTCAGTAGGCTATATTAACTGTTTTTCACAGCTTTCGTCACTATTGCTATTAAAACCATGATAGTAGTTTTAAATCTATTTTTAAAATATTCATAAATGTAGCAGGAAATTTGTTTAGCAATATGTTTCTGATGAACGTACAAGTATAAGCAAATAGCAAGTAAACTAATTCCAATGACCATCCCAACTTTGAACCCCTTTATTTAGAACAGCACAGCCCTGTATATAAGTTAACCCTTCGTTACGCTGATAGATAATTTCCCTTCCTTTGAAACCCCTTCGGCAAAAGGACATATGTGCAGGAGACCATTTTGTAATTGACTTTTGAATTAAATAATGATAATGATATCAGATTATTATAATGATAATGAATTTTATGTGATCGATAATGGTAGTTATAAGTATTGTTTTTTATTTCATAAATATAACTGTTGTTGTTTTGTTTTAATAAGATGTGTTTGGTAGGACAAATGAATTGGTGTAAATCGTAATTATAATATTCTTGTTGGCTGTTTGCCTTTTTGATATATATAGTATTTATAATTGTTAGATTATAAAAACTTTATATCATTACAAATATATTTATAATTGTTTATAGCTGTAGGTATATTAAATTGATATTGTTAACATATTTCCGCTACTTATATATTTGTTGTTGTTGTTGAGGTTTATAGATTTATTTATGATTGTTTGTTGCATTGTTATCGGACAGAGCCTTCTATATTTTTGATTATATATATATATATATCATTTAATTTAATTTAATTTTTTGTTATATATATATATATATAATATTAAATATAAATATTGATGTAAATAAGAGAGTATTTGCTTATTGTTTAGTTGTCATGTTGTTATTTGGTGTAGGTATGTGATATGGGTTGTCGTACATTTTGAGGTATTTTTTGGTATATCGTGGTGCCTGCCCATATCCAACACTATTAAATAATTATTGTAAAAAATCACCAATGTTTCGAGTAGATTGACTATATATCCCAATCACAATCGACAAGTTTTCAAACTTGGTAGGGTGGCATGATGTATAAATTTGTATAAATAAATAAGTATGAGAAAAAAATCATGAACATATTTTTTGTGAAAATAAAACATAAGTTTAGTTTTAGATTTTTCATTTTTATTTTTTTAGTAAAAAAAAACTTTTAAATCTTAACTGTATATTTTTAGGAACTATGTTCCTTTGTGGTGGTTTGTACTTGGCAAAGGTTTTACTATAGGGTGATTTATATCGAGTTTTACTTCGTCATAAGATAGTTTTGGAATATGTGTAAACAAACTATTAAGAATCAAAAGTCTACAAAATGGAGTGAAAAAATGACTCCTCAATGTTAAAATTACCTAGTAAACGACTCCGTAGAAGCAGGCCTACGAACTCAGTGAATGTTAATTCATTAATCAGAATGATAATCAATAATCCATTCTATAATCAGAAATTACATCAGGCTTCATTTTTATTTCATTGCCTTGAGAACGGTGGGGAGAGCGGCGGGAGTTCCTCGAGGGCGCCGGTGGGGATGGGTAGGGGTGCCTTGGGGGCACCACTAGGGTGTGGGTGGGGGTGCCTCAAAACTTCCGGGTGGGAGAGAGGCGAGAGTTCATCGAGGGTGCTGATAGGGAGAGGAGCATGAGTGCCTACAAGGCTTACGTGTGGAGAGATCGGTAGTGCCCCGAGGGTGCCGGTGGGGAGAGGAAAGGAGTGCCTTGAGAGCACCGGGTCGGAGAGGGGCGTGAGTGCCTCGAGAGCTCCAGGAAGGAGAGGGGCAGGAGTGCCTCGAGGGCTCCAGGAGGAAGAGGGGTAGGAGTGCCTGGAGGGCTCCGGGGGGGGAGAGGGGCGGGAGTGCCCCGAGGGCTTCGGGAGGAAGAGGGGCGTGAATACCTCGAGGGCTCCAGGAGGAAGAGGGGTAGGAGTGCCTGGAGGGCTCCGGGAGGGAGAGGGGCGGGAGTGCCCCGAGGGCTCCAAGAGGGAGAGGGGCAGAAGTGCCTCGTGGGCTCTAGGTGGGAGAGAGGCGGGGGTGCCTCGAGAGCGCCGGGTGGGAGAGGTGTGGGACTGCCTTGAGCGCTCCAGGTGGGCGAGAGGTGGGAGTGCCTCGAGGGTTTCGGGAGGAAAAGGGGCGGGAGTTCCCCGAAATCACCGGTGGGGAGAGGGAGGAGTGCCTCGAGGAGTTCAGGAGGAAGAGGGGCGAGAGTGTCTAGAGGGCGCGGGGTAGGAGAGTGGCGGGAGTGCCTAGAGGGCGCCGCTGGGGAGACGGGTGGGAGTGCCTCTAGGGTGCCAGCTGAGAGAGGAACGAGAGTGCCTCTAGGGTGCCGTTGGGGTTCATTATTTAACGTGGGGAAGTAATTAGAAACCTGGGCCTGAGAGTCATTTAGTCTGCGGGGAGACCTAGGGCAAACGGCATGACTTTGATAACCATATTGCTATCAAGAGAATTAAATATCTACTTATAAAAACGCCAAAGAGTATTCTGAAAAGTATATTTTTCTGGTACAAAGTGAGCACCTAGTAAATTAATACTTTAATTACTAGCATATGGGTAAAAGCAGATTAAAACTAAGAGTAAAGGTTTGCAAAATATATACATTATTCAGTATGAATTCGTTTTTTATATTTTAATTTAAAATACTTGAAATTTATCTGCCAATGTTAAGAGTTTTTGTCATGAGAAAAACTAAATGAAAGTATGATATTAATCATGGGTATATAATAAATAAAACCAAGATGTTAGGACTTTCCAGAATATTCTATTAATTATCTTTTCATTTTCACGTGTTGTGTTTTAGAGTTATGTAGATTTCTTGACACAATTCGATTGCAAAAATGATTATAAATTGTTTAAACAACATCATTTTTGTTTGAAGAGTGTTATATCGCTAACTTGCGAGATCAGAATAACTAGACGTTTTGGCTATATAATAAGGATGTTGTGAGAGATTTATGACTTAGCTCTAATCTTAGCTGTAAATGGGTTTTTATTCTATGAAAGGTTTAGGCCTGTACGCTATTACTAAAGGGTTCTATGAAAATAGTTTTTAAATGGTCTCTATCGCGTTTTGTCTTCATATAATATAATTAAATATATTCCAAACACAACTCTTTAACTCGCAGAAAATCCTATTAATAATACAAGGTAGCTATTAGTTAATTTATCTATTTATTTATTAATTTTATAATTAATTGTGGCAGAGATTTGCATGGGTCTATACGGACGTTGAAAGGAAGTTTGAAATAGCTTTATGTTTTCGGAAATGAAACTATTATATAAATGACACAATGAAATAGTATTAACTAATTTCAAGAGAGAGCACGTTTATCATTGTTTCAAATTCCGGAAACTTAATGTTTAGTGGTAATACTGTTTCAACCTTAACAGATTTCTTTTTGCAAAAGCAGCACAGTTCACATGATAGTAGAAAAAGCATAGTCAAGGTTTTAAATAATTCAAGTGAAAGTGCTTATCTTTTGCTATAATTTATTAGTTGGAGTGTTTATATTACTATTACTAAAAGGTTTAGATAATAAGTTGTGGTGGTTACAGTTATTGAAATAAAGTAAAAATACCATTTTTTATTTCTCGGTAAGTTTACTATTGTACCTTGTTATTTTTTTGCCTTTTGAGTAAGGCTTTGAGGATGAATTAATATAATTAATCTATGAGACTAAAATACAATACGGTGGCACTAATTAAGACTCTTAAATGTTCAATTAATTTGTTAATTACATAACGGATTCCGATTTTCCAATAAATTTCCCTGAGCAATCTCGTATAAACAAGGGGTTTGTTATTAAATTGAGGCGAAGGGTAGATGAGCAGTGAGAGGGGATTAATGAGAATATAATTGTACAGGGAGGGATAACCTATGGGTGAAATTATCTGTAACTTTTCCAATATAACCCAACTTTTTTTAAATATAACGAGGTACATACTTTTAAAAAGAAGAAGTTGACTTAACATATATCACAATGTTGATAAAAAGTTATATTAAGTACTATTTAACATGATTATTTTTTACACTCCAAGGGTATATACCCTTGGAGTATATCGCCGTAATATCGTTAACGTAATCGAGGATGTACGCTTTGTAAAACACAACGCTGTTTGAAAACAGTGGTTAAATCAAAGCAACGCTAATGAAAATAACAACCATATAATTAGTGTAAATAGCATCGTATTGGTTCAATGTGCTTTTAGTATAATTTTACCAAAGCTTTCAATGGACGCATTAGTTGATGGTTTTCATTAATTAACATAAGAGTTTGTTTTTTGAAATCTCTTTTATTTCATAAAAATACAGTGATTAATTTTTATTTCTCTCTACGCATTTGATATGGGAAAAGTAAATTTTCATTTACGTTTTTTAAACCAAGCTGTGGGTGGAATCATTAAAATCGCCTATAAAACTAAACAAAGTAGAATTTGAAATGACTTGTCACCAACAAAAGACATAGAGAGAGATGTGACGATAGAAAGCTAAATTAACTATGTACTATACTCAGCATTTAATGTAAGGGAATCCATTAAATGCTGTAAAATATGCCTATAACAGGCACACTATTGTATTACTGCTATATTAATTCCAATAATGTATTAATGAAACAGTTGTTACCTGACACGCATAAAGATAAATATTAGAAGTCAAGTATTCGGCATTGCCTCGTGCTTGAAACTGTCTTGTGCACCAAAAACAGTCACATTCCAGACTAGTGACGAAATATACTAATTTCGTCCACATTTTCGATTTAAAACCTAAAATATTAGCCATCATGTTAAGCACCTTGTATAAAAATGGTTTTCAGACTAGTGCCTGTATATCTGTTAACTAACTCCGAGACCACAAGTTATGGTCCAATTTTAATCAAAATAAGTACTCGAGTATACTTTGATCATTGGTCGTATCTTAGGACATTGTTTAGAGTTTTATCGTTTTCAATTAATTTAAGGCTAGTTTACTCTTAAAATTCTTTTAAGAGAAAAAACCAAGAGTCCCAAAAATTTCTTTACCGATTTCGATTAATTGCATTACTTATCGTACCTGTGGTCAAAACATTTTGGTCACTTATTTTTACATAAAGAGAATACATTTAGATTTAATAAGATGTTTTATAAGTTTCCGGTAAAAATCTCACCTAAGTGTAAAAAATGATTTGCTAACACCATGAAAACATTCTAAAATAACTAAACGAATAAGTAGTTAAGGAATATTAGAGTATAACAGTTTAAGTTGAACAGCAACCAACAGTTGTAGGAAAAAATTAAATTTATTGGCTGCTAATGAACAACTGATTTGGGTAATATGCTGTTTATATATGGTGAATGGGGTTCCATCTATAAAACTATCAGCCATAACAAATTAACCTCCCCTTATGTACATAGAATCCCTCAATAAACGAGTTCAAAACTGATTTCATGGTTTAATAAAATATTGAGCTGAAATATATCAGTTCAACATTTGTATGATGCTCTTATTCTTTATAATTGAAGCCATAAAAGAACCTTTGTCATCAGATCTATATCTAGAGAGAGTTCTATGCGGGTGAAACCCCCTAATTGGAATTTAACCTTTAACCTCTGGGAAAACGTACATTTATATTTAAAAAGCAGGTTTATCTTTTAAACAACACTAAATCACTTTTGAAATATTAAAACAGAATAGTTTTCCAAAATGGGTTTTTGAAACGGAAGTCACTCCTCGCCATTTTTATAGCTTTGCATCCATAAATTGCACAGAAAACTTATTTATAGATTATATAAAAGGTTTTTAGAGGTAATTATTAATTTTTGGGGGAAAAATGGTTATTTTGGAAGTTTGTGAGACTGTCAGAATAACAGTAAAAGATTTGACTATACATATAATTAGTTTATTTTATTAATAGTAAGTATTAATAATATTTAAAATACTCTAGGAATTAATTGGCTAAAATTTAAAATAAAACCTGAGGGATGAATGGGAATATCATTTATGAAAATATGCAAATTGGTTATTATTACGTTTTTGTCTTTATTCTATTAATTATAGCACATAGATTATTATCAGCATAAAATACCTTAAAAAACTCATCCACTTACAAATTATAAATAGTATATTTCAAGATTTTTATCAATTTAATTTTCCTTCACAACATATGGTACTACAACATAAACATGAAACACGAGTTGACGTAAAGTTAAACGCTTAGGGATGTTACTGTAACAGTAGTCGAATCTGATTGGAAAGTTTAATTTCTGCAGCCCCTACTTGATTATCCGGCTATTCAGGTACGGAGTGTATTTCTCCCTTGAGAATGTTCCACTGGATTTATGGCTAGTAAAAACATCACGTAAAACCTGGGCTAAATATATTGACTCGCCTTGGGATTCTAGCTGGTAGAAAAGTGGATTAAAATACGAAAGGTTGCGAAAACACGAATGCGCTTTGGAAAAAGCGTCAATATAACTGACCATTCTAGTATACATAGAGACATTTTATAATTATTTTGGGATGTATTCAAAGAGGTAAATGGCACACAATGTCGCATGTAATACTCCGTGACCTTTTGTGGGATAGCATAAAATATTTGCAATTACTTTCCTTTGGGAATTAGGTTATATCATGGATATATCTAAAGGGGATTTTTTCAGTTCATCTAAACAACTGTTCTTATAACCGAAAATGCAATACTATAGCTCTGATAGTTTATATGGAAACGGGATCTTAACTTTTCCGCTACACCTATAGCATTATGTGCTTTTTGCATTGCACATATCTGTTAACAACCCCCCCCCCCAGAGCTTAGGCATATCTATATTAAAAGCTAAATACTGTACTATTGAAAATGGTATAATACATGATAAGTACACTTACATTCAAGAGCTAGCTTACATAGCAGTGAAATTGTGGTCTATCAATTAATCTGATACGCGTGCTTTCACAATAGATCAACCTGGTCAAAAACAAATTAAAAAATTAAACTTAAGTCGTATTACCTTATTAGGTAATTTAACTAATTATTTAATACAATTAACTAAAATGTCCATGAAATGCCCTAAGCTGTATATTCAAACTTAAAACTTCCGAAAGAGCGAGTAGTAAATCGATTTGATGAATGAAGATGGTGTAAAGTTGAAGGTAATTCAATATACATTTAACAATTAATTTTACCTTATAATTCACTATGTGTCCTGTAACTAAGTAAAATACTTGTTATGACCCATTAAAAAATGTTTTTAACGTAACAAAATAGCTTATTATTTGATTACGATTAAACAGTAATCTGTATTATTATTGCATTATTGTATCAGTATAATCGGGTTGGTTGGGGAAAACATAAAAAACCAACAAGTTTCAACGTATATCCATTACCAATAACGTAATCAATTTAAAATAATGAGACATAATTAATCAAAATAACATTTATGAAATTATTTTCGTCAAACAACAAATTACGTAGTTCTTACGATTGGAATAGTTCTGTTTTGCATTCGTTATATAGCCTTTAAATAATTAATTACATTAGTAATAAAAAATAATAACCTTTAAAATACTTATTTTCTGCCTTATTATTTTTATTATTATAATTACTTATTACAATTTGTTCTAATTAGCTTCGGTGAACTCTAGAAGAGTAATAGGCGTTGTGTTTTTCAAATAATTTAAGTTTTATCTAAATATATAAAACCAAGTCGTGTTAGTTACAACACTTATCACTCAAGAACGGCTGGACCGATTTTAATGATATTTGATTTGAATACGTCTTATAATTTTAGTATTGTTATTAACTATATCACGACCCAGAATAACTAATTACAACGAAGTTGTAATGCTCTTCTACTTCAGAACAAGGCCAATCTTAAAGTTATCACGTATTTACTGTTAGGCGTTACGAAGTTCGCCGGGTTAGCTAGTACTATAATAAATCATGAGTAAAATACCAGAAACATATGCATACTGTGTATCCATATAGGTAATATTTTTCAGTATTTTTTAACTTAGATGTCCATTTCACTGGTTAGTAACCTAGATTCTTCGGTTCAAATCTTAGCTTGGAATTCAACTTTCCACACTTTTTTATTTATTTAATTAATTTATTTTCTATATTAATTTGCAAGTTTTAAGTTCTTTATACTACGAGTTGATTTGTATGAATATATTCGATAATCTTAAAAATATACGCATGATTAAGCTTATTTTTAAGGTCGAATTATTACAGGTAAAACTAGTACTTTTTATGAGCAAAGTCAAATGTTTCATACAAGGTGTCCTTAAACTCTCTATTGACCATTCCAGATATTGTTCCTGGACTATAGACAGTCAAAAATATAGTATTAAAAATTCTAAATCTCAAGATTTACCTGCATAGCAACCATTAGGGTTTTTTTCATAAATGAAATTAATTCAAGAACGGCTGTTTATATTGAAATGAAATTTTGTTATACGTAACACAACTACAGCATTTAAAAATACCCCTATCGCAGCAAACCTGCGTACTCAGCGAATTTCCAAATAAATAGGCTAATCTAATAATAATAATGATATAATAATAATAATAATAATGGTATATAATAATAATAATAATAATGATATATAATAATGATATATAAAAATAATGATTTTTATTATGACCGTCTATAACAAGTTTCATAATCACCTGTCCAAAAATAAAGGAGTTTGCATAGTACCTACATGATTAACGTGGGAAAAGAGTATGCAGGTTAGCTGCCATTGTAAAAACATAAACTACGATTTTTAAGCATAAATGGATAGATCTCAACCACTTAAAGTTAAACACCAAGTTTAATCCAAAAATATTGATTAATAAGTGAAATATTATTTTTTCTTTATCCTCCATAGAATTAACATTGGAGCCCCAAAATACAACGTACCGCGATTAAAATCTCGATAACCGTTGGAGAGAAAAACTTTAAGGAACTAAATTGTGTAGCTTTTTAAGCTGATTCGAATGGTGAAAGATAAAATTAAAAATGTTTTAAATTACATATGAAAAACGGAAAAAGCCCAATTTTTTTAGTAAAAACCCCTCAAACTACCAGTTTTTATTGACCGATATGTCTGGTTTACGAATTCATCAAAAAGTAAATATCTCAAAAACCATCCGTGATAAAAACAACTGTAACTACTTTTTCTATATAAAATTTAATTTTAATTCTAACAACACAAAATTTATTAAATAATGAAGTCATAATATTTATAAACCGATATTAAATAGTCACTATACAACCTTCTCCCTAAGTTTGCATCTCTAAATGCCCTAAATCAGTCATTTATATAAATAAAATTAGAATTTTGTCTGAACATTGCTCAGAATTATACATTTTTTTAGTTATTAGTTAGTATTAGTTATTAAGGATTGTTAGTAGTTTAAGGATCTAGTAGAAAGAAAAACAAACAGCTGTTGAATAAATACTGGATAGTTTATATTGGTCATCTATTTAAACCTATTTTGAAATCATACTATATTAAAAAGTTATTTTATTGCATGACTAATAAAATTATAATGGTATACATGTTCTAATCTATTTAATTGTAAAGTAATGCAAAGTAATAAAACTAGGTATTGATTTATTTTCTTTGTATTGATTTGTTTAGGATTTCTGGTTTAAATTTTGGTATGATGATCTTTCTTCTTTAAACTGAGTCCTACAACCCATATAAAATACGGGTTTACTGCTAGTTTATCAAAAAATACGAGTATGAAAACTAAATACATTAAAAAAAAATTATTATAAGACAGCATAAACAATGATATTAATATAAGATATCGGCTCACGATAACAGTTGATATTGACAAGGACGCATTTTCTTGAAATTAACTATTCTCCGCTATTTAAGAATTAAGACTTTTTGAGTTCTTAGGTGATAAAGCTTAATAAAAAGTTTAACTTCATCATAAACAGTCGGTCTCGAATTACAGTTTTCTACTTAAAAAAACAAAATGGTTGGTATATGGGTAAATTTTAGCTTTTGAATTTTTCAATAAAATATTTTGGCTCATCTATGTTCTTGGAACAAAAATCTTGAAAGGTTAGTAGAGAGTTCATGAACAACCTTTACCGACCACCTGTGATTTTAAAGTTGTTTCGTAATCTAAATGCTACTTACTTACTAGAGTTTAAATTAATTAAGGAAAAACTGTTTAATACAGGATTTACCATAGAATAATTGCTAGGTGCGTAACGTGATTGGTTCCTACGAAAAAACTCCAAGCCTCAGACAAATCCTTCGGGTCGGGAAACGCGTGTCTGGAGGCATAGCAGGGTTGGTCGAGGATAAATGTGTGGCTGTTTAAATATCTTTTTTGATCAAATCGGTCCAGTATTGTTTACTAAAATAATACTCGTAGTAGTAATGTTGACTTTTTGTTTTACAAATGAACTTTATTCAGGATAGTTTTTCAGTAAATTGCTATTACAGTAGAAGTTTTCCTGATCAGAGAACTCCACCATTTGGTGATCAAGTCACGTCTGCGGAACATCTTGTACAAGTTTGGAGTAAGAGGTAACGGTCTAAGTTCGTCCAATCCGAACTTGTCTCAGTCGTATCATGGATTAGTGATATCTTCACGTCCAGACCAAAACAAATCAAACCTTAAATGCTATTATATACATTATCAGTAATGACAGGTAAAACATTACATATGATATCCGTGTTAGATTCTTGTCCAAAGATAGATCTGTAAACAAATCCGAAATCCAATCAATGTGATCAGCCGAAATCCAATAAATGTGTCTTAAAGATGGGGTTTAAGAAGTTGCATTGTAGTACCGTTATATTCTTGTTGCCAGTTGACAAAATAAAATTAAAATCCATTAAATTATACGGTAAAAAAAATATTTTATATATTCGTATATCTTTGTGGGTGTATTGTAGCAATAGTTACCTGTAATAATCTTTTGCAATGGAAAAATGTCGAAATGGAAAGTATGTCTGAAAGAATCTCTTAAACAGTAATATATAGATATATTACTGCGATTTTCCGTCCAAATTTCATGATTTAAAAAATTAACTCAATTCAAGATTCGTATTCCTGTTCTTGAGACAAGAACCTATCAAGTGGGTATTTCAAGGTGAATATGAGGAAAGGGTTAGTATGATGAATGTAATGGATTTTTATGACATGCAATTTAGTTCCTGACAGAAATCAGCTGATTTTCCTGAGCATTTGTCAGGACCAAATGATATATCAGGACAATTAGTAGCCCAATGAACAAAGGCAACTAGCCCCAGCATCAAACCATTACAAAACTGTGTTAAGGTTTTGCTATGTATCGAACCGATATCCTTCAGGTTATGAAGGGGGTACTACGACCAGTAAACCACGCAGCAAAGTGACACTAGTTTCAAAACTGAAAAATGAAAACAACTCTTGGGTTAACGGTGTGTATGTACATATTTGGCACATAAAAAACGAACCAGGTAGTAAATATGGTATAAGCAATAGCCATGTGTCTTCGAAAATATATTTTGAGGGATCAAGGGACATTCAACCATAAGAAAAAGGTTATTCAAATTAAAGGGATATTTAATAAAATTATCAAAAGTCAAACAAAGTGTATTTAATCAAAATAATAATAATAATTTTGTCAGATAATTTTTTTGTGTTCGTATTTTATAGAAAAATCCTTTTAGTTGTAGCCTATAGGTGAGTTAAATTAAAAAAAAAACATTACACCAATAAAACTGTTTAGGTATAATTCATGAAATTTTTATAAAATAAAATCTCTTGATTTAAAGATTGAACAGAACAAATGGAGCGTTTACTGTATCCGTTGTTTTGATAGAATGACCCGAAAAAGGTTGAGCAAACATCTGCGTTTGCCGACAATCAGCTTCTGGACTTGACTTTTACTGTTTTCCAATAAAACATTTATTTTAAATCTTCAGATATTTCAGATTTCAGAACAAACTATATATCAGTTCGTTTTCATGAAGGAAAGATAACGAAAAAGTCGTTATTTTTTTGAAAACACGAAGAAAACCTTAACATTTAAAATAATTAATATGGGGAAACCATTTTGGTTGCCTAAGAAGTTTACTTAAAGGGAATTTATTGATCCCTATCACTTTACAAAATTTCATGTCGATGAAAATAAACGAAATTTGAAAGTGAATCTATGAACGAAATTTTCATAAAAATATGCTTCAACCACGAAGATATGTATCTCTCGTGGTTGAAGCATTTAAAAAATATATAAAATATTTGTAGAACATTGATGAAATTTTGGTTCAAAAATGATTTTTTACTCGATTTTGATTTAGATATGTCATTTATCCCATTCATTTTATCATAACATAATATGAAAATGAAAAAGCTCTTTAAAATGGGGTTTTCAATGGTTCCTGTCGCTTTTATTCGTCCCCAAACAGTTTATATTTTTGTCTATTTAGTAAAATCCGTTCATAAAATGTTGATAAAAAAACTAAAAAAATCTGTAACAAAATTTGAACAGTAAACGGATATTTGAAACTTAAAACATGTCAATAATAGTTAAGATGTCTTTTGTAATGTCATTCATATTTAGATAAATTATGAACTGTATTTTCCCCACGTATAGTTTGCAATGTTTCCAAGGCAAAATGTATCTTGATACTGCAGCCAGTACAATAGAGCTGTTATACAAAACAAGAGTACAAAGGCGACGGAGGTGACTAGGGTGTCAGGCAAAGCTCTTATCTGGTGCCGGCTATCACACGATGGAGGCAGCACTGGTAATAGCTCTAGAGACAAGAAATTACAAAGACCTTCCAAGAAGAACCTCACAATATTGCAGAAAATGTTTTACAATGGAAATGATAGTTTAACAGTTATGAAAATAAAAAACCCCTGTATAGTTGACATTCGTAGCTAGTAAACACATTTTTACTTTCTCCCCTTATACATAGTATATGGAGAAAGTATTGTTTTCGTCAAAATTTTCGAATTTGAGTTGAGGGTGGATATATCCGTTTTGGGGTCCCCTGAATAAAAAAAGTGGGTTTTGACGTGATGTCTGTCCGTCCGTGTGTGTGTGTGTGTGTGTCTGGATGTGTACAGTGCCACAGCCTACCCCGTTGGTCCAATTTAGATGAAATTTGGCATGTATATATATAGTCACCGTATCTCCAGGAGTTTTTTTTCATTTTTTTAAATTTTTTATTTTTAAGGGGAGTTCACCCCTAAAAACCCTTAAAAAACGTGAAAAATCCAATTTTCTCAAAAACGGCTCTAACGATTTTGATTAAAATTTGACAGTTTATAGTGTACAGAGTACTAAATAATTTGACACCACCCGCATATCTGTAAAAATTACGGTTCAAAAGTTATGGGCTTTTAAATGTAAAAAAAATCAAATTTTTATATTTTCAGCGAAAACAATAAAAGTAAAGTATAACTTGACTGGTACCATTGAAACCAGCTTAAAAAACTAAACAAATTAGTATTTTGAATTATTTGTCTACGACAAACGGTTCCAGAGAAAAGTTAAATTTACTGTCTACGAAAAACGCAGTACGTTGTCTGAAAGCGCCCAATGTTATTCTTATGGAGAATATAAAAAAATCAATTTCTTCCTTACTTTCCAACCGTTTTCCATGAAACTTGGTATGAAGCGTAAGGTCAAATCACCGAACAAAACCAGCTCAAAAAAGCTTGGTGTTACGGGGGGGGGTTGTCCCCCCCATACAATTTGAACAATTAATTTAACTTTGTCTCTCGTGTTTTATTTTTAGAAATTGGATGATTATTTTTGAAACAATAAATTATTAAATTTAGATTAACTTTGTAGAACATGATAGTTTTATTACAGATTGTCTTTTTTAAATTTACTTAAGGGAGAAAGTATGTGTCAGTTCACTGGTACCGTTTATTAAATAATACATTCAGTATTTGAAATAAAATAAAAGTGAAAATAATGTGTACTATATGATGTATAGTTACTGTTTATATTTTTATAGGTTGAAGTAAAACCCCACGTCTTCCAACACTACTTAATATATTTACACGTATATTGTAATTATATACAACCTGTAAATAGATGCAAAAGTTGTTAAATTGGCGATCGATTTCGTCCAGTTACACCGGACATCGTCAGGCCCAAACGGAGACTGAAAGAAACAATATGGCGTTCCTGCTGAAATACTATTGGTTACCGGAAGTTCCTGTCATGGCGTCGGAGATAGCATTTATTGGCTGGCTGAGTTCCAGAAACAGATTTTATACGTTTTTGCAGAATCAAAATGTATATGTTCATTTATTAATTTTTTATCTTTACATTTTTCTTTATAAATAAATAATTCTTCCCATGCATTCATTCCATTTCCTTTTTTACAAGTTTAGGTAATCTTGAGGTCTTCATCGATTGTTGATAGGTTATGTTCTTTTTTAAGTGTTTTGCGATGTTTGATCTCTTCGGTTTTCCAATCTTCCATGCTGATATGTGATTTTTATATGTTTTTATAAAATTTACAGTCTGGCCTATGTAGGTGTTATCGCAGTCTCTGCATCCGATTTTGTATATTGCTGGTTGGTTGAATTATTCGATGTTTTCAATCTTTGTGTGTAGTATTACATTCATATTCTGCGTCCTAGATGCTGTTGAAACTCCATACTTCTTAAATTTATTTGCAATTCTTTGACCTTTTCCCCTGCATAATTAAAAACTGCAAATTTATGGGCTGCTTCACCTTCGCTTTGTAGTGTTGTCTGGATTCTAATGCGGTCTTGATTTCACCTAACTTTTTCACCTAATTCACCTATTAGTGAGGGGCGAAATCCGTTGGCTTGTGCTATCTTTTTGATTGTTGTTATCTTCTTCTTAAGGTTTATCTAGTTCAGGGGTTTTAAATGGCTAAAAACTAGACCTTGCACTTATGGAGATTCAAAACCCAGAATGTTTGCGTTTTTGGTGATGCGACTTAATGTTAAACTGTAAAACTAGATAAATCGATACTTCGAGAAGTTTAATCCATTCTCTTTGTATTCGTTCCTTACGCTGTTACTATTTTGAGAAAATGGAACTTATCAGTTTTTAGTTATTATTGCGTAAATAAATATACATTACAGCAAAAGTGGCTTTAAAACATTAGGCTATATTTGGAAATAAAACTGAAATATTTTTTTTATATTTTAGGATGCTAAGTATGTAGTTTGTTGATAAATTATTATGTAATTTTACTAACTGGTAAATTGTTCAAAACCATATAACTAAAGTTAGAATTAATTAAAACCCCTTACTTAAATTCCATGCGAATCTCTCTGCTTAATAGATATGTACTTAGGAACCACTAAAATATAAGAAAATGTGGTGAACTTAAAAAGAAAATATTGGTAAATAAAGCATTTTAATGAATATCTGTTAAGTAGATGAGATTAGCGGAAAGTAATATTTCACACAAAGTAGTTTATTTGATCGGAGTTTCAGAATAAAAAGCTATTTATGGATAGTTGTTTGGGGATGATTTAGCTAAAACTAGAACATTAGACACTCTTTGTAAGATATTAAAATATTATTTTCTACTATTAATTAAACGTAAAAAAACGTAAAAATATTCGCACCTAATAAAAGTCTTTAAACTGTACTAGAAAAAAAACATAAAATGATCTCTTACATTTACGTATCAATAATATTCAATGTTGCTATTCAAAAATCACCTCTACGAATTTATATCAGAAAACCGATACGTGACAAAATATGACAAATCATTTTTACAACTAAATGAAACCTCATATACAATATATATTTTACAATATATCTTCTATGGTTTTACTTTAATGGAGCTATTTTTAAAAATTTCATTAAAATATCAATGGAATGAGATGTTAAGAAAATAGAAGATATCAACAACTCTTCAGCAGGTTTGAAACGTATAAGAATCTTAATTTATTTTTTGTTACTTTTCTCTGTCATACAATAATTTTATACCGACTACCATTATTTTATTGTTAAAAGTAATTAGAGTAAATAATGACATCCACTGTCAATTATATTTTTACTCACAATAAGATGTGTTGTGCATCTACATTACAGAGAAGTGAGCGTAAAATATCACAAAGTATAATCAGGATGTGAATACAAGATATATTTTACAGCGCGACAGCACATGCTTTATTATTCAGCAGGCTGCCAGTTTACTTTAGTGTTTCGTGGCAGGGCTACCAACACGTATTTTCTATTTTGTTGTGGCAGCAGGCAGGCTCAGGCTCTTTGTCGAGATAAACAAGTATCACCACAGCTCTTCACAAATACTATCTATAATTCATGCTACTTGATATTGAAGTTAATTCATGAATAGTTCATGATATTTTATTCAAGTGGTAGCAAACCTGGTCTGCAAATGTTTCCAGAAGTATATGTTAATGAAATACAATACAAATGTATAGTTTTTTGAACTAGTTTAAATGGGGTGGTAAAATAATTTTTTCCCAGAAATTTATGTTTCCATAAACTATTTATCAGGTATGGGCACAATAAAATACCCATAATCTTTAATCCATAATTTTTACGATATCCCCAAATACGATACCATACGGAGAAAGTATTGTTTTAGTCCAAATTTTTGAATTCGAGTTTTTGGAGGATATATTAAATTTAGGGCCCCCTGAATCGAAAAGGTGGGTTTTAAGTGATGTCAATCTATTTATGTATGGGCGGGTGCGGGTGTACAGAAGACGAGACTATTGGTCCAATTTTTATGAAGTTCGGTATTTACATAACAATCCACAGTATTTCGAAGTTTTTGATTTCCGATTTTTAAGAGTTCTAAAACCTCCCAGAAAATGTAAAATGAAAATTTCTTATAATCAGCTCTGACGTTTTTGATGAAAATCGTATAATTTATAGTCCTTGATGAGACAAAATTAGTACTTTGAATCCATTAGTCTACGACTAATGTCTCCACTGTATGCTGAATTCAAGATGAATTTTATTACTTATCGATAAAAATGTTCCTTGAAAATTTATATTCATATATATTTTATTAGTCATCACACTCATTTACCTTACAAGAAATCTGTTTTCAAGATGACAACTAAATAAACGTGTCAATGACCTATCACTTACTTGCTCCCTTAAGTTAAATGAAATCTACCTCTACCTTTATTAGTATTAGTAAATCTACCTTTACTATGACTACCATGTTATATAACACTTATTAACTCATTAACATGCACAATCTAGTGTTTTAAAAATGGTTATAAAATTTGTTTCAAGCCTCCTCCTCGTACGAGTTGAACATATTTGAAAATTTTCTTAGAACGCCACCCCAAAAGTAATTACAAATTTTTGCGTGTGTTTTGTGGAGTCACCTTACACTGCATATTAAACTTCATGTAAACATGTACCGAAATATGATCATCACTATAAGAATAACATTGGACTCATAACTTTTGGTTGTAAGACAATGTACTGTGTTTAGCGCGGTCATTAAATTTAACTTTAATCTGGAACCATTATTCGTATTCTAATACATACTCTGGATACTATAATATTTAGTTTTGATCTAGTTTTAATGAGAATAGTTAAAAGTTTTAAAAACTCACCAATTTGCTGGAAAATTAAAAACATATTTACAAGGGTCGAAAGTGGTTTTTTTGTACGAGATCCAGGTTAACTAACTGTCAATTGGTTAAATCAGATGTTTTGATTTGTTTTGTTTTAATTTTTAATCTCTAATAAGCCCAATGTTTTTTAGATTTTAAAATTAATATTACAAGAAAGACAAGATTTTACTGGATTTTCTGACATTTCTGACTTCTTCACTAATATTGGGTGGCATTAAGCCCACTTCGTCACCGCCACTATCCATTTTATTTAGATAAATAAATGTTAACAACAACAAATACCTAAAGCACAATAAACACTGCGGATGCAACAGACAGTGGTAACACCTCAAAAAACTGTATGTTTGATTAATTTTCGCTATGTATATATTGAAGTACGGGGTGTTTCCGGATCATTCCTATGTTATTCTTATAGGATTACTTTTTATCTCTTAATACTAAAATTGTCATATACCCGTGAGATGATAAGTAGTACTTTATTACTCTTTTCCAGAGAGTAAAGTGTGACTTTGCATCATAGTACATCGAGGAAATAGTTATTTGTACAAAAAGGGATTAAGATGAAATCTTTTGTCCGTAAAAGAAACACTGTTGTCACCTGATATGAAACAAGTGACAACAGCCGAGGGTGAAAACTTCCTGAGTGACCAAAAAGACTTTAATTTCATGTTGCAGACCAATTCTTTCCTCCACTTACTCATATAAATGTAACACAAGCTACAAATTACCCACTATTAACTATCCTGAACCACTATAATGTTCAAAGTTGGCTAACATAACCTCAAACAATCAATGCAATATGTTGCCCGTACAAAAATTAGTTACTGCTGTCAGCTGCTATTATTTAAAATGGTTTAGTAAAGTGTGTTCCAGATTTCTGCCATGGTATTCTTATGGGATTAGCTTTTTCTCCCTTGTGACAAAATATGTATGTTACTCTTTACCCATAGGGACTAAATTTAGTACTCTAATTAAGAGAGAAAAATATGGCTTTACATAATATGTAGAGGAAAATTGATTTGCTCACATTGGAAACTTCATAGCTCGTGTAACTTCATTTTTACAGACATATGGGTGTTATCAAATAGTCTGAGATCCTAAGAACTATCAACTATGAAATTATAGCTAAAACAGTTTGATAAATTTAGATTTTCTTATTTTAAAAGGTTTTTAAATATTAACTTTTTTATAATTTTTTTAATACAAAAATCAAAAATCGAAAAGCCGCACTTAAAAAACTTTCTTGGTTTCAGGGGCCCCCATTAATCCAATGAAAATTGAAACTCGAGACGTATAGTTGGTACAGTAAAAAGACGAAAACCGTTCGGTATTGTTAACTAGAGGGTAGAACATACTCCCCCATACATTCATCACTTTTGATATCGTGTAATAACATCAAAGACCCTGTTAGTCACGTTAAATTGAACAGTTTGACAACATAGTTGAAGGACAAAGTATGTTTCACGTTTGGAACATCACTGCGTGTTTGTTCATATTGTGATGATCCTTTACATGCGACACTTTTTATTGCAAGGAAACTTCTTGAATATCTGATCAAACACGTATTGCCATTACTTACAATCACAAGTAAGTTGTACTGTCATGGCATACCCCTTTGTAGCAAGTACGTGAAAGGGAACAATATAAATTAAAAATGAGTTGTAACAGTTATATGGGTGATTTCAAAACTGCATATATTATACTGAGATATCATTCCATTCTTCAAATTTTCGATTTGATAGTTATTATTAATAAATATGACAGTAAGATTCAACTGACAATTGTTTTACAAGTTAGTTTATACTTTTATGTTTGTTTATTTTGTCACTAAGCTCAAAAAATTGAGTTGGTTCAGTAACTATTTTAATGCTGAAGGTAGAGAACATGAGACTATGTAATGACTCTAAAGTGATTATGTACGTTTTGTTTTCCTACAGGTTGCAACCTTTTAGACGATTTTTTATATACTCAATGTAAAAACTGTATTTGCCTGTATTAAATTTTTAGAGGTACAGGAAATTCAACATGATAGACAGTATTGGTAAAACATTTTAAAAATATATATTGTTAGTAATGTGACATGGGAAATATTAAAAATAGAATTTTGACATATACTAAAAGACCTTAACCAGATTGACTTCTAAGTTTTATACCAAGATATATTATAATTACTCATGCAATGAAGTTGTTACATAAATTAATAATTATGCGTAAGAATAACATGTGCAAAGAGTACTTAGTTTTATTGTGATAAGACTTGTGATCTTAATAAATCATCATTAAAATTAAATCTAGGGGTTTTATGTGACCTTAAAAACTGTCACTATTTCATTAGAACCCACTAAAAAGCTTCCTTGTTTATAATTTTGCTTGTAGCTCCTCATATCCCACTTATTCTCCGTACAGCATTGCTAGACACACATCTGAGCAACATTGAGAGTCATCTCTCCATGTCGTTCTCTGTATCCCATGTAGATGGTGTTTTGTGTACGCCACAAATGTAGGCTTCCTAGTTCCAAAACCTCCAAAATAGGGCACAATCTAAATAAATAAAGGAGTGCATAATACAATTAAACCAATGGTTATGTTTGTTAAAATAATACTGTTTTACCTAATTATTTTTATTTTTTTCATAGAACAAGAAATATTTTCTACAATTTTTAAGTTTTCTAAAAATGAATTTCTATTGACATAGGAATATTTCGTTCTTTTTATATAAGAATTGCGTTGATTGATTTCTAATTACACTATTTATAAGTGTACAAGTAAAACTAAAAAAACTTTAAAGCAGTTATTTCATTAACAAAATATATAGTGAAGAGCTAACGAAATAATTATATTGTCTAGGGTACTATTATTCTATTTAATTTAGAATTAAATAGTTTTAATTAAAAACAAAACAAATATCTTACAAATCAATACTTTCAGCTTTGATCGTAGTTATTAATCAACATGAAAATTAGCCGTATTACAAAAAAATATTAGAACAAAACCCTAAGTATGGTCGTTTTGGTTTCCTGGAAAAACCTTATACCGCCGTTACCTAAGCCACCCACCTGATGAACATAAGTGGTATCATCGATGGAATAGGTTTATAAGTTTCGACGGTTCGCTTAACCTGCTCGCCAAAATACAGATTGTTAACAATCATATGATTTCGAGGTACTTAGCAACAGGTATGGCTAAGACTTTTGTCTGCTATCCGCAGAGGAAACGCGGTGAGAATTCTTCTGTTCGTTAGGACCACGATCTCAGTCCTGCTAATCACCAGAGGAAGGCCGTGAGCTTGTATCCACCCGATAACTCTAACCCTAACCAAGCCAAGTTTAAGTTTAGCCTGTTCGGTGGTTCTTGCTGCCACCAAAGCAGTGTTATCATAGGCGTAGATGATACGATGACTCGTCTGCAATCTGTCGTAGGGCACATTCCAGAGATCGGACCCCGTGTAGCTCTGGAAGTGATGAGCCAGCACTCACCGCTGACTTTAGTACATTAGCCGTCTGGTACGACTCAATAACTCTCAGGAGGAAGACCTGGTGCGTGGAAGTGTGCTCACTGCTCAAGCGTCCACAGCGTATTGCTCGATGGTAGACTTGTTGTGATTCGGTCGTTGAGAATCAGGGTGATTGTACTTAAGGAATCTAAAGAAATAATTTCGTAAATGTTTAAATAAAAGTAAAAGGTGCTTTGCTGTATTTATGAAATTACAAACATATTTAATGAGTTATAAAAATGGTGCAGTTATCGGTATAAAAATACGAGTACTAAAAATTAATTTTCATTCTATGAAGACATAAGACTCTATTTAAAGTAAATGTTCAGACCTTATCATTTAGAGTGAAATATGACGAATAGCTATTACATTTAACATTTTTAATTTAATACGTTGCCATGATTTTCCCCCAAAGTTTTTTAAATAGATAAATAATTTCTAATTATCCTATTTAAGAGTCTGTAGTTATTAATATTTATTTCCGCAGCTTTTGGAAGATATCAAATATTATGTTCCAATTACCACTGTCACTGGAGATAAATATTTGGAAATTTAAACTCAAATACAACCATGCAACTATCGGAGGTTTATATAATTTTCTAAACTATAAATTTATTATATTTTAAATTTTTCCCTTGTAAAAACAGTTACCGCTATCACTAACAATATTGTGATTTATTTTAATACAAAACTCCAACGATTATTAGTAACAGCTACAACATATAATTTGAAAATAAAACAACCGAAGAGATATAGTTTTAGTGTAATTTATATATTACATTTATTATTTTAGTAGCCAATTGAACAATACTCAAACTGAAATGTTATTGTAGAAATTAGGTCTTGCGAAAGTACAATTAGTATAATCGTTTACTTGTGTGTTTGTCGTTACCTTCAACAACAACGAATGTTTTTCAATTCATTATAGTAGATATATCCAAAGAGATTTTTTAATCTATATTTAATAATGATCATTCTTTAGAATAAACTGGTATCCAATCATTAAAATTATGAACGTTGAGAAATATCCTGTAATAATGAAATCATTACAGGATTATGCATGACGTGATGTGCACAAAATTTCACGTAATTTAACTTATTCGTAATTTGTGATGAGTAGCTATTCTATAACCACGGCCGTTACAGGGCACAATGTCATTTAAACTATTAATTCTCTATTATAAAGTCAAAGGTTCCCTACTTTATAAACATGACACGTCAAAATGTACGAGAGAGACCTCCGCCGACCAAAGTATTCCCATTAAACAAATGTAAATATTGTGATACTAACCATTCAAACTTGCATATTGGGATTGAATTGACAAATCACATTTTGAAATGTTAGTGAAACGTTTATTTAACTTTTCGCAAGGTATTGTTGGATGCATTTGCGGGAATAACTATGGGGGTTATTGCAAGCTGCTATTGGTCATAGCATGTGTTTCGTTTCTGCATATTCAGTCGATTTATGAATCACCAGAATATCAGCTAAATGAGTGGTGGAGAATATCGGTGATTTGGTTTCCTTACCCTACCTCATCGCTGTTATCACTCAAATCCAAATAGAACTCTGACCTTCACAAAAATACTACTCAAAATGTTCTTATCTTGGGCTTACTCCCATCTTGATCCCATTTTTCTTACGGTTCCTAATAATTCGTTATCTCATCGTCTCCCTAACGGCCTTCATGGTGCCTTCTTAGCTAAAAAAAGATTGGCATCTTTTTTTGCTTTATTGGCCGTCTGAGAACAGTCATCAACTTATGGTAAGAAGACAAAGTACTTGTATACATTTCTCGATTCTTAATTTTTTGGATTCTTATAGTTTTCTTAAAGTATTTTATTTGTAGCTCAGTAATTTTTACAAAGACCAGAAAGATTTCCTTGCTTCTATAATTCTTATTTCTAAATTTATTTATTATACTTAATCATGTGAATGTTTTACACCTAAGAATTTGAATTTTATGACATTAGACAAAGTTAAGGAAAGATATTTTGAAACCAACTTGAGATAACTATAATTAACATAGTTTTATTGCGTTTGTAGGTGGCCACGAGTGTTGGTGATGATTCTGTTTAGACGGGGCAATTAATTAGCAAAGTAACATGATAAAGAGCAACCTCTAGGAACAATGAGCTCCACACGAAGCTATTGTTGTCTTTGTATGTAGCTACCATGTTGACGTCAGCCGGAGGATATTTGTAAATTAAGTGTTACACATAACTGAATAGTTAAAAGACGAAGGATTCATACCTAACCATCACATTCTTTTTTACATTATAAACTAGTTATTAATACGAAACTTAGGTTAATTTGTACGTTGAAGGTTGAATGAAATAAGGCTAAATCATAGTTTAGGATGAGCCAAATTCTAATGTATTTGGCCAATTTATTTTATAACATTTATTTTAACTAGCATAGGGAGATGTATACAAAGTCAATATGTTTAAAATGATATAAATTCAGGAACAAGTATTATTAATCTCAAAACATTAACATTTTAATACAGGTTTATTACCTTATTATGCCTTTATATACAGTAAACACTGAGGTAGTTTATCATCCTGCGTGTTGCTTATAGGCTTACGTGTGTAGTTTTTATCTTAAAAAAGTACGTTATCTTTCATGACAAAAGTACCTTCCTAAAAAGTATTAAATTAATTACTCAGAATTTAAAGAAATATTCAGACCTCAGACTAAATTTAATGTAGTTTTTATTACAGTTATACCAACAGGGATTTTTGATCAAAAGTATGATAAAGTGGTAAAATATCTGGAATGGAGTTTAATTTCTTAAAATATGTGCTCATTTACAAGCTATGATTAATTAAAAAACTATATAATGGCGAGTCTAGAGGATTAAAGAATATTAGCACCAGTCACGAATAGCCGTATCTGAAGCTATTCAGTGTTCAAACTCCCTGAGGCTTTTCTACCAGATTCCCTCGTTCAGCTTGTGCCAATCATTGTTACTTTGGTTTCCCTTGAAATTTTCTTTGGACTTAAAGAACTATGATTTTAATAAGACGAATAAAAATGTAAAACTAAAAACAAAGAAACTTCAAATGATAGCCCATATTTTTCATAAGACTAAATTTTAGTGTGTGAACTTAAACAGACTCTGTCATGGAAAGTTTTAAGAAATCGGAGTTATTGACGGAGTTTTTTTAGAATACATATGATGTCATATTGCATAATAACAATATCTTTTCGAACCTGTCAAGTTTGGGTTCCTCAAACGATTATTTGACCAGGCACAGAAACAAAATTGCTTATCCAGATTTGATCTAAAATTTATTGAAAACCCCGTCATGCACTGGATTATTTATAATGGTTAGCTAAAATAAATTATATTCAAAACGGACTGAAATTTAAAAAAATAAAAAATTAATTTATTGCAAATGTTTTTTCCTTCCAAGAGTTTTCAGATCGTAACTTGGATAACAAATTGATAACAGGATAACAATTTGTAAGTTTTAGGTTTTAATCAATCATAAAACTAAAGCTATTCTTACACACTTTTGTTTGAATTTAATAAATATATTTTGACTATTGACCATTAAAATATCGACTTGGTGCCCTAAAAACGTTTTGAACTTACTAATGTCCATTCCAACTAAACACGTGATTACTAACCGTGTCATTCCTGTAGTGCAGCTTAATAAACGGTATCAATGGACTGACTCATACTTTCTCCTTTCAGTATTTAAAAACAACAATCTGTAATAAAACTACCATTTTCTTTAAAGTTTATCTATATGAAATTTAATAATTTATCGTTCCAAAAACATCATCCAATTTCTGAAAATAACAACAAGAGAATATAAACAAAGTTAAGAAACCGTAACTTTGTTTCTATTTGTTTCTATTTGTTGTTATTATTATCTTTAGTATCACTGCATTTACTGAATGTTTGGCAATGGGAATAAAACTATTATTTCATTCATTTATTTATTTAGATGTTCTGCACCATTGCTCCTGAAACCCTTGACGTGTTTGAGTGTTTGTAGTTGTAGTTTGTGTGTGTAGTTTTTGACGTACCGTTATGCAATATCGTGTCGAGTGACTCCCAAGTTCTCTCTCCGTCCGCGAGGTAGCGTCGGCGTCGCGGGCGAGGCCGACGTTGAGGCGAGTCAGGCACGCCACGTTCGCTGCAACTGTTCTTGCACTCCTCCTATTGTCCAATGACCTTCGTTGTCAGTCAAACTTATTTGAGCAATTTCCCATTAAACTCCTCTCATGTTTGACAATAATTTAAAAGTTAAGGTAATCGTTAGAATTTTATGCCCCCCCCCAGTAATACCAACCTTTATGAGTGGGTTTCGTTGGGTGATTTGACCTTACCCTTCATACCAATGTTAATGGAAAATGGCTGGAAAATAAGGACAATTCTTTTTAATTCTCCATAAGAATAACATTGTGTGCCCTCAGAAAACGTACTACGTTTATCATGGGCAGTAAACCTTTACTTTTCTCTGGAACTGTTAGTCGTAGACTCGTTTAAATTGAGACAGTCATATCATACCTTACATTTATATTTTTCACTAAAAAGATTATTTTTAAATTTTAAAGCCCATAACTTTTGAACCATAATTTTGAAAGACATACGGGTGGTGTCATATTATTTAATACCATATGCCCTATGAACTATCAAATTTTAATCCAAATCATTAAAGCTGTTTTTTGAAAAAATTAGATTTTTCACGTTTTTTAGGAGTTAACTCTCCAATAATAAAAAAAGTAAAAAAAAACACTTGGAGATACGGTGAATATATAACAAAATTAAAAACCAAACATAACACATAAAACATAAATACATAACAAAATTTATCTAAATCAGACCAAGGTGGTAGGCTTTGGCTCTGTACATATCCAGACATACACACACACACACACACACACACACACACACACGCGCGCGCGCGCGCGCGCCCTCGCCATAAGAAATATAACACAGTTGATTTAGTTCTATGGCGCGCACGCGTACTGACATCACGTCAAAAACCACTTTTTGTGGATTCAGGGGACCCAAAAACGGATACATCGACTCTCAACTCAAATTCAAAAATTTTGACGAAAATGATACTTTCTACATATACTATAATATATAAGGGGATAAAGTAAAAGTTTTGTTATCTTTGATAGTATTGGTTTTCAGCAAATGTCTTACAGAAATATTCAGTTATTACTAAGAATTTATAAGAAGGATCAGTCCGTGGCCGTTATTTCATGTTTAAGAGAGTAAAAGTCAGAGTAAGAATACAGTTGTAATAAGTATTTAAATTTAATTATTGTAAATTAGGAAAAGACAAAGTTCTAAGAACAATTAAATAAGTCTGTAGTTTAAACGAAATTGTAGACATTTAATTATTTAATACGTAGGAACAGGTACAACAGTTAATTAAGGTTAGCTTTAAATGAAGAGAATAGTTACAAAATTTTGGGCCTAAATACTATATACAGTATAATAAGAAAGTTGATTAATTTAGCTAAGTAGAAATTGAATATATTTATCATAAGAATGCAGTAATTTATAAAATATGAACACATATTAATCGAAAATAGAACTAAAATATTAACGCATATGATTAAATATAGCACATTATCCTTTTCTATATAAAAATAATGTTCAAGTAACAACACATAATTTTATATGTAAAATAAAGATTAATTTATATATATATATGAATGTGAAAACAAAGTGACAAAATCAGTCAAATTAAACTGTTGTTTCTGAAGACTTATTCAAAAATAATACGGTGGAGATGGCAGTTTTGAAATTCAGTTAAAAGATCTCTAAAGTATTTTATTTAAAAAATGTCATCGGAGTAAAATTGTCCCCAATTGAGATAGGTACTTATAAAGATTTTTTATTATTTAAATTACTGACCTGTTACATGACTACTGTACTAAATTATACTTGACAAAATCAATGTTTCTCATTCCACGTCATTACATAAGCCACTATGAAGGTTTGACGAAACGTGTTTTGAAATAACGCATACTTTATAAACATGTTCTGAGACACCGAAGGAGGTATGGTAGGTGGAATGCAGTATGTCTGAATAGAGAGATAGTCTTTAGTAAGAGTTTTTCTCCATAAAAGGTGAAAGGCTAATTGTATTTTTACAACCTCCCCTATGCTTGGTCCACTCGTATCAAGAAATAACTTAAGCCTAGTTTTGAAGAATGAGACATTGATGAATGCAACCCAAATTCAACATTTTTAACATTATTTTCTTGAGGTACCTGTTACGGAACTTAAGATCGGATCCATCCTAGCTTACTCCATAGAAATTATATTTGAGTACAAAGTGCCCCATCAAAACATTAGTCGTCATAAACTTTATCAGGTATACATACATACTTGTTAAGCACATTTTTAAACATAACACTTTAAATGTAAATAATTAACAGCCACTTTGATAAAATTCTATAGTCTCTTTCCTAGAGAAAATCTCTAACTAGAGTGAAGAAGTTTTGAAACTTTGGCCCCCGGTTTAACAATGGGCTCCTCAATAGCTTATAAAGCTAAACCCTAATATGTTTGGAACAAATGTTTAGCTAAGTATCGCTATTTAAAAAACGTTTAATTCTAAACTGACTGTATAATTTTTATGATTTTTTCATATTTCGTATAAGTCATTGCGGTTATTGTTGCATGAAATAACTGATTTGTTGAAAATCACCATGAACGTTGGGCCTGTACGGTGAATTAAGGACAGTAGGGTACTTGGGAATTGTCAATCACATATGCCGGCCAGGGGCGACCGCTCTTGATTTGACAGAGGCCACTGGCAACTGATTTTGAACCGGTCAAGTCATGCTTCTCTGGACCGGCATGTTCCTGTGAGCCCCCGCCTAAAGGCCTATAACACGCTGCCAGTGGTTTGCATAGCAGACATATGACTGTTTTTTTCCCACGCCTCCAAAGTGATAATATTTGGAGATCACTTAAACTATTGGAAGTGTAAATAATACTGTGGGAAACCGATTTGATGCATCCTGGGCCATCTACATTACCAAGCGACCGATAGTGATGCCGACATAGTTTCTCCACGACTACGTAGAGGTTTTAGAGGGTAAATGTCTCTCAACATAGTAGTTAACATTTGCTTCGTGTATAAAAAATCCCCAAGTAGGCTAAAAGAGAATTGAATGTCGGGACCTTTGTGCCTGGGCAGCGGAGCGGGCAAGTGCCGCGGATTACGGGGGATGGCAGCGCGTGATGACCCATTCATACATTTACCGCATCATCCACGCTAGAGTTGCTCCTCCATCCACGTGCCGCGCTGACTCACTTCCTTCACTCGGTAGTACGCTCTCCTGAATAGTGAGGATGATTGTTAGCCATTCGCATGAAATCTCCTGATGTTTTATTTTAAGATTCGTTTGACTTAAATTAAGGTTTCATGCTATTGATCTATTCTGTTTTTTATGACAAGGACTTTTTATAACTCAATGGTTTGTATGGTTTGGAAAATGCCCTAAATGCAGAGAAAACAAACGTGTACTGTGGGACACTCCATGCTTGTAGGGAAGGATAACTGGGTTAGCCGCCAAAACCCTCCTAAATCCCTTTCAGGCACTAGTTTAGAAATTGTTTACAAGTTACATTACTGTATATGCTCACATCGTTCATAGCGTAAACATTGAGGTGTCGCGTCGTTGGCCTCCTAGGTTATTTCGTCAACCCCGAGGTACCACTTATGTAGCATATTACATCACGGCGTAAACCTTGAGGTGTTGCGTCAGTGGCTTACTATGTTATCGCGTGAACCCTTAGGTACCACATCGGAAGCATATTACATCATGGCGTAAACGTTGAGGTGTTCGTCGGTGGATAATTATGTCACTTCGTCAAGCATGAGGTACCACGTCGGTAGCATATAATATCATGACGTAAACCTTAAAGGTGTCGAGTCGGTGGCTTACCATGTCATTACGTCAGCACTGAGGTGGAGCGTCGATAGCCTACTATGTCATTACGTCAAGGCTGAGGTGGAGCGACGGTAGCCTACTATGTCATTACGTCAACACTGAGGTGAAGCGACGGTAGCCTACTATGTCATTACGTCAACGCTGAGGTGGAACGTCGGTAGCCTACTATGTCATTACGTCAACGCTGAGGTAGAACGTCGGTAGCCTACTATGTCATTACGTCAACGCTGAGGTGGAGCGTCGGTAGCCTACTATGTCATTACGCCAACATGGAGGCGAAGCGACGGTAGCCTACTATGTCATCATGTCAACGCTGAGGTGGAGCCTTGGTAGCCTACTATGTCATTACGTCAACGCTGAGGTGGAGCGTCGATAGCCTACTATGTCATTACGTCAACGCTGAGGTGAAGCGTCGATTGCCTACCTACTATGTCATTACGTCAACGCTGAGGTGGAGCGTCGGTAGCCTACTATGTCATTACGTCAACGCTGAGGCGGAGCGTCGGTAGCCTACTATGTCATTACGCCAACGTGGAGGTGAAGCGACGGTAGCCTACTATGTCATCACGTCAATGCTGAGGTGGAGCGTCAGTAGCCTACTATGTCATTACGTCAACGCTGAGGTAAAGCGTTGGTAGCCTACTATGTCATTACGTCAACGCTGAGGTGGAGCGTCGGTAGCCTACTATGTCATTACGTCAACGCTGAGGTGGAGCGTCGGTAGCCTACTATGTCATTACGTCAACGCTGAGGTGGAGCGTCGGTAGCCTACTATGTCATTACGTCAACGCTGAGGTGAAGCGACGGTAGCCTACTATGTCATTACGTCAACGTTGAGGTGAAGCGTCGGTAGCCTACTATGTCATTACGTCAACGCTGTGGTGGAGCGTCGGTAGCCTACTATGTCATTACGTCAACGCTGAGGTGGAGCGCCGGAAGCCTGCAATGTCATTTCGTCAACGCTGAGGTGGAGCGTCGGAAGCTTATTATATCGTGGCATCATTTTTCAGATAGTTTTTCTTTAGGTAACAAGTATGTTTTATTCACTAAAAGAATTATTATTCCGAAGATATTGTGTACTTACTCTGAAGATTGCTTTATTTACTTACAATCTTATATTTATACAAGTTTAAGCGTAAGCCAAATTATAAAGAGTGCTTTGCAATCTAAAAACAGGGTTAATGGTACTTCAATAGTAACACATTATAGTAATTGTACTTGAGGAACGTTTCCCAATCAATAACCCTAGTATTACACTACAATGGCAGTCATTATTGGAATTGCATCACTCTGGGAAAGTGTCGTTTACGTTTTCATCCAATTTTACGAAAACACTTTACGTCCTAAAATATGTAGCTTTGTTGCTTCCTTATAAATAAGAAAAATAAATAGATATATGAATATATACGTTAATAACGATATATGTAATGAATAACTAATATAATTGTCTCATATATTCATTATTTTGATGTTATAACCTCTACCATGAATAAATCATTTGTAACGTATTTTTTGATAGAACATAGATTTATTTAAATGTAATTACTAGTAAAATATACACGAATAAGAAGAAGGTATTATCCCTTGATGAAACAATTGCTATTGAAACTATTTCAAACTTAATACTTACCGGTACTGTACTTCATTTATTGATTAAGGAGGCCTAAGTGTTTTGCCAATTTTATGTACATGACGAAAATCAATTCAACAAACCTCTAAAAAAACCATTGAAAGAGAAAATACTACACGAAGCTAATTCATTATGTATAATTAAATAGCATAGCACTAAAATTGTATAGATAGATATATATTAGATTATAAAACAGGATATCATATAACATTTTTTATACATTCCGATGTACAGATGTAAGTCAGGTTAGTTAATGATCTCGTTTAATGATATCAACGAGATGACAAGCAGACAAGATGACGCTGGCGTGAGTAGAGCGAATTTCGTAGAACCTATATTATTCCCATCATAAGTAATCGAATAGCCCTGAGTATGCAGGTTACCTGTAATACGGGCGGTTTAACATGGTGTATAAAAAGGCTGTTAATTAAGGCTATATACTAATTTTTTATCGTGTCGATAATCAAGCGAGTTATACCAATTCATCTATTCTCCTTAATAATTGCATATGCAAAGAGTACGTAGGTTTTCTGCCGTAAGAAACATTGAATTTGGGAGTTTTATAAATTTATTGATAAAACTTATTCTGGTGGACTTGCATACCAAACTTTGAAAGAGTATTTAAGTAAATATTATTTTAATCTCTATAGTTTTCTAAGCTATTGATGCTTAGTTATTTTTCATGAGCTTAACATTAGATAACTTACTGTGTTTACGATTTCGTATATCTCAGAAACCAATTGACCAATTGAGTAACCAATTGAGTCATGGTTCAAATACTAAATTGTGTTTTTTCTTAGCCAAATCCAATAATAAAATACTATAAAATATTTGTCGTAACTATCAAATTACTAATACGACAAAAAACTTTATCTATAATATTATAAAGAAGAGGTTATTTCTGTATGTTTGTGGGTTTATTGTGGCAGGAAAATACTGAACCAAACTGGTTTGCAATTTTACACAAAGGTAGATTTAAACTCATGCAACACATAGGCATAATCATCTCCTTAAAATCCTTTCGGGCTACGCCCCGTGAACCTGAATTTCAATGTTTGCGTTTTAAAAGAATGAAAACATAAAATTACTTGGATGTCGATAGCTGTGAACACTAAAATTTGACAGTTCGGGAAGAAAAAGAATAAATAGATGATGTGACCGTCCTAGGTTTCAATGTTTACACACTCGTGAATTGTAATTTTGTCAGTATAAATGATTTTATTCTATTTGATATGCCCGTATTTGGATATTTTTATGCTCTATTTCACCTAAAACTAAATCCGCTGTTAGCCCTTAAGAGTGTCGCCGTTTGAGTGTAAAATGCCGTTTTAATACTCACTGCCCAAATTTGATCAGTTAGAACCTTAAATCTTAGACTTTATCATATCATAGTTTCATATTACTTATATACAGTATTATGCTTTTACATAGTATTTTAATTTTATTATTATATTGGATTTTAATTTCAAAATATTATGAAAAGGACAAATGCTGGATCAAGAGCGTACGAATTAGCATTTGAAAGATACTGACGAGGAGTAATATTGTTGTTCGTCGACCTAGATGAGTAAGACAAAGAGTCGACGATTTCAATAATTTGGATGATATTGATTTTGTTACTAGATATGAATGAACAAAACGTACTACTATATCAGTTTTGAAAACCATAAGATGATCTTGAGTTCCCAACAGACGACTAAGTAAATAGTAACATTTTATAAAATGAGTTAATATTTTTATAAATAGACAACTTACTAATTTCTATGATTGGATAAAAACAATTCTTTAGTTCGACGCTCTAGCAGAAAGTGTAATAAAAATGGTATTAATAAACTAAAACATAAGTTTTTACTCAAAATATTTTTACATAATCAACACTTTTTATAACCAAGTTTATAACACCACCAGCCGTTAGACTCGGTAGCTCACTCGGTAGTGTTATTATCTTCCACGCCGACGGTCGAGAGATGGAATATTATACTGAACCATCAATATAATATAATTAAATAATATTAATAATTATGTAATTACTATATAATAAAATAATTATTAATAAACAAAGATATGGAAACCCCTGAAACGGAAACTACTTTTTTTGGTTATTTATGGTTGTTCACAGATCGGCTCGGAGGTATGACAGTTCACTGCCACATCGATTGACACAAATCTCAGGTTTAAGAATGTAGCGTTAGTTTTCCTTCGTGAAATCGGATGACTTTATTAATCATAGTTTGCATATTTGCAACGTATTAGCTAGCATTATGTCTCACAGATCTTCTCTTTAAACTGGATTGCTAATATGAATTGGTGACAATGTCAGACACAGTTGTCGTGTCGTTTGAGTTGGTAAAACGGAGCACATCACAGCATTGCAACGAGTATAGTATTTATGTCTCACAGATCTTCTCTGTCATAAACTGGCAGTCCCTGCTGTACTAATATGAAGCTTGGTGACAACCTGTCAGACACATGTTGTCGTGTCGTTGAGTTGGTAATACGGAGCACACACAGCATTGCAACAAGTAGTTAGCTACGCATTATGTCTCACAGATCTTCTCTGTCGGGCAGTGGCAGTCCCTGCTGTACCAATATGAAGCTTGGTGACAACATGTCAGACACATGTTGTCGTGTCATTGAGTTGGTAATACGGAGCACATTCACAGCATTGCAACGAGTAGTTAGCTTCGCATTATGCCTCACAGATCTTCTCTGTCATAAACTGGCAGTCCCTGCTGTACCAATATGAAGCTTGGTGACAACATGTCAGACACATGTTGTCGTGTCGTTGAGTTGGTAATACGGAGCACATCCACAGCATTGCAACGAGTAGTTAGCTTCACATTATGTCTCACAGATCTTCTCTGTCATAAACTGGCAGTCCCTGCTGTACAATATGAAGCTTGGTGACAACCTGTCAGACACATGTTGTCGTGTCGAGTTGGTAATACGGAGCACATACAGCATTGCAACGAGTAGTTAGCTTCGCATTATGTCTCACAGATCTTCTCTGTCATAAACTGGCAATGCTGTACCAATATGAAGCTTGGTGACAACCTGTCAGACACATGTTGTCGTGTCATTGAGTTGGTAATACGGAGCACATCACACATTGCATTGCAACGAGTAGTTAGCTTCGCATTATGTCTCACAGATCTTCTCTGTCATAAATGGCAGTCCCTGCTGTACCAATATGAAGCTTGGTGACAACCTGTCAGACACATGTTGTCGTGTCGTTGAGTTGGTAATACGGAGCACATCCACAGCATTGCAACGAGTAGTTAGCTTCACATTATGTCTCACAGATCTTCTTTGTCTTGCAGTGGCAGTCCCTGCTGTACCAATATGAAGCTTGGTGACAACATGTCAGACACATGTTGTCGTGTCATTGAGTTGGTAGTACGGAGCACATTCACAGCATTGCAACGAGTAGTTAGCTTCGCATTATGTCTCACAGATCTTCTCTGTCATAAACTGGCAGTCCCTGCTGTACTAATATGAAGCTTGGTGACAACCTGTCAGACACATGTTGTCGTGTCATTGAGTTGGTAATACGGAGCACATTCACAGCATTGCAACGAGTAGTTAGCTTCGCATTATGTCTCACAGATCTTCTCTGTCATAAACTGGCAGTCCCTGCTGTACTAATATGAAGCTTGGTGACAACCTGTCAGACACATGTTGTCGTGTCGTTGAGTTGGTAATACGGAGCACATCCACAGCATTGCAACGAGTAGTTAGCTTCGCATTATGTCTCACAGATCTTCTCTGTCATAAACTGGCAGTCCCTGCTGTACCAATATGAAGCTTGGTGACAACCTGTCAGACACATGTTGTCGTGTCTTTGAGTTGGTAATACGGAGCACATCCACAGCATTGCAACGAGTAGTTAGCTTCGCATTATGTCTCACAGATCTTCTCTGTCATAAACTGGCAGTCCCTGCTGTACCAATATGAAGCTTGGTGACAACATGTCAGACACATGTTGTCGTGTCGTTGAGTTGGTAATACGGAGCACATCCACAGCATTGCAACGAGTAGTTAGCTTCGCATTATGTCTCACAGATCTTCTCTGTCGGGCAGTGGCAGTCCCTGCTGTACCAATATGAAGCTTGGTGACAACATGTCAGACACATGTTGTCGTGTCATTGAGTTGGTAATACGGAGCACATTCACAGCATTGCAACGAGTAGTTAGCTTCGCATTATGTCTCACAGATCTTCTCTGTCATAAACTGGCAGTCCCTGCTGTACCAATATGAAGCTTGGTGACAACATGTCAGACACATGTTGTCGTGTCATTGAGTTGGTAGTACGGAGCACATTCACAGCATTGCAACGAGTAGTTAGCTTCGCATTATGTCTCACAGATCTTCTCTGTCATAAACTGGCAGTCCCTGCTGTACTAATATGAAGCTTGGTGACAACCTGTCAGACACATGTTGTCGTGTCGTTGAGTTGGTAATACGGAGCACATTCACAGCATTGCAACGAGTAGTTAGCTTCGCATTATGTCTCACAGTTCTTCTCTGTCATAAACTGGCAGTCCCTGCTGTACCAATACGAAGCTTGGTGACAACCTGTCAGACACATGTTGTCGTGTCGTTGAGTTGGTAATACGGAGCACATTCACAGCATTGCAACGAGTAGTTAGCTTCGCATTATGTCTCACAGATCTTCTCTGTCATAAACTGGCAGTCCCTGCTGTACTAATATGAAGCTTGGTGACAACCTGTCAGACACATGTTGTCGTGTCATTGAGTTGGTAGTACGGAGCACATTCACAGCATTGCAACGAGTAGTTAGCTTCGCATTATGCCTCACAGATCTTCTCTGTCATAAACTGGCAGTCCCTGCTGTACTAATATGAAGCTTGGTGACAACCTGTCAGACACATGTTGTCGTGTCATTGAGTTGGTAATACGGAGCACATTCACAGCATTGCAACGAGTAGTTAGCTTCGCATTATGTCTCACAGTTCTTCTCTGTCATAAACTGGCAGTCCCTGCTGTACCAATACGAAGCTTGGTGACAACATGTCAGACACATGTTGTCGTGTCGTTGAGTTGGTAGTACGGAGCACATTCACAGCATTGCAACGAGTAGTTAGCTTCGCATTATGTCTCACAGATCTTCTCTGTCATAAACTGGCAGTCCCTGCTGTACCAATATGAAACTTGGTGACAACCTGTCAGACACATGTTGTCGTGTCTTTGAGTTGGTAATACGGAGCACATCCACAGCATTGCAACGAGTAGTTAGCTTCGCATTATGTCTCACAGATCTTCTCTGTCATAAACTGGCAGTCCCTGCTGTACCAATATGAAACTTGGTGACAACCTGTCAGACACATGTTGTCGTGTCGTTGAGTTGGTAATACGGAGCACATCCACAGCATTGCAACGAGTAGTTAGCTTCGCATTATGCCTCACAGATCTTCTCTGTCATAAACTGGCAGTCCCTGCTGTACCAATATGAAACTTGGTGACAACCTGTCAGACACATGTTGTCGTGTCTTTGAGTTGGTAATACGGAGCACATCCACAGCATTGCAACGAGTAGTTAGCTTCGCACTCTGTCTCATAGATCTTCTCGTTGTACCGTCTGAATATGGACTAATCTATCTCGTAGGATTATGAACATCATCTAACGAAACGCTCTTGTCTCAATAGGTCTTCTTTGTTTATTATTACTTTGGGGATTAATTCTCATGTCAATCACTTCCTTGATCTTAAAGGCAAGATTTTAATTGAATACAAGGGACTTCAACAGGGTTGTGGAAAGAAAGATAAACATATACGTTTGTTATCATTGTTCTACAAAAGTCGATAGATGCAGAGTTAGATGTTTCTGACATTACAAATGTGATTTGATGTCTTCCAGAAACATAAACCGGTGCACTTTTTATGTTACCGTAAAATACAGCATCTTTTCTTGATTAAAATGATAAATATTGTAAGAATTAATTATTATCTATGGGATTCATATCGTATAAATTGTAATATTGCATATTTGATTGGTCATATTTGTGAGTAAATCGGGATGAAGAACACAATTATGTGGAACTTTCTCACCAAAATTTAACTGGGAAACATCAAAAGGTGTGTTAACTTGTTGCTTACTTTTATACATAGATTATATGAATAACTTCATACTCTTTACACTGTACTAATCAGTAAAATCTCTAACACTCATATTCCTTTTCAAATAATATCACCGTTCATTAAAACAAAACTATTGTTTGAATCTAAACATTATGGGAATGGTTAACGGCTAAAGGTTTGGTACCTCATGTCCAGAAGGTCATTAGGGGGGATTAGCCGGTGTAATTGCAGGGAACTTACGACTGGATCGATCAAGGAACCATTACACATGCATTTGGAACCTGTGAAGATGAAAATCGTCTAATCGTTGTATAACATATCAGTTTAATCGTCAAATAAAAGTACCATTAAAATGTATTAATTAATTTGTTCAGGAAAGTAAGCAATAATTATGTTTAACATTCATTTTCCTGTTTGCAAATATGTTGCAAAAACGTTTGCATAGGCTTTGGGTGCCTTCCGAATCATGGGGCTGAATAATTTAACACCGCACACTAGTAGATTTGAAAACCTTTATTTGGTGTACTTTTATTTGGTACACCAAATAAAACATGTTTTGATTTAGTTTATCTCAATTTACCATCATTATAGGCCTAGGACGTGGTGCGGTAAACTAAAGACAGGCAGTTGCAGTTGTGGCGTGAGTCATATTGGCTAGTTAGAATTAAAGACGCCGATGTACCTTGGCTGCGTTACCATATGCCATAACCAGAGGTGAATGCTCATGATCTGACAGAAGTCTCCCACCGCTGGTTGTGACATAGTAGTCTTTATATACCTATGGTTGTGATCCAGCAAATTATCTTAAAATTAAATCTACGAATTAGTAGGATATGGGATGAAGATATTTTAGCTGGTATTCTGTTGGGAATCGAACTTACGATAATCTGGCACTCCATAGAGGAAAAAACCATTCTTCTAAATGCACTTCACCCTCCTGCCCACAAAATAAATACTAGCCTATAACAGCATACAATCTATTTTAACCTCTGTAGCAACTGAATGGAGAGTGAGGTGAACTTTAAACAATGAAGTAGTGATATCAGGTGTATCGTGTGGCAGACAGGAGCCTCAGGCTTCCCACACTTTGTATAGATCGTCCTGTCAATACCGGTGACGTGAAGGGGTTTGTAAAATATGGCTTGGTGAAAGTTTTTACATCATAGTATATTTTTTACCAGTTAAATAAAATCAGATTAAAATATAGGCAATATTACTTATATAGGCAATATATAACCTATGTGTTACTCTGGGTAAGACATAGGTACTCTTACTGTCAAGTCAGTTAATGCCTAAGTACTAGAAAAAAAGACACATAAATTTTATTTTTTTAATAAACTAGGGTTTTTGTCACGTGAATGATTGTTTCAGTTTGTTCAGTCCGTGTTCGTTAATATACCTGAAACTTTCTGTATTAAGGTGCTAAGAATGCATGCTATGAATTATTTATAAATTAGACTTATTAACGCTGTAAGCATATGTACCTTATTTTTAAATACATGCAGATTGTCTAAACGTTTCGTTTACGCATTAGTTGAAACTTATTGGTATCATTACATCGTATTATAATACCTGCGAATAGCGTGGCAGCAAAGTAAACACTAGGCTAAGCATGAATGAATACTGGGTGGCAGTTGGATGAGATGAGTTTTGTGGCTTGGTCCAGTTCACTGGTTGTACTATTAGGGAAGGTTTTACGCCACGTGCTATCTTATTAGTCATCTAGAAGTTGTGGTCTTCCGACATTCAGAGACTTAAATTTCAATGAATCTACATCCAAAAATTTCTTTCTTGTTCTTCCGGCTTCTAATATTAGTGTTTTCTCCATTGTAAGAAGTTGGCGATTTCATCGTTATGTAAACCTTTTTAGTGTACCTTCTCAAAAGACGGTTGGTTTATTTTTCAGATCCAGAAAAGTAACACATTTTACTCATCCTAATAAAAATTTTCCATGAGAATAGAATACTCAGAAGAGAACAGTATAAAAATTTAAATGGAAAGTCAGGCACAGTAGAGAGATAAGATATGGATGAAGCATGATTGATACATAGTAGTTGAAGTAAAGAACCATTAGCTAAGGTTGACTGAACATGTACTCAGAAGAGGTTGTCTTGAAACTGGTTTTGAGAAAATACAATAACGGAATAAGATGAGATGAGAGCAATGTCTATGCATAGTGGAGGCAGGTAGTTGGTGGGGCCAAATACCACCTTGGGTTTAAACATGCTTAAAAGTAGAAATTACTTAGGTAAAAATAAAGATCTTCAATAAGATCACAGACCTATGATAATATTTATGAGGCTATAAGTAGCAGCTGTTATGGTATAAATATCTAAGGAATTACGTACAGATGTTACGTGAATGTATAACTAAAAAGTGAACGATGGCTTGGGATCTTGACAATGGGAGCGGAATCGTCAGTTCCTGGCCACTAGCCAAAGCCACTTATCAGCCTCTCTGACCCTCCTCTCACTCTCTCTCTCTCTCACACACACTTATTGGCTGAAACTACAGTTTATCACGTTATTTTGTGGTAAATGGGAATCAATCCATCCTCTCTGTGGTTTGATTAGAACAATCGATTCTACTTATTTGGTCTCTTTAACAATTTATTTGTTTTGTGTTTCAAGGATTCTCAACTGATTTCATTTCATATTAAAATATTCAAAACATCGAATCAGTATCGGATAAAGTCATAAAAACGAGTTTTCGAATACTTGGTATTAAAGTAGTTTTGACACGAAGCAAACCTACAGACAGCTGATTAATATTGTTTTTTTATATTTTAAACAGAGTTACGGTTGTCATTGACATCTCTGTGCTACTACTGTAGCGTCCAATTTTGCCTGAGGTCGGTTTTGATAGCGGCTGAATTTGTTATACATCATTTGTTGATCTTAAATGTATCTGATTTTTACAGCGCCCAGTCTTGTCGTCATCTCATTTTGAACTCGGTGAATCTTTTGTTACTTTTGAGTAAAGTTATTTGGGGGATTAAACATATCCATAACATAGAATTTACAACCATCGTAATAATATCAATAAACTAAAATAAACTATTCGTGATGCTTTCAATACTATTGTGCAACACATCATACAAACCTGGTAAATAAATGTTTTTTTTTCAAATTTTACAGAGTCAGTGTCAATGTTTATAAATTATTTACAAATATTTAATGCCATATAAATATTTACAACTATTCATAAATAGCAAAAGATACGTTCACAAATAAGTATCGTAACGCAAAAATAACCAAACATATTATAATTACAAACAAAGTACAGAAAAAGCTATAGATTTTATTTATGTATATTGATGATTTATAAATACTGAATGAGTATAAACAACTTTTTTATGGATTTGTTTCAGATCTATATACTTTTCCCTGGACAAACTCTCTTGTAGAAAAAAAGAATATGTTAACTTTTTACCCCTTTTTGGGGATGTTTACAACCAATAATTTCTGATATTGAGATGGAGAATGATTGTTGACGCCGCAAGTCAGTAAACAGGAACCTAATAGTTTGGAGGACATCGCCACGTGGCAGATGCACCCACCTCTGTGTGGTCCGCTCCGAGCAGAGGCGATTCCAATATGAACTTAACTAATATAACTTTAAGTATGTGATTATAAAATTGTGGTTTTTAATACTTTGTTAGTCTGTTGGATTTAAGTTTTATTTTTATGATCCTAAAGCATACTTACTTGAAATTATACAGCATTTACATTTTTTATTATTGAAATTAATCAAAAAATTATTAATTTTACTTAACATAATAGCTTAATAAGTTAAACATTTTTAACGATTTTGTGCCATATCCCAAAATATAAATGTAAAGTGAAATATGTGACAAAGATCTTCATATAAAATAATTTCCAATCAATTTTAAAAGCTATAGGCTTAAACTCATGTGCGTTGGGTAAACAGTTGATTTACTTACGTGTCCCCACAAAAGGCAGAGCTGTATGAGCCCTGGATGGCTGACGGCCGGGGTAGACTGCATGGAGCGTCAACCATATAGGGTGATAATTTACGCTGTTAGTAAATTAGATATCTATCTATTATGTTATAAAGAAGAGGTGGTTTCTGTATGTTTGTTTGTGGGTTTGTGTGTTTGTGGGTTTGTTGTGGCAAGTAAATGCGAAAAATACTGAACCGACCGGTTTGAAATTTTACACAAAGGTAGATCTTAAACTCATGCAACACATAGGCATACTCATTTCCTTAAAATCCTCTCGGGCTACGCCCTGTGAACCTGAATTTCAATGTTTACATTTTTAGAGAATGAAAACATAAAATTACTTGAATGTCAACAGCTGTGAATACTAAAATTTGACAGTTCGAGGAGAAGGAGAAGAAGAGCTGCCGTGACCGTCCTAGGTTTCAATGTTTACGTTTTCTAATGACAACATCCGTTTGCACTATATTTTGACAGTTCAAGAAGAAGAAGAAATAAAGTTGATTTTTCAGATAAACTGCTGGATCGAAATTAGTGAATTATTTGAAATAGTGGAATGGTAGATTTTAAGTTTTTTCCGACGACTGTCTCTATTACATTAATCCTTATCCTCTCCCAATATCTGACAGATGTTACTTTGTCATGTTGTAGACACTCATGTTTTGTCATTTTGTAAACAATGAAGAATTAATTAACAATAACTTAAATGTATCAGTAGAGCCCACACCTTTCAGCCTTTTTAACCCGTGCGAAGAACGGGTACTTCGGCTAGTTTTTCATAAAGAAAACTTAATAATTGCCTGGAAAACAAGCTAACACATAACAGCTTTGGAAGCCATTGAAGTTGGAGTTCTTCTCAAGTGTTTTGCTGAGAAGTGAAAGTTTCCGACTACAAGAGTCGGTCTTAGTCATCGATAAAATCTGTATAGTTGAATATCCACAAAACCATTCTCTTCTCAGCCATAATCTAATTTCTCCTGTGTTGACTGTGTTTTGATTATTATAATCATACTTTTGCTCTTTTTTTACTTTTAATATTTATTTTAATGCCATTTGCCGATGCAATGAGGAATTGTTATGCAATGGCAATAAAGATATTTAATTTGATTTGATGAAAGAGTCGATGTTGGATGGATATAAAGAGGCTCAAAACCAATGTTTTTCTGGGACAGGACATTTATGGTCGAATCTGAATCTGGTTATCAATTTTGCGTCTGTCTTCTTCTTTGTTTACGTAAGTTATTCAAACAAAATGACTCCTCATAGATTTAAGAATTTTCTTAGAACATTTCTGTTCAAATAAAAAAACCCTAGGAATTTTTCAGTGAAAAACCATTTTCATTAAAATAATAATTGTCTCAGATACTATGTTAAAACTTAAGTACTATTAGACTCAAAACAAGCTGCAATACCGTAGTTTTTAACCTACTCTTTGACTCTATAGAGGGTGTTTTTTTACTGTGCCCCAATTGGAATCTTGCAAACTAAATACCTGTCAACATACTTAAGCTGGGAAAATTCTTCTTATTAGTAGAGGTTTAAAATATGAAATTACATTTTAATGGCAGCCATTTGGGGTCAACATATTTTTTGTTTTTGTAACACCTTATATTTTATGATGGATTTGGATCGTTAACATAATTTTAGAATTTCTTTACACGTATGTAATGGGGGATATACCCAACTAAACAGTTGGGCAACATAGAGTCGGGTACAAGCAACAGAGAGACTAAGTAACAAAGAATTTTGATTTTTTTGTTAACCTGCACCATTGCCATATTTTATATTGTCCATTTGTGTAAACCTTGAAAAAGAAATATAACTATCTATTTGAAGATATAAAAAATATTTGTAGTTAACATTTTTACAAACAATCACACTTTTCAATATAAAATATTTTGGAACACTTCATTTTCTAGATTTTTGGTCTTTTTGGATGTAAATAACATTTTGAAACTTTTTATACTTGAGTAATGTTTGATACACCCAACTGTTCACAAACCACAGCGAGAAAGAACAATATTAAATAAGGTCAAGACTAATAGAGAAAATACTTATTGAACCATAAGCAAAACACTAATCTAGGAAAATGTTAAATGGGTTCAAACAAAGGGAGAATCAAGAATAACTTTCCTCCAAAAACACTTCGTTTACCAGATATCCACCATTTTATATTTTTTTTAAATAATTGTTATATTCTAAAACTTCCAACCGATCTTTTAAAAACTCGATAAGTATTTTTAAATAAAAGATACCTACTGAAAAAAACAAGTTTCAATTCCAAGGTCAAATGTAAAATTTCAAAATATCGGCTATATTTAACTTTTAATCTAAAATGTCAGGAAAACGTTGAAAAACACAAAGATAAGATTGAAAAATACATAATATTTACGTAAGACAGTTTTTAGGAAACTTTATTCCAATCTGTCAAGAATAAAAACATGAAATATCGAACGAAATAGAGTTACATTAATATATAATTTGTATTAAGGGGCAATGGGCAAATATATTTTTTTGCTGCTGGTTATTTTTGTTCAACGCTTATGTTTTTGGTGTTGATTGATTGGAAATAAAGTTTTATAGTTATGGTAAGTTAAATAGTTTGAAGTTAACTTTTGCCGTTTTCTGCCATTAGATTAGATTACCTTTTGAAAACTCAGGTAGGAGTATGAAGTATGAATAAAAATGAGTGTAAGATGATCGTGGTGCGATCTTGTTGTCTTGTTACTGACCAAGGTTGACATGTTCTTTAGACAGGACTGTTAATTAATAAGCCAACAGCCGATGGCAACTAAGGGACCTACAGTCTAAAGTGGAATCCGAACCACTTTTACCTCAAAACTATGAACTAGTCTAATTAGATCATTTTAGGTCAAAAGCTATTAACGGCCATCATTTTTAATATTTTATATGACTCGGTTGAATATTTATCCTACAGTAAACACCTTTAACAGTTGTATAACAGCTTCATAAACTGCGATTTCAAATAGGTTGGCAATTTCAAATAGAGGTTGGCAATTTTTTACGCTACAAAAATGCTATTTTGTTAATAAAGAGCTGGCCAGGGGATGAAAGTAATGGGGAAGACTCATCCATTATGAATATTCCATTATAATATTGTTAAACACTATAATTGATGACTGGCCAATTATTATACATCGCCGTAGTATTTAATAGGCCTACTGTATGTACACTTTTGATTAGTTACTTCGTTTCATAGGATGAAGTACTTCATTTTATAAATGCAGATAACCGTCCTTATGATTGAAAAAATTATAAAACGATATGAATGAACAATGGTTTTCTGTCTTATAGGCACATATCCTCTTACCATCATCTAAGCAGAAGACACATGTTATTCTTAATCTTAATAGTTTGAGTTTGTTAACATCCCTATGGCACATTCATGCAGTGAAGTTAGAAACTATCAGCGCGAACGGAGGCCCCAGTGTGTACATTGTCTTGCCATTACAGCCAAATTCTGTGTTGTGATTGGCTAGTTAGTCTCATAAGAAATGCAAGGGTCTTGGACTCAGGATTGCTGCGTCCTATGATTAGCCTACTATCTAGAAAACATCAGTGAGTCCATTACGAAAACATTGTTTCATTATTTCTCAACTACTGCCAATGATAGAATCAATTTTGATCATGTAAAATTATTTAATCAATGCAAATACTCAATTTATTTTCATTCTTACTGAGTGGTTTCTTATTTTAACTTTATTTTCTTTCGTGAATGGGAATCCGTCCTAGAGTCCTTATGGGTCAGCCGCCACTGCAGCTGGCAAGATCTTCCTGTATTATATTACATCCAATACTATAATACGAGCAAGGTTTGTATATATATATTTGCACACGGATCTAGAAAACGGCGCCGAGGAAT